>JALGBA010000031.1:0-525000 GCA_023970755.1 Azemiops feae
GCGGCGGGAGGACGGCAAAGGGCCGCAGCTGCCCGGTCGGCACCACTTCTCCCGCCCCGCTTAGCAGCGGCGGGAGGACGGCAAAGGGCCGCAGCTGCCCGGTCGGCACCACTTCTCCCGCCCCGCTTAGCGGCGGGAGGACGGCAAAGGGCCGTGGCTGCCCGGTCGGCGCCACTTCTCCCGCCCCGCTTAGCGCCGCCGGCAGCGGGGGTGGCGGGAGGACGGCAAAGGGCCGCGGCTGCCCTGTCGGCACCACTTCTCCCGCCCCGCTTAGCGCCGCCGGCAGCGGGGGCGGCGGGAGGACGGCAAAGGGCCGCGGGTGCCCGGTCGGCACCACTTCTCCCAGCCCGCTTAGCGCCACCGGCAGCAGCAGCGGCGGAGGGAGGACAGCGAAGAGGCGCCGCGCAGCAGGTGGGAAAAGGGCCAGGCAAGTCGCTGCGGGGGAATCTCAAAAGAGGCCGAGACGGCCGAAAGGCGCGGGCCGAGAGGGGAAGTTTCCGAGACCCCCGGTGACACCCCCTCAGGGCTAGTAGAGGCGGCAGCGGAGAAGGGCGAGGGGAGACCCGGCGGGCAGGGAAGAGGCACCCCGAGACTCGCCACCCCCACCCGCGGCTCCTTACCCAGGTTTTGCCTCCGGAGGACGGCAAAGGGACACCTTTCCAGCCGTCCTCCCGACTCTTCCACCGCTGCTGCCACGTGCGGTCTGAAGAAGGAAAGAGGTTTGTGGGTAGTCCCACAAACCAAAAAGTTCAACCAATCAGTTCAAACTTTGTGAATTTGTTTTTTTGTGAGAGGTTTGAATTCATTGGTTGAACTTTTTTTATCCCACTTTTTTTTTTTCAGACTGCACATGGCAGCGGAGGACAGGGAGCCGCAGGAGACGACTGAAAGAGCCGCATGCGGCTCCGGAGCCGCGGGTTGCCGACCCGTGAGTTAGCCTATCATTCAGTTCAATGAAAGAAAGGCAAGCTGTTCACAGAATTCAATTCAATTCAACACTGAATTCAAGAAGAAATAGAGGCATGGTGTTCCAAGAATATTGGGGAAATGAATATCAAGCATTAATAAACGTTTAGCTTCATTCTGTGCTCAGCAAAAGGAGTAAGTAAAAACAGAAATATCAAGACTCCTACTGCAACAAAGGTCAACAGTTTGGAGGCTTCTTATTATAGTAAAGAGGAAGAAATTTACAAGATGTGACATTCACACCTATGTATTAAGGAGAGGCACCTTTTGCACAGATACCATGTCACTTGGGAATAGAGAAATAGAAAAAAATGCTTCAGGATCAAAGTGGGGCAGAGGATAGGATGGAAATAATCTCCTCTCCTTTGCAACCTGTAAAGAGAGTTCTGATCTCTGAAGTACACTCCAATAATTGGAAAGGAAAGAAACTAAAGAGTCTCTTTCACTAATTTCTTTGCCCATATTCCTTAGTTGCCTTGTTCAGCGTAGTTTTTGAAACCATGGAGCTTGGGACTCCCACTAGTTAAAAAGATGAATTTTGATATGCCCCTCCTTTGTTTGATTCTGTATGCAACTGAAAGGTGAAGCTGGGATCAAGTCAGCTCAGCTGCTTCAGATACCCAAAAGATAATACTTCTAAAGTCTAGGAAAGCAATGTATTGGAGTGCTTTGGTCCAGCTGTTTTTTTGGGGTTGCAATGCAAATCCAGCTCAATGGACTACACCAGACATGTCAAACTCGCGATGTCACGTGACGTTGCGTGACGTATCGGAGCTTTTTCCCCATTGCCGGCAATGGGGTGGGCGCGGCTTCCTCGTGACGCGTCCAGCCCGCGGGCCGGCAGTTTGACACCCCTGGACTACACTGATCTCTTGAGAGTCATGCTGACTAAGTTCAACTCCAATCTGGGGTGGTGAAGGTGTCAGCATCTAAAGGCTAAAAAAGGTTTCTGCCTGGCGTGAACCAAAAGGCTGGCAAATGAGGGGGAGAGCTCAAGATATCCTTCTGCATTTATTATAAGCAACTTCATGAGTAGAGATGAAAACAAGAGGAGAGCAAGCCCAAGCTAGCTTCAAAAGGTGGAGTTATTCTCTGAGAAGTTTCTGCCCTGAAGCAAATATTTTACTAGTCCAGCTAATCCCATTTTGGAAAAACTGGGGAATAAACAATCATGCCAGAAGATGATCAAAACTATTTCCAGATACCTTTCGGTTAGGGGGAAAAAAATTCAGGAAACAAATAAATCACTGACTCATTAATGTCAATTCCTGTGATTAACAGTGTACATGGCTAAGACACTATCATATCTGCCATGGTTTTACTGATCATCTATGCAAATGGGGAAAAAATGAGAGTGATGTCTGGGTAATCTTAGCTTGGAAAGATCATCCTTGGGTCATTTTAATTATCATTTTTGCTACTTGTAACTAGCAGCATTGCTATACACAGGGGATAATTAAAGGAAGTATTGAAGGCACTCCACTTTTCTTCAAATTGAGGTCCTTTTTACAACAAGATATCCCTGACAGTTTCCTTCTAGTATGTGAGGGTATCTGTTTTTGGCTGCAGAAGGAAACTGTTCACTGTAAACAGTATTTTTGACCTCTTGGTTTGATCACAGCGCTGCGACAATTGAGAAACTGTAGCCATTTTACCTTTTGCTTTCCTTGTGCTTTTTTCTGTTGTTGGGGATTCTCAGATGTAGAAGGGGGGAAGAGGGGGAATGCTTGAGTGTTTTCAGTTAGCCATAACAATTGCAGCTGGGTGAGAATCAAGGTCAATGTTAGATAAAGTTTTGGTGGGTTGAAAAGTTGGGAGGAGAGCCCCTGCTTTAGAATAATTGGTGAATGTGATTTATGACAGCCTTTCTGGGGTGGGAATTGCAACTTGTTACTTTGTATGGGGGGGGGAGGGAACTTTAGTCTTGGGTTCAACTATGTAAGTGCCGATACTTTGTTTCCTGAATAAAATGTTCTTTAAGGAAGAAATCTTTGCCTTGAAGTTCTTTTAATTGGTTTCATTTATCGGAACCATGACAATCAAATTTGCACATGCTTTGAGTCAAATCATGTAAAATATCAATCCATTTAATAGTAGGACCAGCCTAATTAAAGACTAGATTTGTGACATCTAAATTAAGTATCAAAATAGTGACAACACTCTCTATTGGCCAATATTTCAAAAGTTAATCCTCTGAGTTGTGTCTTCTAAATTTATTGTAAAATGGGACATTAGAGACCAATTAAGAATATATAAAAATCCTTTGGGCCTAATTAGAAAGCTTGTCTACTAAAATAAAACTGTAATTGCAGATTAAGTATTTGATCTGGCCAAGTGTTGATCCATGTAGTCCTCTCTGAATTTCCAACAACTGAACTAAACTTTTTCCAGAATGAGGCCGAGAAAACTCTAGGGTCTTGTTTAAAGTAATTGATGTTGAACTACACTAGAGTTATATTTAAACAATAATTCCATCTGTGTTCTCCAATGAATTATAGCAATGTTTATTCATTATAGGAGAATTATAGCAATGTAAACTTATTTAGCAACTTAAACCTGGCTTCTAGGAAGTGACTGTGAATATTCCATCTCAACATGGGCAATGGTACAGATATATCAATATAATGCTGTAGGCAAGATAATACTATTCTGCTGCTATTTAATAATAGATAATAGCACATTAAAGAGCCCATTTCCAGAATCAAAATCTTAGGGAAGGTCCAGATTCAAAGCCAAATGAAATATATATCATAGGAAAGATATATTTTAATATTATCTTGTGGGTATGTTTGAGTGAAACAAAAAAACCAGAGGCTGTTAGGTTGAATGGCAGAATGGAAAGAGACACTAGAGAAGATTAATTACTCTTAGCCTTCTGCCTGATTTTCACTTAAGAGTCTTCTTCAATATAATTCATATGGTTCACAGACTGTAGAACTGTGGGTAACAATCCTCTCATTTGTTTTTATCTGATTTACATTGAATCAAATCTGAGGTCCAGTCTATTCCCTATGGCCTGCTTTCTCTATGAAATTATATTTGGATTTCAAGGTGGTGGTACAGATAGTCTTCCTTTAGTGCTTCATTTAGCAATTGTTTGCAGTTACGATGGTGATGAAAAAGTCAATCGTCACACTTATGACCTTTGTAAAGCTATAAAGCAAAGCTGAAGTAAGATTATATGTACAGTTGCGGTTACACTTAGCAATCACTTCACTTAATGATTGAGTTGCTGGTCCCAATTGTTGTTGCTAAACAAGGATTATCTGTATTTCTATTAGTCAGATGTTATTGTTCCTGATATATTTACTTAGATAATTTTGATCTATAAGGCTGCTGAAGTCATAAACAATTCTGGGTAGCATACAAATTAAAAACCCAGCTATGGTACATTAAATCAAGCAAAAAAAAAATGAACATCATAGGGGAAAGAGATATACATCATAAATCATGCATAATACAGTCCAGGTGAATAGCCCTATTCTGGGACTTGGGAAAAAGATGGTTTTCAAGGCTTATTTAAAATACCACAGGGTTCAGTTGTTCAAACTTCCAGGGAGATGCTGCTCTAGTCTAGAAGACAGATGCCACAACAAAAAAGGCATATTTCCTAGGCCTGTTCAGATTTCATTGTTTATAGATACAATATGAAGGGAGCCCATTGTATCACATCTTATGGAAAGGTCAAAAACAATGGGAGAATAATTGTCCTTCAGATAATGAGTCATGTATCCTATAACATGAAGGGAGTTATAGGTCACAACCAGCAATTTGAATTGCCCATTGGCAACCAGTGCAGCTTGTGTAGCAGAAGTGTTTCATGGCTGTACCAAGACATTCCTACAACTGCTTGAGGCACTGCATTCTGGACCAGCTTGGGCTTTCAAGTGGTCTTCAAGGGTATCCCAATGGAGAGCACACTGCAATTGACCACACATGAGGTGACTAAGGCTTGGGTGGCCATGAGAAGGGAATCACAGATCCATCCAGAAAAGGGTCCAATTAGCACTTCAGATGAATCTATAAAAAGGTTTTCCTGGCCACATTTACCATCTATTCTTAAGTAGGAGTTGTGACTCAGGAAGACCCCCAAATTGTGTACAAATTCTATCTGAGGAAGTTAACCTCATTCAGAACTAAAGACAGAAAAACTTCAACACTGGAAGGATCATGAACCCATAGTCACTCAGTTTTGTCTGAAATGAGTGCTTGCTCTTCTCTATCCAAACCCCATTAGGTTTCAGGCACTGATTAGATCTTGACAGTATCATTTGCTCTACCAGGGGTTGTGAAAGACCACTGAGTATCACCCACATATTGATGATACCTGACTCCATGTCATCAGATAACTTCATCCACAGCTTCATGTAAATGTTAAACAGGAGGGCAAGAATTTTGAGCCCTTTGCTACCCTACAAACCAGGGACTTTGGAATAAAGCTCCTCCCCTATCACCAGCAATTAATCTCAGGAAGAGAACCACTGCAACACTGTGGCTCCCACTCCCAATTACTATATAGCAGTTGGTTCAGAAGGATATTATGATTAATGTTACCAAAAGTCATTGAGAAATTAAGGAAAACTGGAGCATTAAGGTTAAGAAAACTTCCTCAGGGTCCTTCTCTGGCTTTACTAGAGCCATGACAAGACTAGTGTTTACAGTGAAAAAAGAGTCATTGTTCTGAATTACACTGAAGAGAATTTGTTTGAACCCAGTTTCATTGATCTGTCTTTGTAGCTTTGTTGTAACACTGTGCAAAATGATAAGTGTTCTTCCCAAATGGAGTTTTGCTTCAGAGGAATTACTCAGATGCTGTTCAAATGTATGAGTCCTTTTTAAAAACAACTTAGACTTTTATTAAAAAGTTATCAAAAATGCAAACAAACAAAAAGCAAATCTGTAAGAAAGGAAAGTCCAAAGACTACCTTCCACACGATAGCCTATAACAGAAGGGGGAAACCAAACTTTTTTTCTTTATTTTTTAAAATTCTCCAGTTTTTTTAAATAAAAAGATTTTATTATTTATTTATTTATTTACTTACTTACTTACTTACTTACTTACTTACTTACTTACTTATTTATTTATTTATTTATTTATTTATTTATTTATTTATTTATTTATTTATTTATTTATTTATTAATTAAATTTCAACACTGCCCAACTCACCTAAGTGACTCTGGAAGGTTTACAAACAACATAATAAAATATAAAACATGTCTAAAAGCCCAGGTAAAAACAAAATTCAAACAAGGTTAAAATTTACAAGTTAAAAATGAAAAGAAATTCAGAAGGCTAACTGATTAATTTAAATTTAACTGTTTTATTGTCACTTTGTTTTCCAGCAACTGAACTTATTTTATTCTTTAATACAGGTTTGTTATGATTTAACAAAAATAGTTTTCTTGAACTATCAGCTTAGGCTTCAAATATTACAGTAATCTGGCTGTGATATTCATTGGCTTCATCAGGAGATGAAAACAAAGCCCAAGCATTAACACGGTGTCTGGTTCATCATGGGGATCAGGTCTCTTCCATATACAGCAGCTAATTCACAGGATCCATGACAAACCTCTTACTGATTATGGTGGATTTGCCAAGTGTTTGCATGGAAGATAAGGAAATCATATCAAAAATTCTCTTCTTCTCTGGGAAGCATGCTTCCTCTTCACCATTTCTTTCAGGGCTTCCCGCACTTTTTCATTTCTCAGGCTGTAAATAAGGGGATTTAGAAGTGGTGTCACCACAGCTGTCAGAATGGCCACCACTTTGTTGAACTCCAGAGAGGAGCTCTGGGCTGGCTGAGCATACATAAAAATAGAGCTGCCATAATAGATTGTCACCACAGTGATGTGTGAGGCGCAAGTAGAAAAGGACTTGCGCCTCCCGGTGGCTGATGGGATCCTAAGCACAGTGGAGATGATGTAGATGTAAGATATAATGATGAGCAGTAGAGTGCCCACAAGCATAAAGGAAGCAAGAAGCACATCGACAAGTTCAATGAGCTGTGTGTCAGAGCAAGAAAGCTTCAGGAGTGGGGTACTGTCACAAAAGAAGTGATTGATTACATTTGGGCCACAGAAAGGGAGCTGGGATATCACTACTGTTGGCCACAGGATATGCAAAAAGCCGCCCACCCAACAACTAACCACCAGAGAGATGCAGATATGACTGTTCATTATGATGGGATAACGCAGTGGGTTGCAGATAGCAACATAGCGGTCAATGGACATCACACTCAGAAGAAGCAACTCAGTGGAGCCCAGGAAGAAATAGAAGTGACACTGAGCAATGCAAGCTGAAAATGAGATAGTCTTCTTCTTAGCCAGCAAGTTAGTTAACATCTTGGGCACAATGGCTGAGGTGAAGAATATTTCCAGAAGGGAAAGATTTCCCAGAAAAAAGTACATGGGTGTATGAAGATGAGCATCAGTTACTATAACACTGATGATAATCAGATTGCCCAAGAGGGTGAGAATGAAAATAATAGAGATGATTGCAAAAAGGAAAATTTCTAACAACCGGACCCGAGGAAATCCTAGCAGAATGAACTCTGTCACAACTTGTCCAAGGCTCTGGTTGTTATTGATTGTCACTGCATCCAGCATGGGCTTCATCTGGAGAAATGGAAAACAGTGAGTGTGCATGAGGATAGGAATTCAATCACAATCACAATTAACTGGAAGAAAAGAACATCACGCTCACTATTATCTTGCAGAACTACATACTAAAAAGAAAGAGTTGGGAAGAACTATATTTTTCAAGGAAATGTTTGGGAGATGAAATAAGTATAGAACATAGAGCATATAGACACAACATTGATGAAAATCAATCATCCAAAACCTTCTATACCTACAACATTTCACAATTATTTTATATTAGAAACGTCAAAGAGTTAAGTAAATTTTCATATCTGAAGGTTTAGTAATGCAAAAATAAAAATGAGTTGTTTCTTTGTACACCAAATATTTATTATTTATACCAGGATGTTTTTCACACTTACAACCATTGCAGCATCCCCATGGCCAAGTAATCAAAATTTGGATGCTTGGCAACTGGCATGTATTTATGACAGTTGCGGTGTCCTTGGTCATATGTTCATCTTTTGCAACTCTCTGACAAGCAAAGTCAATGGAGAAGCCAGATTCACTTAGCAATCATGTTACTAACTTAACAATTGCAGTGATTCACTTAATAATTGACAAGGCCCTAAAATGAGGCAAAACTCATTTAACAACTAGCTTGCTTAGCAACAGAAATTTTGGGATCAAAATTTTTGGCTGTAAATCAAGGACTACCTGTATTTTTTAAATAACTCAAGGTAGCAAGCCTTTTTTCTCCAAATTTCCCCACACCAATAACTCTATGAGGTGAACTGGGTTGAGAGAGACTGACTGGCCCAAGGTCACCCAGATGGTTTTCATGCCTAAAGCAGGACTACAACCCACATTCTCATGGTTTGCTATATTCTGCTGCTACCTAGCTACTTTATTGGAATACGTATCAACTTATATTTAAAATAGATAACTTGGAATAAGTTTGTTCTTTTTTGTACTGAGATACAAAAAAAATGATTCTAACCAGGTTGGACTACAAGGTACCTCACTGAAAAGGACAAGCAATGATGTCTCCATTGTTAATTATTTAAAAAGAAATTCTATTGCATTTTCCTTTGTTTTTCTCCTCCTCTCATAGATGAGTCTACTGTGAGAAACTACTGCAGAGAACTGTAGTACTGTGAGTACTGTCCATTGTTGCAAATCTGGACCTTAATAATTTCCTCACTCACAAATGCTGTGGCTACAGAAACAAGATCCCATTGGGATCATTTCTGAAGTCTTCTTTCCTATTTTAAAACTATCTATTTCACCTGAAGAATTAAGTACATCAGATTTGTCTATTTTCTTCTTCTCTACTTCCTTCCTCTTCTTTTTTGTCTTTTAGACTGAAATTGGGGAGAGTTTTATAGATCTTTTCATCATAATAAATATTAAATATTTTATGATTTCCTCCTCTTCACATCATACTTTTGAACCAAATGTTTAATATAAATGATCTGAGTAGACTTGACCTAATAAATCAGGGGATACTGTTTAAGTTCTAAATAATCAGCAACATTTTCCTTTGACCATAATTACTGAACAGTCTTATAAAACACACAGTTGCCAGATACAATAAGCACAGGCATTAAATCTTCTTATACTCACTATATTTTCTTACACTCACTGTATCACATCATCAAGATCATAATTCAAAATATTGCTTTCCAGGAATTCAATGAACATAATGCTCTGTTTCCTCATTCTGCATTATGATCTTTCAGACAAGCAAGATGAGTTATGCAGTTTCTGACGTATAGCATTGATTCAGAAGAATTAATGTAGTTCAAAGAACTGTCATATAAAATGCTTATAATCAGAGAACCACTAATTGTTCCCTGAATTATATAATACTCAAGCATTAGAGATTACTTCCACTTTGCTTCTTTGCTTTTATTAATCTCTGCACACTTAATGAACAACAGATTCATGATAAGCTGAGCAATAGATTTTCCCCCCAAATAAAACAATTTCTCAAATATTTTTTTCCACATTATGGGATACAGAGATAACTTAATAAATGTATAGAAAGAATAATTTTACCTCCCAAAATATACTAGTTTGTAGTGCAATTCTGGGCATTTTCAGATTAAATTCAGTAAGATGGAATCCCCGTATCACAGTCTTACAAATATTGTTCCTGTGCATAATTTGTATCTTCATTTCTTTTAAGAGCATTTGGTTAGAATAAACTTCTATCATCTGTAATAATGTTTCAACGGCTTCTTTCTTCTTGTGAGTGTGGCTTCTAAGATCAGAAATTGCACTGTTCATTAATACAAACGTTGACCTCTGGAGGAAACATATCCCTGTGGATGTTTCCTTCTATTTAACAATTAGTCATTATATCCAATAATATGGAAAATATTGAAATATTAATGTGGTCTCTGAATAAAGATCAGAGGCCATTATTCTCATTTCATGTCTTTATGTGTGGCCCTTTTGCTCAAACTTGGATCTGTTCTACAGGTAGTCTTTGACTTATGACTGGTTACTTAAAGACCATTTGAAGTTACCACAGACTTCCTCAGAGCTACTTATGACCTGCTTTGGAAATTTTGATGGCTGCCCACCTTACCCCATCCCCATGGTCACATGATCATATTTTGGATGCTTGGCAACCAATCTGCATTTAGGGTCATTTGCAGCATCTCACAGTCATGTGACCACAATTTAAGATATTTTTTTTTGCTGGTAATCAGCATTTACTTTTGATTTCTGGCAAAAAATGACCATTGGGTACAATGTATTACCACTCCCTCTCCAAAAAAAGGTGTAAAATTGGGTGCAGTCACATGGTGATCCTGATCCTTTCCTAGGTGATATTCTTTTATGTCTTCCCTGAAGCTTCTCATCTCAAGACTGTGCTAACAGGGTCATGCATCATGGGTCTTAGTTTCTCCTAATGAACCATACGGCTCTTCTTTGAATTTCCCAGGTTTTTTTCCTTTTTTTTCCTTTTAAAGAACGGGAGACTTTTTCTGAGGAGAAGGAGGAGGTCTGATCAAAGTGGGATAATTGTTTCTTGGGATTTGGAAACTCTGCTTCTGTCAAAGCTGTCAAACTGTGTGCTTTCCTATAGCAGCCACATCACAGTGCTGGGTTACATTCAGCGTGGAATCTGAATTTATAGCTAGTTTTCCAGATCCTCCTTCCCCACCCCCCCTTGTTTTTCTCTTTCAGCAATTCCTAAAATTGCTCCCTGTCATTTAAAAATAAGATTGGCTTATATTGCACTTTTCATGTATTTCTGCCTTAGTATAGTCAGAAACTGCAACATTAATTTTCACCAACTGGGAAAAAAAATGGAGATGCAAAATAAGTATTTAGAGACAAAGAGAAGTTTTGGGGTTCTCCAATAGCATCAGCTAATAGACCTTGCCATATGCTAAATTAAATAAATAAGCTATTGGACCTGAGCAATTACTTAGTAATTCATTTGTTGCACCAAGCCTCAAATATTCAGACCTGAGAAATACTGGGATAGGTAGTTTCACTTAATGGAATAAATGTACACATCAAGAAACAATAAAGTTAGAAGAATAGTGTTTTTAGTAAGAATTCTGAAGGATGGTGCTTGCATGAAACAAAAACAAAAAAAATCTATTGAAGTAACAATGTGACAGAAAGCCTAGTTACTTATTCTGATAGTTAGTGTAGGCATGGTCCATCCTCATATATCAAGAAGAACCTGAAATGAAGTGGAAGTGATGACAGTCCTGAGAATACCAATTTAATCCATTCCATTCCATCAGTTTAATTCATTCCAACAGACAGAACTTTATGTCAGTTCTGATGATCTGCCTTCCAATCTCAAGGCCACGAAGAGAAAAAAATATCAATAACTCAGAATGACAGAAAAAAATGCCATAAATACAGACCTATACAGAGGATTTGAGTGTTGTGTACAGATCTATACAGAGGATTTGAGTGTTGTGTGCTTCAGTAAGCAGGTCTTCTGTGTATATATGCCTTCATTTTTGTTTGAAATCAAAGAAATAATCTTGTGGTGCTATGTCTGTGAAACTTCTGCTGAAAAACCAATTCCTGAATATAGAACTAGGTGTCTGGAGAATGAAGATTTACTGCTATGTCTAGTTTGAAACCCGACAACTACATTCTGTCAAATATGGTGTCAACAGTGCTAACATCGGATGTTCTTGCTTTGACAACAGATGGAAATGCAGCCATTTTCTCTATTGCTTTTAGAATTAGTTGCTGCTGGGAGGGGGAATAGGGATGAGAGTCCAGCTAGTCATAACAATAATAACTTAGTCGTGGGAATCCAAGGACATTGGGCCCAGAGCTGATAGTGTTTTGGTGGGCTGGAGGGCTGGGGAGAAAGCCTGTGCTTCAAGCTAATTGGGGAATGTGATTTATGACAGTTTATTGGAGGAGGGAATTGCACTTTATTACTTTGTATCCAGGGGAGGGGAATTTAGTTTCTGGATTCAACTATGTAGTGTCGATACTTTGTTTCTCGAATAAAAGATTCTTTAAGGTAAACAATGCCTCAAAGTTCTTTTGAAGAGTTTCATCTGTCGGAACCATGACATATGGTATACCATCTGAGAACCAGTTTGGTGTAGCGGTTAGGGCACCAGGCTAGAAACCAGGAGCCCAGAAGTTATAGTCCCATCTTTGGGCATAAAGCACAAAGAGTACTGTCATATACTTCTTCAATAACATTTTCTCTGGTTTAAACATATCCAATTTTTAAATCTTCTTTCATAGAGTTTAATTTCTAATCCCTTAAATGACTTCACTCCTCCTTTCATAGGACTTTGGTCTCTTAATGATCTTCATTCCTTTTTTCTTGAACCAGTTCCAATTTCTGTGACCCTTCTTAAAATATGGTGCTCAGAGCTGTACACACTATTCAATATGACCAAAGCAGAATAATGTGGAACAATTACTTCCACTGATCAACTTGTTTTGATCCAGCCCAGACATGTCAAACTCAAGGCCTGTGGGCCAGATCTGGCCCATGATGTGTTTAGATCTGGCTTGCAAGCAGACTAGTAGGAGGAGATGATTGAGTATGTAGCGGGGGTTTGTGTGAGAGCTGAAGTGGCGGCAGTGCCAGAGAGGCCTGGGGGAGAGTCAGCTGGAGCTGTGGTATTGCTGGGAATCTGCTGAGGCCCCGATAGATGTGCAAGGTTCCAGCTGATTAGGGCTTCCAGTGGCCTCGGGGGTGGCCAACAGCTACGCGCAGTCTTTGGGGGAAGAGCCAGCTGGAGTTGCAGGGCTGCTGGGGCTTGGCGGGGACCCCAGAATCAGAACACGCAGCTCCAGCTGATGAGCACTGCATGAAAAGGCCAGTCGGGCAGAGTAAATGCATAGGGGAGGAGAGGATATAAAAGGAGGGGTTTTGGTGTGAAGGAGGAGGAGTGAGGGGGGGAGAGAAGGGGATAGGATAGGAGAGGCTTCTGTGGGGCAAGGCTGAGGCAGAGAAGGGGACAGCAACTGGCCCTTTGAGGGCAAACATAATGCTGATGCAGCCCTCAATGAAACTGAGTTTGACATCCCTGATCCAGCCTATCAGATTTGTTTTGAATTTTATTTTTGTCTTCTAGACAACTATGCTTGTACCATTGATCTGCAAATAATTGATGAAATCCTTCACGACTGCTGATACAGCTACAAAAAGCATTCATAAAAGAAACTAGCTCATATTGTTTGTGCAGTTAATTGATTGCCTGGATTTATCTTTATTTGTAATAAAACATTGAATTTACCAGACTTAACTCAGAATCTCTTTGGAATTTAATAAGAAATACAAAATGTGAATAAAATAATTAACATATATGACTATTCATAAAAAGAATAAAAAATAGCACACAAAATAAATTAAAAACAGGAGATAAGAGAAAAAAATAGTTTATGTGAACAATATATATAACCTATCCTTTTTTTTTTTTTAAAAAACAAGTTTTATTGGTATTTTTTGGTTTTACATCAGAGTGCTTTAAGAATCCACGTGGAGATATGGTGGTCAATCATCCAAAGAAAACAATATAATCAAACATAAATAATTCAATAATTCCTTAAAAGTTCTTCTCTATTTCCCTCAAGCTATAACCTAGTATTAATATATTCCTAAATAAAATTCAATCATTGTAAAAAGAATATCGATAGTAATTCACTTATATCAATCAAAATCCTGTTTTTAATTTTAACTATTTTAAAATTACCGTTTTCCACTTTAGCCTAAAATGAACACATAAGTTACATTTCGGGCCTCCCAATTTCCCATAAAGCAATAATTATTTCTAAAATATACATATTATATAACTATTATATTTTAATACTTCTCAACTATATTCTATTTCCTGTACTCTATCAAATATATATTTTATAAATCAATCCATATCTCTAAAGGTTCCTCAGTTGCTTTAACATAATCAAATTAATGCATTTCTAATTAGCATTCAATCATTGTAAGAAAAAATATCAGTAATATTTCACCAATATCAATCCAACTCATTTTTGATTTTAAAATTTCCAATTTTCCATATTATCATTCCAGACCATAATCAAATCAATAATTTTCATCTCGATAGTATTATCTCAGACCAAAATCCTAAGCCTTTAACATCTCAATAGTATTAGTTCAGTCAAAATCTCTAAAAGCCTTTTTAACCCGTCAGATAAGATTTTAACTCTCATTTTTAAACCTAATTCTAGCTTTCTTTTTATGCCAAGCAGGTTTCCACAAAAGAGCCTCTAACTCGTCAAATCTTAATGTTTGGCTATACATATTTCTCCACAATTGAGTCTGATCGTAGTCCTCTTCTCTTTTTTCCAGTGTTGTCTGCACTATGTAGTCAGTCTTAATCAGTATGGTAGTTATTCGTTGTTTGTCCATATTGTCAGCGTTTTCAATGCCTCGTATTTGAAAATCAATTCCTGTTGCTTTTAGGATTATAAGTGTTTTAGTTGGAATCCGCCTTTGGTCATCAAAAATCTCCATAATTTGCATATGAGGTGTAATATCTTCCTCTGTCTTGATTGGTTCCTCTTCAATAGATTGTGGATATATTTCCTCCATCTCGTTAAGTTGTGAATATAGTTGCATGTCGGCCTCTTTAGTGTTGATCTGTTCTTCCTCTGTTGTTCCTTGGTCTATAAATTGGTCAGTCAAAGTTTGAGATTCAATTTTTAACTCTGGAGGCATCATCTTTCATGTCCATTCTGAATTGTTCTTTCAGTTCCAAAAATTTTTCTAGTAAAAATCCATAGTCAAGCTGTGGGTGAGATTCCATTTCAATAATAGAATAGCCTTGGTCTATAACTTGGTCAGTCAAAGTTTGAGATTCAATTTTTAACTCTGGAGCATCATCTTTCATGTCCATTCTGAATTGTTCTTTCAGTTACAATTTTTTTTTTAGTAAAAGTCCATAGTCAAGCTGTGGGTAAAATTCCATTTCAATAATAAAGTAGTCTTAATTTTTTAGTGAAAGTTCAGCTTAGACGGTAAATACAACAATAAAAATTCTGTAATAGGAGTGTATAAAGTCTAGGATCCAAAGAAAAATAGAAAAAAGCAAAAAAGTCAGGCCAGAGAAAATGTAATCCAAAATAATAATAAAATCTTTAAGTTCCAAAAATCTTTCTGGTGTGAGTCTATAACCAAATTGTAGGTAAACTTCCGTTTCAATAATAAAATAAAATTCTATAGTAGCAATGTTATGAAATGTAACATCCAAACAAGAATAAGAAACAACAAAACATCAAGCCAAACAAAAAGATAAAGGCAGAAAGAATCCAAGTCAGTATTGTGAGTGTCCAATTTGTAATCCAAAATAGTAATATAAAAAGATGCCTTAAAAGTCAATTATTATATTGTAATCCAAAAGAGAGAGAAAATCCATTTTTCTAGGAAATATATTTTGTATTGTAAAGTCAAAATAAACTACTAGTAGAAAGAAAAGGAAAGAAAGAAAAAAAAGGAGACCTTGGGCTGGTTTCAATACAGATAGGAATGTCTGGGCGTCACGCCAAGTTCAGAGCAAAATGAAAGTTAACAGCTTAAAATGGATACTTTGTTGCTTTCATTCCACAAAAAACCACCCAGACAGCCAGAATTTTTTTTAGAATGAACAGTAATGTTCAGAAGGAGGGAGGGAGGAAAAAAACACTCCACCCCCCTCCCTAAAGGCTTCCACTTAAGCTAAAAACAAGCAGGCAAAGAGAAAGAAGGTCCACCTTCACAATAAGGATTTTTTTCAGGATCTCCAAAATCCAACAGCTCAAATAGTCAGTAAAAATTAATGATTTTTTCTCAAAGCTCGTTTTCCCAAGTATCCGAACGCTGCTTTCTTAAAGTAGGGAAGTAGTTCTAGGAGCTTTTCACAGGAAGGTAAATAGGGTATCAAGAGGGAAGGAAAGGTCTCACCTGGATCACCCACAGTGGTTCTTTTCGCTTAGATGTTGCTGTGACTTTCGGCTGAAGCAGCTAAGTGATCGGCCATGTTAATGGCCGATCTTTTCCCCGTCGGCCCAAAGGAGATTTCTCGGACCACAGAGGGAGCTGCTGCTCCCTCTGCCATCAACGAGTGTCCTCTTCCATGGTGGTCGCCCCTCCAGGGTGACTTTCGACCCTGTCCAGGGTCTACCGGTGGGGGGAAACCGGCCGGCAAAGAGAGCAGACTCTTTGCGCGACCGCCTGTGCTGTGACCGGAACCGGAAGTCTATAACCTATCCTTTCTTGTTTGCCTCTTTGCTACTACCAAAGCATATACTGATTCATATATTACCTTTCAAAAGAACAGCAGTCCATCTGCATTTGAAAGACAAAGATCACTCTTTTGAAGAAAGCAAAGTCCACATTTTGGACATAGAGGACCCATGGTTTGAAAGAGGGGACAAAGAGGCCATCTACATTAAGACTGAACAGCCCTCTCTCAACAGAGGGGGAGGGATACAACACCACCTATCTCCTGTTTACAACACAGTCCTTTCAGCAGTTCCAAGAAGGTTCCACATCCATTTGCACTATTCAGGTGACCCTGAAGGCACAAATAAACCTCCAAGTGGTCTCAACGATTCTCAGAAAGCGTGCTAATGACTAGATGGCTGGATGGATACACATTTCTCAGTCCATAGGGAAAGAAATAGATGTTACAGGGAAAATCCACTGGGTGACAGCAGAGACTAAATAGAAAAAGTAAGTTTTTTTCCCCTCAGGTTTTTCTCCTCAGACTTAGGAAATTTCCTTTCTGCAAAAAAGCTTTCCTTTACACTTAGAACATTTTTTCCAACATAAACATGATATGAATGATAATATTCTAGCATTTAGAAAAATGCTACTCTCTTGTAATAAGAAATGTATTATGGCAAATGTATTACAAGTAGTCTTCAACTTACAACCATTCATTTAATGACCGTTCAAAGTTACAATGTCATTGAAAAAGTGACTTGTGACTGGTTTTCACACTTATAACCATTGTAGCATCCCCATGGTCATACGATAAAAATTAGGGAGCTTAGAAACTGGCATGTATTTATGACAGTTTCACTGTCCCAGGATCATGTGATCACCATTTGTAGCCCTCTCAGTAAGTTTCGACAAGCAAAGTCAATGGGGGAAGCCAGATTTGCTTAATAACCACATAATTTACTTAACAACCACAATGATTTGCTTAACGACTTTGACAATAAAAGGAGGCAAACTCATTTAACAATTGCCTTAGTAGCAGTAATAGTAATTTTAACTGGACTTTTCACTTTACTTCTTTGTATCTATTGGTATTAGAATAATTGACTAAGAAGATAAGTGTCATAGTTTCGACAGATGAAACTCTTCAAAAGAACTTCGAGGCATTGTTTACCTTAAAGGATCTTTTATTCGAGAAAGTATCGGCACTACATAGTTGAAACCAAAAACTAAATTCCCCTCCCCTGGGTTCCCACGAGTTATTATTGTTATGACTAGCTGGACTTTCATCTACATTCCCTCTCCCAGCATCAACTAACTCTAAAAGCAATAGAGGAAAATGGCTGCATTTCCATCTGTTGTCAAAACAAGAACATCCGATGTTAGCAGCGTTGACAATAAGATTAATTATTTACATCAAATGATGTGAAATGTATCTATATAAAAACTAGTATTTACAGCAAGCAACAGACTTCAACATTACTGCTTAAAAGATTAGGTATTTGGGAATTTATTTCAACCCACCCCCAAATAGTATTAATTTAAGGACAATTATTCCTAGAGTTCGAAAAAATAATGGCAGACACTTCAAGTGGAAAAAGTTGAAATTATCCTAGTTAAGAATTGCAATAATAAAAATGAACCTTGTCTCAATTATTTGTTGCAAATGATTCTTACAAGAATTGAATATAAAATACTTCATGACTGGCAAAAATAAACAAATTTTATAGGGCCTAGTAAAAGACCTAGGGTAAAACTTAAGAACTTACGAATCTCAAAGGATGCATGCAGCCCCAGTGCCAACAGCAAGAGACCATTTGGAAACCTTAATATTATGAGATTATATAATACAATTTCCCCCCTCCCCACTCAGGACTTGCAGCATGACCTCCATCAACCCTGTTGCAAAACTTTTCTTATCTCTAAAGTAGGAGTTGTCCCCCCATCAGGAGAGATCTCCTCTTCCTCCTGCTTCTTCTGCCATTTCAATCCTGTCTATAGGGAGAAGATGAGATGTGTAAGGACTGTAAAGACATCAAGCTAGCTCAGCCTCCCCCTTCAAAGATGAGCCAACCAGTCTGTCTGTCTTTTTCTAATCTGCAAGCCCCTTGTGAACAAGCAGGGGTGTTTACCCTCTGAAGTGCTACCTACCTTGACGGACAGGGAGTCCTTTCCTGCTGCACAACCCTCAGACCTATATATATAGGTGGGGTCGGGGTTGGGATTTGGGTTAGGGTTAGGATTGGGGTTAGGGTTTTCCAAATAACATTCTCAATATTTAGCAAACAGCATAATGTCTGGGTTCATGTGTTTAAAAAAAACCAATGAGTAATAGTTAATTACAATAAACAATATGTTAATTAATCACTCGGTGGTTTTCTTCTTGCTAATATATGTTCAAAGTTACATATCACATTCCTTTCTCTCTAACTCGTTTTTCTAGCCATTGATAAAAATTATCCCATGTTCTAAAATACACTGAATCTTCTTTCTCTTTTATCTTTAAAGTCAATCTATCCATTTCTGCACACTCTAAAATTTTCTTAATTAATTCTTCAGTTGGTAAATTTTCATTTTTTCAATGTTGGACAAATACAATTCTTGCTGCAGTTAGTAGGTGTAGAATTAAATATTTTCAGTCTTTCTCATAGTTTGCTCCTATTATTCCTAACAAAAATAATTCTGGCTTAAGGTCTATTTGTTTTTTAGTCATTTTCTCCAACCATAAATGTATTTTTTAACCAAAATCTTTTTGCTTTAGGGCATGTCCACCAGATATGGTAATAAGTACCTGGTCTTTGTTTACATTTCCAACACTTGTTTGAAGTATTTTTAAACATTTTTGCTAATCTCATTGGTGCCATCTGTAAAACATTTTATATAAGTTTTCTTTATATGCCACTGCTTTAGTTAATTTAACATTTGTTTCCCATAACTTTTACCAGTTTTCTAATTCTATATTATATCCAAAGTTCTTTGCCCATTTTATCATTGTTTCTTTTACTTGCTCCTCCTCCATCTTTAAGCTTAACAAATATTTATAGAGTTTCTTAATCAACTTTTCATCTGTTTTAACCGTATCTGGTCACATTCTGTCTGTTCTTTATAAAATCCCATTGTCTTAACATCTTTTTCATATCTTGTTTGGATTTGCAAATATGGCCACCATGATAGATCAATACCTTGTTCTTGTAAATCTTGTCTGTCTTTCAATTTTCCTTCATTGTCCAAGATATCTTTATTGGTCACAACTTTGTCGTAATTAATTAAATTTGGGTAAGCAAAAGCTTCCATTGTTGAAAGCCATCCAGGTATCTTGATATAATTTTTCGCTTTTATTTTTTCCCATTCTAAAAGAAGTGCATTTCTTATAACGTGGTTTTGAAAGTATCTGTGTATTTTATTCTTCCCATACCACAGAAAGGCATGCCAACCAATTTATAGGTCCTGCCCCTCTAGGTATAATAGTCTTTTCTCTCTAAGCATTATCCATTCTTTAAGCCATGTTAAAATAGTTGCTTGGTAGTATAACGTCCAGTCCGGCAATCCAAATCGTCCACTTTCTTTCGCTTCTTATAGCATTTTCAGTCTAATTCTAGCTTTTTTCCCCTTGCCAGATAAATTTCAGTATTGTTGTATTCAGTTAATCAAAAAAGGCTTTTCCCAGTCTTACAGGAATTGTTTGAAATAAAAAGAGTATTTTTGGCAAGAGATTCATTTTCACTGTTGCTATTCTCCCCAGCATTGAAAGTTGTAGGTTTTTCCACTTTTCTAGATCCACTTTTGTTTTAGCAATCTTACGTAATTTATTGTTATACATCTTGCTGTTAGATAAATTACCAGATATTTAATTTTTTTTTAACTATTTGAAGATTTTTTTGGGGGTAGTTGGTTTTTTTGTTTTTCTTTTAGACTTTTTGTTAGCACTTTAGTCTTTTCTATGTTTATTTTCAACCCTGCCACTTCTCCAAATTTTTCTATTTTCTCCATAAGTTTAGTGCTTGTTTCAAGTGGATCTTCCAATATGAGAACCAAATCATCTGCAAATGCCTGTAGTTTATATTTTTCATCTTTTATCTCCAGTCCTTTAATTTCTATATCTTGTCTGATGTTTCTATTCAATACTTCCAGTGTTAGTATAAATAATAATGGAGATAGTGAGCATCCCTGTCTTGTGCCTTTTTAAAGTTAAAGTTTTCTGTAAAATCTCCATTTACAATTATTTTGGCTGTTTGGCCATTCCGCTAGTTGCTGAAACATAAATTGCCAGTTTACATTGTCAAACGCTTTCTGTTCATCAAGAAATATTAAAGCCATCTGTTTCCCTGGATGAATTTCATAGTACTCTACACATCAAGAATCATTCTTAAATTATTTTTTATCTGTCTTTTAGGTAGAAAACCATTTTGGTCTGTATGTATAAATTTGGTCAAAAATTTCTTTAGTCTTTCTGCTATTATTGAGGTGATTTTATAATCTACATTTAATAGCGATATTGGTCTATAGTTTTTTATTTGTGTTAGATCAGAGTCTTCTTTGGGTATTAAGGTAATATTGGCTTCAATCCATGTATTTGGTATTTTAGCCTCCAAAAGTATTTCATTACACAGTTCTTTCAAAATAGGACTTAGTATATCTTGTAATGATTTATAAAGCTCTGCAGGTAATCCATCTGGACCTGGAGTCTTATCATTTTTTTGCCTTTTTATAGCCTCTATAATCTCCATCACTGATATTTTTCCATTTAATATGTTTTGAATATTCTCTGAAATTTTTGGTAAGTCTGCTTTTTTTAAATACTGCTGTATTTTTTCTTTTGGAATTTCCTCTGCATTGTAAAGTATCTCATAATAGTCTTTGATTTTTTTTAATTGTATCATTTTGAAACTGTAATTCACCTTTTGAATCTCGCAGCTTATTTATCAGTTTTTTCTCTTTTTCTTTTTTCAGTCTATATGCTAACCATCTCCCTGGTTTGTTGGCATTTTCAAAAAAGTTGTTTATCCCTTTTGATAAAGCCATTATTTTGTTGAGCCATTATTTTGTTGAGCCATTATTTCCGTCTCAGCTAGATTTAATTTGTGTTTTATTATCTCCATTTGTTTCTTAAGTATTTTTTTTTGTGGGTCTATTTGTAATTCTGATTCTAACTTTCTGAATTCTTCCTTCAACTTTAACTGTTGTTCTTTTTTTTATTCTTTTTAGCGGTATAGGTTATAGCCAACCCTCTGAAACATGCTTTAGCCATATCCCACATATTTTGAAGCGATGTTTCTTCTTTCTTGTTTATTTTGAAAAAAAAATCCATTTCCTTTGTCACTAGTTGTATAAATTCTTTTTCTTTCAATATAGATTTGTTCAAGGACCATCTTAATTTTTTCTTGCTTCCTCTCCAAGTCATCTTTATTGGATTATAATCTGGCCAAATATTAGTTTCTATCTCAATTTCTTGTATCATCATATTGAGTTCCAAAGATGTCCATATCATATCAATTCTAGACCATGATTTATGTCTATTTGAGTAAAATGTACATTGTAATTTCTTTGGATTTTTCTCTCTCCATATATCTTGGATACAGAGTTCTTCTGTCATTTTTAAAAACGCTTTAGGTAATATATTTCCTCCTTTCCTCCCTTGTTTAGCGCTTTATAGTCCAAAGTTCCATCTGTTATTGCATTAAAGTCTCCCATTATACAGCGATTTTCATAGTTCAATTTTAATATTTTTTAATGTAATTTTTGGTAAAATTGTTTTTGTTTATCATTTGGTGCATATATTGCTACCATCAGTATCTGTTTTTGATCCATCATTATTTCCACCATTAATATTCTCCCCTCTTCATCCACATACATTTGTTTAGGGTTCATCGTTTCTTTAATGTATAAAGCTATTCCTCATTTCTTTTGAAGTGCTAATGCAAAGTGAAGTTTACCAATTTTCAGTTGTTCTAACAACTTATAGTGTTGTCTCTTAATATGTGTTTCTTGGAGGCAAATTATATCCATTTTTAATTTTTGTAGTCGTGTAAAGAATTTTTTCCTTTTTGAGGGAGAATTTAGTCCATTTATATTCATTGACAAAATCCCACTCTCCTTCTCCATCTCTTTCAATTTTATCTAGGTCTTAATCTTCTAGTCAATCTTATCTGTCTCTGATCTCTTGGTCTTGCTCCTTCTTCTATGTATGTGTTTTTAACTTCTTCCTCCTCTCTTGGTTTGACTGCTTCTTCTACTGCCATTTCTTCCTGTTTCTTTGTTTCTCTCTTTGTACCAGATTCAAAATCACCTCCTTCCAGAAATGCTCTATGGTTGTCGTAGAATTCCATTGCTTTAGATGGCGTATCCAATCTATATCTTTTCGTATCCCAATAGATTAAAATCCCTTCTGGAATCAGCCATCTGAAATTCACTCCTTTTTCAATTAATTTCCTAGTTAGAAATTGATATTCTCTTTGGGATTCTCTTATTCTCCTAGGGATTTGTTTGAGGACTACAATTTCTTTTTCTTTGCATTTCAAAGGTTCATCTCTTACTCTTCTCAGAATCTCGTCTCTTATAGATCTT
This sequence comes from Azemiops feae, assembly GCA_023970755.1. Lineage (NCBI taxonomy): Eukaryota > Metazoa > Chordata > Lepidosauria > Squamata > Viperidae > Azemiops > Azemiops feae. The sequence continues at coordinate 22,787 of JALGBA010000031.1, forward strand.
TTGAGAAATCTAACATGTACTTCCCTGGGGACTTTATTTCTTCCAGCATAGTTTGAGTTGACTCGATAGATCTGATCTAATTCTCCTTCCATTTCCTGTTTCCCAATTCCTAATGCGTCTGCCAATAATTCCGTTATCAGGTCTAGAAGATCCTCTTCCTTATCTTCCATTATATTTTGAAATCTTAAAAAATATGAGGCTCTTTCCTTCTCCATAACAGCTATTGAGTCCTCTAGTTCTCCATTTATTTGCATCAATTTCTGATTTTCATCTTTTAAGACTTCTAATTTCTGGTCAACCTCAGTTGATTTATCTTCTACTTTTTGGATTCTTTGTTGATTATCTTAACCATCTGTTTAAAATTTTCAAGTTGAGAGTCCATGTTATTAATTTTTTGATTTATTTTATCAAAATCACTTTTCATCTCGTGGTTTCTCGTTGTAACCACCATGTGAGTAGCGATTGCCTCTTGAATTGCTTGTAACATTGCTTGAGTTTCCTTTTGGAACTTATTAGCGTTTTCTTGTTGGAGCATTGTATCAATTGATCTCTGATAAACTGGACTTGCAGAAGCAGAAGAGGGAGCAGAAGTTCCTTTTTTTCCAACTTTAGATAGATTGGGGACGCTCATCTTTATCTTTTAATCATACTTTATAATCCATCAAGTAAATCAGAATTTGTAATCCAATAGGCTCCTAAAAACTAGGAGAGGTAAATAATAAAAAATAATTAGTAATAAAAAAGAACAAAAGGGGAAAAAAATACCAAAATTTGTAATCCAAAGTGTTCTGTTAGAAGACATTTCTTGTTATTCACTCTATCAAAACAGCTTGTAAAAATTCCAGGTCAAGCTGTATTTGTAATCCAGGGAAGTCAGATGACTTCAAAAACAATTTTTATTTATAATTTTAATCTATCCTGTAGAAAAGGGCAATCCAAAAAAAGTCTTCTCTTTTCCAGCCACAATCTTCAGGACTATAAATTCCAAGGACACCAAAAAGTTTAAACTATAAGCTGTGTCTGGGCATCTAGCCAAGTTTTAGAGCTCCAATCAAAACAACTTAGTAAAATAAAAAAAAGCAAGGTTAAATGTAGTTTTCAGTTTTGCCACTAGATGTCATTAGATCTCCATTCCCACCAAACTTTAAAAAGTTAAAAAGTTAAAATCCGATGGTTTCCAAACAAGGAATAAAAAAAGGTTTATAAATGCAAAGGTTTCCCAAATTATCCTTCTTTTATCCCTCAATTATCTTCACAATATTGTTATAAGTCAGTTTTAATTTCCCCAAAGCTTAAACCGCCGCTTATAGTTCAGGAGGGAGGGGTAGAGAACCCCCCCAAAGCTTGGTGATTTCTTGCTTTTGAGTGCTTTTTTCCAGAACCGGTATTTTTTGCTTGTAGAGAGGTAAGGAAAGTAGTCTCATCCAGATCAGCTGTTTTGCTTTCTGCTTGTGAGTATTCATTGTCTCTGACGATCAGCTGCTTCTGGCTGACTGCATGGGTGAGGTCAGCCTTTCTTCCTGCCAGTCTGCTTGTCATAATAATAATAATAATAATAATAATAATAATAATAATAATAATAATAATAATAATAATAATAATAATAATAATAATAATAATAATAATAATAATAATAATAATAATAATAATAATAATAATGTTGGAAGGGACCTTGGAGGTCATCTAGTCCAGCCCCCTGCTCAGGCAGGAAACCCTATACCATTTCGGACAAATGGCTGTCCAGTCTCTTCTTAAAAACTTCCAGTGTTGGAGCATTCACCACTTCTGGAGGCAGGTTGTTCCACTGGTTAATTGTTCTAACTGTCAGGAAGTTTCTCCTTGGTTCTAGGTTGCTTCTCTCCTTGATTAGTTTCCATCCGTTGCTTCTTGTCCTGCCTTCAGGCACTTTGGAAAACAGCTTGACTCCCTCTTCTTTGTGGCAGCCCCTGAGATATTGGAACACTGCTATCATGTCCCCCCTCGTCCTTCTCTTCATTAAACTAGACATACCCAATTCCAGCAACCCTTCCTTATGTTTTAGCCTCCAGTCCCCTAATCATCTTTGTTGCTCTTCTCTGTACTCTTTCTAGAGTCTCAACATCTTTTTTACATCATGACCAAAACTGGATGCAGTATTCCAAGTGTGGCCTTACCAAGGCATTGTAAAGTGGTATTAATACTTCACATGATCTTGATTCTATCCCTCTGCTAATGCAGCCCAGCACTGTATTGGCTTTTTTGGCAGCTGCAGCACACTGTCTTCTCTAAGGGTAGGGATTCTTCCGATGAATCAAAAAATGACAATGCAAACTTTCCCTCCGTTGGCCTATCAACAAACCCGCAGAGATAGGGCTTCTACCATTACAAGGATGGGGAGATTGTCAGGCCTTGCCGACTCAGTGGAGATTATCCAAATTGTGTAGAGCCGTGGCCTCTTTTTCTATGGTTTCTCATCTCTGGGGAGAGAATGAAGCAGCCAAAGTTCAAAACTAGCCCTGGGCTGTCTTCAAGTGTGGCCATGTAGATGTCAACTGGCCGGCTAAGGGGTTTGCCCTGAGTCATCTTCCTTTATCAGAAGCAGAGGGTGGGTGGGTGGGTACCCTCCTCCCCTCTGCAAATGTTTCTCCTATCCTTTGTCTTTAGGGGGGTAGCACAGCTGCCTTTGAGAGGACTTCAGAATCCATCTGCTGAGAGCACATACCTTGTTAAATTGAGAAGGTATCTTCCAGTCTGGGACCGCTGAACATCCATCAAAATCAGAAAATAACAATTGTTCATTTGAAGGTATAAATTAAAGATCTCTGCATGTGGTGGAGGGAGGAGTTGCATTCCAGAGGGCAAAGAGACTACAGAATTTGGAAAATTAGGCCCACAGGAAGGGGCTCAAAATGGCCCCTTCCTGGTATTTTGCCCTCCAAGCCATCAAGATCTTTCTTGGAATCCAAGGGGCTCTTATTGACTTTGTTAGGCTAGCTGGGTTCCCCCAAGTGAGAATTCCTCCTTTTCCCCACCCAACTTTGAAGTATAAACACCCATTGGCCATGTTGCAAAACCATCCTTACCAGTGGGGATGGAGATGTGTCTTCATCATGAGAGCTCTCCTGCCCCTCAATCCATTTCTGGGCCTCATCAGTTCTGACCAAAGGAAGGTGACATGTCAAAAAATATCCATCTAACTCAGCCTTCTCTTTCTAAGACCAGCCAATCAGCCTGGCCATCTTTTCCCCTTGTGGACAGAAAGCTATCTTGGGGAGAGACTCTTACAGACACTGCAGCCCATTAATACTATCCCACCATGCCCAGAGTTTAGGAGAAAACCATGGTACCTGTCAGGAGGCACAGGAAGGCCTTCCACATTGCTGTCCATACAACATAAATGCAGTGAACACCTTTATCAGAGGTTCTATGAAGAGAGGTCTTCTGGTTTGACGTCGTAGTGATACGGACACAGGAAGGCAGAGCTCTGCTTTCTGCACCCGATTCCGCCCTGCTGGGGCCCCTAAATGGGCCTAAAATCACCCCCGAAGAGACGATGAAGAAGGGGTGCCTCGCTGATCACGGAGAGATGGCGGTCTTTCTGTTCGATCCGAGGAAAGCCCTCCAAACCGGCAAAGGAAAGACTGGCTGCATCCCTGTGGCCAGCCTCCAGCTACTGACAATTGAAGAAACAAAGTACTAATTAGCAGATTGTAAACAGTGTGTTTGGAACTGGGTGAAAATATTGATCCTTTCTTTACTATTTTACAACTGAATTTCCTGGAAAAGGCTCCCAAGAAGCTAAAAACCTCCGAACATGAGAAGGAAGGGGACTGTAGCTCCACCCTTCCAGAAAAACGGAAGCAGCATTTTAATTTTTATATGGGGGACAGAAATACATAATACTGAAGTGGGAACAATATAAAGCTACAGCTTTGATAAATTTGAGAATTGAGATAACTGTTAAGATTTTCTCTTTGAAAAAATATTGGGGTGAAATATAAGAAATCAACCTTCTGTTTTGAGAGTGGAAAATGGATATAGAATGACATCTAGTGGTGGATTAGAGAATAGCACTACAACTGCAAGGACTGATGCTGAAGCTGGCAAGAAGCTTAGAAACAGATAATAACCTAGCTTCTTGGCTGCCCGGTGACTCCTAACTTAACAGAGAACAGCTGGCAACAGAGCAAAATATTTTGCCATACTTATCACCCTGACCTTCATAGACTATAAATACCTACTGAGCTCTGAATTTTAATCTTAAGAACTATTTCTTCTCTCCTATTTGGAGAGAAAGAAAAACCTGACTTTTGGCTACGTTAGGCTGCAAGACAGCTTTGGATTGTTTTTAGGGTGGTTCAATATTCTGAACACTTTGAACATTGTGGATTGCAACTTGGCCCGACTGACAATTTTTGGACGCTGGAGCAGAAGGACTATTACAAAACATTGCTTTTAGTTTTGGACTCATATCTTGGAACCTATTGGATTACAAAGGCTATATATAAAGAGCAGAAAAACTACATGAAACTTTGTTCTATTGCCATCAAGATTGGTGATATTAGATAAGACTTGTATTTAGAGATCACAAAGTTCTGACAGAATTTCTGGAAGGGGGAAACAAAATGGAGGCCTCATACCCAGCCAAAAATGGTAGGTAAACATACCCAACACCTCCATTTGAAGTTCCCAGCCAGGTTTATCAAGGATCTGCAGGAGTGACGCCTCAAGAAAAAACAAAAACTTTTCAGAAGGAGATTTATTCTATGCTACAATTAATTCACCAGACAATTGTTTCACACAAAGACACAAAAAGAAACTATGATGAGATAAAAAATAATGTAGTTAATATAAATGAGCAAATCTCAAATTTAAATCTACAACTAGAAAGTTCCCAGACAACAACTACAAAGTATGAACAAACAACCCAGAAAACAGAAGATGAATCAGAGGAAATTGATCCAAAGACGGAAGATATAAAAGAAGGGAAATACAAACTGCCACAGACAAATAAAACCTTGCAAGACTCAGCTATAATAATGAAAATGGAAAAGGCACATTACCCCCTAGGTCTGCAAAATACACTTGAGGACAAGAAAGAAGATTTTAAAAAATGGACTATAGAGCTGTTAGGGGAAATGCCAGAAATTGGGAGACAAAAAATGAAAAGAGAAGCTGAGGGAGAAGGAAAGTGGGAGCTGCTTAAGGAATATAAATGGGTGGAATTCCCCCTTAAAAATACCTTACACAAATTATCTTCCTCATTCTAAGCAACTGTCATAAAAACAGAGGAAAAATTATTTGGTGATTTAATTGCCTTGGCCTGGAAAGCTATTTGGCAAAGGAAGAAAGCTAGAGTTAGACTTAAAAAACAGAAAATTTGACTTACCAGACGGGACATTATATGATTAAATATTTGTTTGAACATGATTAAAAGAATAGATAACCCTTAGATATAATTAGACTTTATAAAAAGAAAGATATGATTTATAATTAAATAGCACCTTTTTTTGATATGGGAAATATGAAAATACAAGGATGGTTGTATAAATGAAACTCTTAGCTACATAAATGTAACTAATCTTGAAAAAACCATAACTGACAAAGATATTCTGAATATTGATGGGAAATTAAACTTAAATAAGAACATGAAAAACAGGATATTGATTTAATAAGGAGATTTTAATTGCAAATACATTTGAAATATAAATTGGTTAGAAAAGAGTTTGTTTTTTTACAGACATTTCACCAGAAAAGAGGTTATAAATTGATATTATTGTTATTTGGATAACATTAGAAAATATGATGATGTTTATATTCAATTTTGTATGTATTAATAATAATAAGAATTATATTTGCGCACTGTTGGGAAAACAAAAACAATTTGGGAAGAAAGGAGGATCAGGGAAAAAACACTGGATTGTGCAGTATTGAACAGATTTATATTGAAGAAGTTAATGTTAAATATGTGAACCCAGACAACACATTGTTTACTAAGCACTAAAGATTGTAATTGTTAAAAATCAATAAAATATTTTTTTTAAAAAAGAGGTTCTATGAAGAGAGGATAAAACAGAAATAGGTGTGAGCCAGGCAGAATCAACCAGTGATTTCTAGATTATTTTATGGGCACATTCTTGTGGCAAGTGTTTTAAGACTTCCCAGTTTGTGGAACTTACAGTAGTTCCACACCCTTTCTGAGATTGTAGGAGGAGAAGTGTATTAATTTGTGGTAGACACAAAAATGAAGGAGTCTGGTTAAAGAGCAAAGACACAAACTTTTAATTTTTCTGCTTTGTAATCAAGTGTGCTAGTCTGAAAAGTTCCTACCAAACCTCTACCAATAATAATGAACAGAGTCATCCTTCCAAGGAGGAAGGATAGTATTTATCTGATGCAGTCTTTCCTACAGTGAGCAAAACAGGGAAATTGCACATCCTTCTCAGAAGATAAAGAAAAGGTTGGATTGAAACATTGAACTAAACATAGGTTAGTTTGCTTAAATATGTGTGAATCCAGCCATTTTGGCTTGCAAACCCTGCTTTATGTCTGAGTGTTCTGTAAAACTACCAACTGCTGTTTATGGAATTAATTATTAAATAAAACGTAACAGTACGATTTGTGAGCAAGGTGGTTTGGAGTGAAATTATTTCATAGCTTATTTATTTATTGACTCTATGGTATCTTCAAACTTCATGCAATCACTGATATACAAATTTAGTTTAAATAAAGCTTCATGATGTGGGTGACCTGATTTATGACTGTCATTACTTATGACAATTATTGGCAGACTCCATTAATAGTCATAAGTCAAAGACTACCCATAGAGCAATTGTAGAGGGGTCAAAAACATCAAGTTAACAGCTACAATCCTGTGATCAAAGCCCTGCTTCTTTCATACAGCCAGCATATGTGCAGTGACACAAAAAGTGGTGGGGCTTGGTTTTTAAAGCCCTCCACTCACCCCACCCACCCCAGAAAGCCCCTGCATGGGAGTTTTAAAAGCATCAAACAACAACAGGACTGTCTTTTTGTGACTGAGCAAAGAAAGTTTGTGAACTTAAAATCCCATGCTACCTTAGCATTGCAAGGAGTTGAACTACACATATCTAGAAGGGAGAGATGCACCAAGTTAGAAAGACAGTGTCAGAAGAATAATTTGGGGTTCCAATTCGAGCCGGGGTTGGGCAAGAATAAAAAAAAATGAAATCCAGATAGCTGTGAGGAAAGGAGAAATATTTATTCCCAAAAGTCAAAGAGTTTGGCTTTAGGGGCAGCTGTAGAGAATTTGGGCACAGCAACATAGCTTTATAGGGGAGTTTGTGGAAGTGTCTACATGCTGATTCTAGGGTGACAAGGGGCATGTGTGTGTGTAGGTATGCTATCTATGATGTTTATTCTTGTGAACATGCAGTTCCGCTGGACACCTAATTTAATTAACTCTATTTGAGTTTACAGATCTTATCCTTTGATATGAGGATTGGTCTGGGTAACATATTTGGGCGTTTGAGGAAGTTTGGATAAACGATCTAACCTGTTTGCTATTTTTACTTCTTTAACTTAGTTTCAGCTTGACTGTCAATTATATAATGGAGATGCTGATTCTCAGTCCATTGTGGATTCTATTAATGTTTCAAGGGAAGATGGAAACAGTATAAAGAATAAAATATATTTTGATATAAAACTCTCAACAGGTTAATAGAGGTATAGTCCACCACCTTATTAGTCTCTCCCTCTGGCATGCCACTTGTTAACCAAAACCTAAGCCTTACTTTGTCTTCTGAACCTTGGAATTGTCACTCTTGGGGATTTGCAGAAACCAACATTTGCAACTCAGGATTTGCAGAAACCAACATTTGCAACTCAGGTTTGTGGGAGGTTATAATTTTGCAATGGATTTTATTATCATATTTATATATAGCTACCCCTTTAATTGAATGTGACTCTGGGCAGTCTATGATCAAACCGTAAAATACAAAAGTTAATACTATTTATATAAGGCTAGGAGGGAGCATCAGGTATTATGGAACCACTTCATAAGATCACCATATCTATTTCTATAAACCCAGTGTCTGATGGGCTTCAGATTCAGACAACCAAAGAGGCCTCAGACTCTTATTAAAACAGAGCGGTTTTTTTGGGGGGGGGGGAGTTGCTGTCTTATTACATAGATCTTGACTTAAAATAGCAGATATTCTCCAACATTTCTTGAATGCACAAATATTTAGAAAGTCCTAGAAACTGGATTTGATGATATCTTTATCTAGATAAAATGGTTTCTGCAACACGGTGACCTTGGTTACAACTAGTTTTGGTTAGTCTATTTAAGGCTTATCTTGTGAAAACATGGTTTGATTAGTTTCTGGGTCAATGTATTATGTCAATGTCAAAAAGAGGCTAGTTGAAACTGGAAAGTCAGTTTGATGTATTGCTTTAGGTGCTGGTCTAGAAACCAGGAGGATGTGAGTTTTAGTCCTACCAAAAGCCAGCTGGATGACTTTGGGCCAGTCCCCTCTCTCAGCCCTACCCACCTCACAGGGTTGTTGTTGTGGGGAAAATAAGAGGATGAGGAAGTCCTGCCTTGAGTTATTTAGTAAAAGTGTGATAAAAATCTAAAAAATAAAAAAATAAATAATTACCAGGCTGAGTGTGTTTGGGAAACAACACTGACTATTTGACAGGACACCAGAGCTTCTAGGTTTGATTCTAGTTAATGTATAATAGTGTGTTTTAGAAGTATATCTAGCCAATGGGGGTCTTTTTTTTATTAGTTAACTTCCTGAAATTTCCCTGAAATAATCAAGTCAAGGTCAATTTTTACCCTTTTGGTCACAGTGCTCATCACACTGGGACATCCTGAAGCCAACTTTTTTTGGCTCCTAAGTCTTGCACATTTTACTTAGTGCACCTCCCCACTAGCCAACTGGCCCCAGCCTCCTTCCAGAGATGTGTACCTTCAACATGGTGGATGATGAGATTCAGTCACAGGTGTGGAAGTTACAATCAAAGCAGGTGCAAGCAAACTAACAGAATAACATCTATTTTCCCTCAGGGTTTGGATTGGCAGCCTGTGGCAGCAGCTTTAACCGAATCCCCAAATGAGGGATATTCTTTCTATGCAGACAGTGCCAACCATCCAATCCACTCGCTTTCCAGTTATTTTGAACAGAGCCTCCCAGAACTGCAGTTCAGATTAACAAACAATTCTGGAAATGTGGATGCTTGCCATGGTAACCTCCAGCCAATGAGCTTAGAAGGAGCCTGTGATGTCACTAACAGTCATTTTGATTTGGCTTGGAGTTGAGATTTGAAAAATAATAAACTGGTTGCCTTCACATGAGGGCCTGGCCTATTCGTTTATTGGCAAACTCTTAAGGGCCTTTTGCAAATGAGCCCTGAATTAGGTTCAAGCAGGGCTAGTTCATCTGAATCGCTCTGTCTATTCTTTTGCTTGATAGAGCCATTGTTAGGAACAGCAGTTAGCTAACATCCACTTTGATACTTACTCGAAGCAGCTAAAGAGGCTGACTATAGAAAAGATTATACTGTTTCTTAAAACAAATTAGCTGGAAAACTAGCTCCTTTGTGTACTTATAAAGTCTACATTCTTCCTTATTGGTGTGATACAGGCAACTGTACATATGTCATCTTGGGAACGGTGGGCAGGCCTCAGCCACATGGAGGGAACACAAACACAGCTGCCATTTTGTTCCACCCGCTTGTGGGCTGGATCCAAATGGCGGCCACTAGACAGCCTACTTCATTTTGCTGCCTTAATTTGGTCTGCACAGTGCTGTAGAAGCTTTCTGGAGCATTCAGAGGCTTCTGCAGCACTATTCAGATCCTGCTAAGGCAGCATAAGGAAGCAGTTTGTCCCTGGGTCATGTGACAGTAACATGAATGTGGCTGCCATTTTGTCCCTGCCCACTTGTGGGCTGGGACAAAATGGCTGCTGTCAGACAGAGTGCTTCATTTTGCTGCCTTAACAGGGTCTGCACAGCGCTGCAGAAACTTCTAGAAAGCAAAATGGAGCTGTTTATTCATGGTCCGCATGGCAGCAACCAGAATGTGGTTGTAATTTTGTGGGTACAACAAAATGGCAGCTGCTTCTGGAATAGCACTATGCAGTGCTCTGGAAGGCCTTGGTACTTTTCAAAAGGTAAGTGAGAAGGAGGGTGTTTGACTTGGTGGGGTAGGAATCAGGCCTAAGTCCTGTAGGGACCCAGTGTGAGGGAGAAAAGGCCTGTGGGGACCTAAAGGGCAGGAAGCAGAGCATGGGTTGTCTTGTGGGTGGGGGAGGCTTTTGGGAGGACCAGGGCAGATGGGCTTGGGCTTTTGCTAGGCCTCCAAGAACTGCCCCCACCTTTGAGGCACCCCATGATCCACTTAACAATCTGGGCATTCCTTTAACAATTCATTGGTTGGGCAGGGATGGACTGGCCGTTAGATGAGACATTCATTTAATGACCATAATGGGCAGGTTCTCAAAGATTATCTGTACTATAATTTCAGATGTATTTCTGAGTTTTCCTTCTTATCTCATTATTATATAACACAATTCTAATATTCGCCTTAACGAAGCAGGCCAAATTGGAAACACTTCTGTGGCTACAATAGTAATATGAGTAGTATTATTTTCAGTTAATATTAGTGCTTGATTCTTAAAAACCTTTTAAGGTCTTCATTGGAAACTCTGTTGTACAATACAGCTTTAAATATGGACAGGTAACAAAAGTAATGTATGTTTTTCTGCTATAGTAAATTCTCCAGCTTTTGTTACTGTATAGAAAGTTGAATTTTATAAAGGTGCAGATTTAACATGGTGATTAATGCCTTTCAGAAAGGGGTGGACCCAGTAGCTGATGGACTCATTAAATACCCTGTTGGATAATTTTTATCCAGTCTCCAACCTTCCCTTTTTGGGGAAAAAATATTGAGAGGGTGGAAGGCTTTTACCTGCAGACAACCCTGGATGAAGCAACCTTCTGAACCGTTTTCAGTCTGGATATATGGTATAGTACAGAGACAGTATTGGTTGTGCTTGCTGATGGCAATTCCAAGAATTGTGTCTTACAGGATGGATGGCCATATGGATCATTCAATCAAACAAACAATTAAATAAACAGATGCAGATATGTACTATAAGATATCTCAAAAAATAGCCCAAGGTTCTGCCTCAGTGACTGGTGGCTATTAGTTCCAGTTGGGCAAAAATGGGGTTAGGCTTAATCCCAGCAAGACTGAGATTGTAGATTTTCTAGTTCCAGATATTTTCCAGCTTTAATTTCTCGTGGACCAGGCACTGGTTTACAATTAACGTTTTGGTATGATTCCAGGTGCTGAATTTCGCCTACAAAGTCCTTCATGGCTTAGATCTTAGGTGTATAGGTCTGCCTATCTCATATTGGGTTTTGCCCATTCTATAGGATCTGGCAATATTGGTGTGTTCCAGGTCTCATTAAATAAATAGTTAATTTAGTTAAAAATAGACACCAAAGAGCACCAGTTCGATTGGAACAACACGAAAACCACTGACCACGCTACCACCTGCCACACTCGTGAGTTCATCGAATCCTGGCACTCCACAAGCAATTCCATCAACAGACATATTGACCTACAACCAGCCTATGAATCCCTCAGAATCCAAATCAACCACACAGCCAATCAGAGACAGCACCAACCCATGCAAGCTCCCCTTCCCACCAGCAGTTCACCTCCAGTGACACTGACCTGATGTAACCTCCCCATCACACCCATTTCAAGACTCACGGATGACTCACACCTGACCCATTACAAGACCCATCACAGACCCTCACTTGATACACACACACCTGAAGCCCTTATAAATAGAAGAACACTTGACATTCCCTAAACTCTGCTGAAGATGTTACCTAGCCTGATAATGAAACGTTCAGAAATCAACCCACAAGCTTGAAGAATGAACCTTCACACTCATCCTAACCCCATTCTTGCCCAACTGGAACTAATAGCCACCAGTCACTGAGGCAGAACCTTGGGCTATGTTTTGAGATACAGTATCTAACAGTATATATCTGCATCTGTTTATTTAATTGTTTGTTTGATTAATTGATCCATATGGCCATCCATCCTGTGAGACACAACTCTTGGTATTGATGCTATTGAAAGTCACCTAGAGATCCAGGAGATGTAGGTCAATTATTCCACTCCCATTCCGGGGTGTCCGGAGGCCATCGGCAAGCACAACCAATACTGTCTCTGTGCTATACCATATATCCAGACTGAAAAGGGTTCAGAGGTCTGCTTCATCCAGGGCTTTCTGCAGAGCTACAGATATTCGCCAATATCATCTTATAGGTTCCCAGGGGTGTACCTATTCTGTCACCACTCTTGTATTCGAAAATATCATTTTCCTCTGAGGATCATAGGACCTTGATTCTGTTGTGCTTTAGAACAACTTAAAAAGTTCTTCCAGCAGGCCCTAGGCCAGAGCAATTTGTGAAACTGCATAAAGTACATGCCTTTTATAATCTTTATATTTCCCCAATACAGTAGACTTGTATTAGTTCCATGTTTGAATTTCTGTAATTTGTTTTTAAATCCTTTTTATATGTCAATTTGACTTGCTCATAATTAAGTGGCTCAATAAATTGAATGAAATGAAATGAAACATCCATATTTAAATCAAATAATCAGAATGGCAGAATGTTGTGGAGCAGCCTGTTTATAATTATTCAAGTAAAAAGGGATAGCAGTTGCTTCCTTTTTCCTTTTTGTTATACTGTCCTTCTGTAGATTACTTTTTCTGCTTTTGAAGGTCTGGATGTGCTTATTTCCCCATGGATAGCCTGCCTTCCTTCCTTCCTTCCTTCCTTCCTTCCTTCCTTCCTTCCTTCCTTCCTTCCTTCCTTCCTTCCTTCCTTCCTCCCTCCCTCCCTCCCTCCCTCCCTCCCTCCTGCTATGTTCTCCAACAGAAATTCATGGGTTCTTTACATGAAACTTACATTTATAATTATTAGTGAGTCCACCTGGTTTTCTCATTGACAGATGTGGACTCCACTGCTGATTGGGCAGATGTAGACTCCAGTGCTGATTCTACAGATGTGGAATCCATTACTGAGTCCATTACTGACTCCAAATACAAATGTGGAATTTATTCATCATTTAACAAGGTAAACCTTTTCAAACAAACTTGCTGACACAACATACTGTTATGTTTTGTTTAGGTGTTCCTTGTTCTCATGTTGCATGGGCATCAATGTAGAAGACATTCGTGTTCCTCCTGACAGGTAATACTGCTTTCTCCTAAATCGTGGGCATCGTGGGGCACCATTGATGGGCTGCAGAATCTGTAAGAGCCTCTCCCCCAAGATGGCTTCCTGTCCACAAGGGACTTACGGAGCAAAAAAATGGACAGGCTGACTGGTTTGTCTGAGAAAGGGGAGACTGAGCTAGGTAGATGTTCTTTGACATGTCACTTTCTTCCTTTGGTCAGGACTGAAGAGGCACAGGAATGGATTGAGGAGCAGGAGAGCTCTCGTGATGGAGACACATCTTCATTCCCAGGAGTAAAGATGTTTTTGCAACATGGCTTGAGGTTCATGCCTCAAGACCGTTTGGGGGAGGGGAGGAATTCTCAGCCAACCTAGCAAACTCAGCAGAGGTAGAGGGGAGGGATTGGTGTGGCTGGATTCACACATGATTAACCAAAATGAACCATGTGATAGTTTAGTGCAGGGATAGACAACCTTCGCTCTTTTAGGACTCGTGGACTTCAACTCCCAGAATTCCTGAGTCAGCATGGCTGGCTCACGAATTCTGGGAATTGAAGTCCACGAATCATAAAAGAGCCAAGGTTGCCTACCCCTGGTTTAGTGCAATGTGTCAATTCAATCTTTTCTCTTCATTACTTTCTGAGAAGGATGTGAAATTTCCTTGTTTTGCTCTCTGTAGGAAAGAATGCATCAGATGAATGCCTAATCCTCCTTGGAAGGATGACCCCATTCTTTATTAATTGTGCCTTTGCCCTTTAACTAGATTCCTTCTCATTTAAGGCTGCCACAGACTGACATATGTCTCATCCTAGAATCTCAAAAGTGGTGTATATCTATGCTACACAAATTGGGAAGTTTTAAAATATTTGCCACAAGATGTCCCCATAACATAATCTAGAAATCACTGGTTGCCAGTGATGAAACTACATCTAAAAGACAACAATTAACTTACGGTTCATCAGTTATTAGGTCACAAATATTCTCTATGCTTGGAATATTATAGACCCAGTTTCATATGTGTTACTTCTTTTCACCCGCTCAACTAGCATTGAATCAAAAGTTAGCTCTGGAAATTTATATTAGCAATAAAAATATGGAAATTTTCCTCTGAGCACACAGGATTGGCACCCACTAACAGGTGGGCAAAAGATGCCAGGTTGTGCTGGCCCAAAGGGGAAAGGAAGGTCAAATTGCCCAAGAGGCCCAGCAGAGAAGCAGGACCCTTTGAAAAGAAGAAGGAAGGAAGAAATGATAGAAGTCTTCCAATACATGAAGGGCTGCCACAGGGAAGAGTATTAATTCTCAATAGTAGCTGAGGGTAGGACAAGAAGCAGCAGGTGGAAGCTCCTCAGACAGAGATCCAACCCTGGAAATAAGGAGGAATTTCCTGATGGTGAGAACTGTTAAGCAGTGGCACAATTTGCCTGCTGGAGTTGTGTGTGCTCTATTGCCGGAGGTTTTCAAGAAGAGATTGGACAATTATTTGAGATGGTATGACGACTCTTGTCTTGGACAAGGGGTTGGACCAGTAGACCACCAGGGTCCCTTCCAACCCTATGATTCCCTCTGTGTTTTGTGCCACACATGATTGTGCTTCTCTGTTGCTCATGAACAGACAGCTTCCCACATTAAAGGCAAAAGAGAGTCAGCCACTGGTCTGCCTAGTCACTCTTACTCCCAAGTGAGCTGCCATAATTGTGTAGGTTCAAATAGTGGTCATTGTTTCCCTGGTTGCCGAGGAAATGAGATTGTGAGTTTGCCTGAAAAGCCAGTAGTCAGTGCACTTTCTTCATGGCCTGAAATGCCAACATCTAGCTTGGCTATGGCAGCACAAAGGCTTTTTATAGTAAGTATGGCCATCTCAGCGGCCATGAAATGCGGATAGGGGAGAAAGTCATGCTTCCCAACTCTTCTGCCTGGTTCAAGTCTATTTCTCTTCTCTCTTCACAGAAACTCTGGAAAAGGTATTCATTGTTTTCTTGGTGCACACTGTAGAAGACTTTCCTGGGCCTCCTGACAGGTACCACAGCCGTCTACATTCTGGGCATGGTGGGGCACCATTATGGGCTGCAGTGTCTGTAACAGCCTCTCCCCAAAACAGCCTGCTGTCCACAAGGGGCTTGCAGAGGCAAAAAGATGGCCAGGCTGACTGGCTGGTCTTAGAAAGAGAAGGCTGAACTAGTTGGATGTTCCTCGACATGTCATCTTTTTCCTTTGGAGAGGACTGTAGAGACCCAGGAACAGACTGAGGAGCAGAAGAGCTCTCCATCCCCAGGGGTAAGGATGGTTTTGCAACATAGCCAGTGAGGGTTCATGGCTTAAGACCAGGTGGGGAGGGGATCAATTCTCACTTGGAGAAACCCAGCCAGCCTAAGAAAGTCAAGAAGACTCCCTTGGATTCCTAGAAAGATCTTGATGATGGAGGGCAAAATATTGGCAAATATTAGGTAGGAGCCATTTTGAGCTTGTTGGCCACATTTTCCAATTTCCAATTTCTGCAGTCTCTTTGCCCTCTGGAATGCAGCCTACCCTCCTGGCAATCCAAACAACATTCCACCAGACACAAAGAGCTTTGATTTATACCTTCAAATGAACAATGGTTACTTACAAGTTTTGATGGGTGTTCAGGCGACTGCCTGGAGCCCCAGGATGGAAGATGTTAAGACTTTTCTCAATTTGGCAAGGTACGTGCTCTCAGCTGATGGATTCTTTTTTTTTTATAACAAGTTTTATTAGTTTTCCAATTTAACATCCAAGCATTTAGAAAGCATTGTGGTGACTGGGTAATCAATAGTTCATTAACAAAATTTTTAGTACATATCTCAGGTTACATTATCAAAAATTCCTTCTCTATTTCCCTTAACATTTAATATAACATACTTAAACTAGTAAATTTCTAACCATAACAAGCTCAGTTAAAGCATTTATCAATCTATTTTTACTTATACATATCCATATCCTGTTTTTAAATTTTACCTAATTCTTAGTTTTTAATTACAGTATCCCAATTTAAGCTTTAACATCCATAATATTCAAATTTTGGTAACTCAAATTTCCTTTATTTCACTACACAAAAGTTATGATATCTAGAATACACATATTACTTACTTAAATATATTCTTATTTTATTTCACAAACATTTTCTATTTCTCATCCTAGTACATCACACCTTACTAGTAGAGTAACCTTTATTGTCTCAAATCCATCTATATTTTCTGGGCTAAGCAATAGTTCAAGGCTGATTCCTAGTATTTAATTTCCATTTCCCTTGTAAATCTAAATCCTAATTAATAAGCCAATTAATCCCTTATTTTTTTTATCGTTTTCCAACAACATTTGAATCTAATAGTCATATTTCCCTTCATCTCCATTAGCCCATTAGTTGAGACTTTAGGATCTCTCTAGTAAGTCAAAAGGCCCCATTTTTTAAACCTAACTCTAGCTTTCTTTTTCTGCCAACCAGGTTTCCATACCAGTGTCTTTAAGGTATCAGATAGTTCTCTTTTCATTCTGGCACATGTTACTTGAATCAAAGGAGACCATCTAGTCATCAATTTTTCAAAAGAGCTGGTCCATTTATGATCATTAAGTTGTTGCCCTGGTAGTTCAAGTCTCGGTGTTTGTTCTAGTGTCTTTATCTTCAATTCAGTCTGGTCTTCTTCTTCATCAGGTTTCTTCTGGTTTAAGTAAAAGGTCATGTCCAATTTTATAGTTATTGATTGATTATCTAGGTTTTCAATGTGCTGACCTTGTTGATCTTTAGCATCCTCTGTTTTGGTATTACTTTGTTCCACTTCTGTAACTTTTTGGGTTGTAGGTTCTTTAGTTGCAATCAGGATTTGGTTGTCAGAATTTACAATATATTGTTGTTGTTCCTTAAAGTCCTCTGTCTTGGTATTGATTTCTTCTGCTTCTGTTGTTTTCTGGGTTGTAAGTTCTTTAGTTGGAATCTGGGTTTCAGTTTGTAGGTTCAAGCTAGCGCCTTCATCTTTCAGTCTGGATTTAATTATCTCAGTAGCTTCAAGAATTTTTTCCAGTATAAGTTTATAATCAAGCGAAGCTTGTTACTGGTCCCCCTCCGTTTCTGAAATAGTTATAGATAGTCCTTTAGTGGAGGTTAATTTTTTAAACAAGAGTCAGTGAATGTTCACCTCCACAGTTCTTAAGAGCCAGATTCACCTCCCAGCTGTTTCAGCTTTTTATCTTTAGATAATACCAAGGACAGATCTAGGTTGTAAACAGGTCTCTTTACCAGGGATATTCACTTGCTATACCAAGCTTCACCACAAAATGTCCCCGATAGCATTTGAAATCCTTTTCAGAAAGGCTAGACTTTTCCAGTTTAGGTTCTTTTTGTCTTTTTTTTCTCCAAGTAGCTAAGAGCCGGTTCCCGTGAGAGTAGGAACTTTTTGGGTTGCCAAATCTGGGAAGCATGCAAGTCCAATTACTTACTTATATTTTTCAAGGCTTTATTTCCCCTATGTAGGCAAACGCCGCCATTTTAGAGGGTGGGAGAAGAACGTTCCCTTCCCTCTCTCCTTACAGGGGGAAGCAATTTCAAAAAGCTTGTGCAGGAAAAAATACTTGGGATAGAAAGAAGGCAGATCTCACCCAGTTCCTCCGCGGTGCTTTCAAGTGCTTAGTTGTAAATTTTGCCTCAGCTGGAAACGGCATTAATTTTTTTTTTATATAACAAGTTTTATTGAATTTTTTAATTTTACAGCCAAGTGCTTAGGACTCATCGTGGAGATAGGGCACTCCATAAAACAAAATAGAAAATATAATCATACATAAACAACTTAAGTTACTTCTTTAAAATTTCCCTCTCTATTTTATCAAACATAAGAAAAAAAAACAGAAAAAAAACTATCAATAATATTTCCACCCATTTTCGAGCTTAATTAACTATTAACATATTCCAATTTGGCATTACATAAACATATAGTATACAATTCGGGTATCCATATAATACAAACTATTCCTAACCTATACATATTACTCCAATTATTCACTTTGTAGTTTTCAGTTAAATTCTATCTCCTATTCTATTTCACATACATATTTTATAGACAAATATACCTTTAAGTTTTTAAACCATTTTACATTAGCCTAAATTAATTCTAATTATTTCTGAGCTAAACATATAGCTATTATATATATGTATATTTTAATATTTCTCCGCTATATTCTATTTCCTATACTCTTATCGAACATTTTTATAAATCAATCCAATCTTCAATCATTACAAGTAAAAATATCATTAATATTTCACCAATCTCAATACAACTCCTTTAGTTTTAACTTTGCCAGTTTTCCATAATTGCCTTTCCAAACCATAATCAAATCCATAATTCACATCAATATTAATCAGACTAAAATCTTAAACCTTAAAAATCTCAAAAATATTAGCTCACTTGAAGTCTCTAAAAACCATTTTACCCATCAAATAAAGTTTTAACACTCATTTTTAAACCTAATTCTAGCTTTCTTTTTATGCCAAGCAGGTTTCCACAATAGGGCCTTTAGCTCCTCCCATCTTAATATTTGATTATACACATTTTCCCACAGTTGTGTCTGATCATAGTCTTCTTCTCTTTTTCCCAATATTGTCTGCACTATGTAATCAGTCTTAGTCAGTATGGTGATTATTCGTTGTTTGTATGTGTTGTCAGCATTTTTAATGTCTCGGATTTGAAAGTCCATTTCTGTTGTTTTTAAATCTGTAGATATTTCAGTTGAGTTCTGCCTTTGGTCCTCAGAAATTTCCGTCCTTTGTGTATAAGGTGTAACATTTTCCTCTTCAGTAGATTGTAGATATAAATCCTTCATCTCATTAGGTTGTAAATCCAGTTGTGTGTCATGATCAGTTGAAGTTTGAAATTCAGTTTTTAACTCTAAACTATCCTCTTTCCTGAGTGTCCTGAAATGTTCTCTTAATTCTTCTCTCATTTCCAAGATTTTTTCTAGTATGAGTCCATAATTAAGCTGTGGGTAGGATTCCATTCTTCTTCTCTTTTTATTTTTTTTCTATAGTAAAAGTTCAACAATGTCTTGGCATAACGCCAAATTCAGCAGTTCAGCTGCAAACGGTTACAATGTTGCGATAAGGCTTTCTGGGCTTCACGTCAATTTCCGTGATACATTGTAACCATCCAATCCACATAACTCCACCCAGAAGCCAAGGTAGTTTTTATTTTTTTATTTTTAAAGTGGGTAAAAATGTTCAGAAGGGGGGGAGGAAAGGAAACACTCCACCCCCCTCCCTAAAAATTTCCACTTAAGTTGAAAACAAGCAAACAGAGAGAAAGAGTCACAGTAAGGCTTTTTCTTCTTCTTTTTTTTTTTTCAGGATCCCCCAAATTCCAGCAGTTCAATAAAGATTAGTTACTTTTTTCCCAAGTATTCAAACGCTGCTTTTTCAAGGGAGGGAATAGTTTCTAGAAGCTTTTCATAGGGCAATAAAGAAAATAACAAGAGGGAAGGAAAGGTCTCACCCGGATCTTCCACGGTGGTTCTTTGTGCTTAGATGTTGCTGTGACTTTCGGCTGGAGCAGCTGAGTGATCGGCCATGTTACTGGCCGATCTTTTCCCCGTCGGCCCAAAGGTGATTACTCGGATCGCAGAGGGAGCCGCCGCTCCCTCTGCAATCAACGAGTGCCCTCCTCTATGGTGGTCGCCTCTACGGGGCGACTTTCGACCCTGTCCAGGGTCTACCGGCGGGGGGGAATCGGTCGGCAAAGAGAACGTACTCTTTGCCTGACCGCAGGCGCTGCAACCGGAACCGGAAGTCTGGAAACGGCATTAATGATGGGCCATGTGAGTGGCCGATCTTTTCTCCATCGGTCTGAAGAGCTGCTCCGGATCAAACAGAAGGGCTGCCGCCCTTCCGCAATCAATCGGAAGGTCCTCTTCTCCGCTCGTCGCCCCTCCAAGGCGACTTTTGACCCCTTTCAGGGTCCCCGGTGAGAGAAAACTGGACGGTGGAGGGAGCGATCGCCCCGCACGTCTGCCAGCACTGCAATCCAGAACCGGAAGCCTCAGCTGATGGATTCTGAAGCCCCCAAGAAGGCAGCTGCACTACTGCCCTAAAGAAAAAAGGCTAGGAAAAAAGTTTGCAGAGGGGAGGGATCTCCACCCTCTACCTCTGCTTCTGATAAAGGAAGAATGACTCAGGGTGATTCCATTGGCAGTCCAACCCATTGGCTGGTCAGCTGGTCAGCTTGCTGTCCTTGCACATCTTATTTTCTTCCTCTGGAAAGGACTGAAATGGCAGAAGATTGCCAAGGAAGAGAAGAACTCTCCTGATGGGGACACAACTCCTACCTCAGAGATAAAAAAGGTTTGATATCTGGACAAGCATCCCAAAGGACCCGAAGCAGGATAGGAGTCCCTGTCCATGAAGATAGATAGCATCTTGGAGGGTGAAGACCCTTGCTTGTTCACAAAGGCCTTGTAGGGTAGAAAAAGATGGACAGGCTGACTGGGTCATCTTCAAAAGAGGAGGCTGAGCTAGCTTGAATGTCCTTACACATTTTACCTCCCTCTGGACAGGACTGAAATGGCAGAAGACGAAGCTGACAAAGAGAACTCTCCTGATGGGGACACAACTTCTGCTTCAGAGGTAAGAAACAGGGCCGATGCAGGTCATGCCACAAGTTCTGATTGGGGAGGAGAGAAACTGTGTTATAGATCCTCCTAACCTTAAGGCTTCCAAATGCTCTCTTGCTGTTGGCACTGGGGCTGCATGCACCCTATGCAGAGAGCCTTGGATTTATGCTTGATACTGTCATTGGCAGGATTTGATGGAAGTCCAGAGGGCTTCCGGGACCCACAGCCTAGAAGATATTGACTTGTAATGGCAGAAACTCTGTGTCTGCGGATTGTAGAGTCATATGAGTGTTTTCTGTTGGGGAGGGATGGAAGCCCTATATTCAGTTCTCCTAACTTGAGTGAATTGTGCTGGAGTGCTCTGGGTGCTGAATTGAGATGACTCCTGTCCCTTGGGGAAACTTACATAGGCTAAATATATGCACCCAAGCTCTGGTGTGATTGACTAATTTACCACAAAGCAGAAAGAATAGCCCACTGCAGCAGACTGGTGTCCTAAATGGATGTGATGCCCCTGCTGATGCCTTTCCTTTTTCTGCTTCATCCTCTCCAGTACCCTACTGCTTCTGTGTAGGGCTTTAACAGGCAAAGATTAGAAAGTTTATTTTCCTGGGGGATGGGTGGGGTGGGTGGGGATTCCTCCAACTACAGAGATTTATCCTGCAACAGAAGCTCTTTTCTAGACAGGCATCCCTGTTCAATAAACCCTCTTTTTATTTTGAACCCCTAGGTCACGGGTCGGCAACCCGCGGCTCCGGAGCCGCATGCGGCTCTTTGAGGGATCACCTGCGACTCCGGAGCCTCCGCCGCGGGCGGGTGCGCGTGCGCATGCACGGGCGGGTGCGCATGCACGAACAAATGCGCGAATGCGTGCGCGTGCGTGAACGGGTGCGCACGCGCATGCGCGAACGGGCATGCGTGGGTGCGCGCACATGCGCGGGCGCGCGGGCGGGCGCGCATGCGCGGGCGGGTGCGGCTCCCAGGGGTTGTTTTTTTTAGGGAAACGGGTCCGTGCGGCTCGTTGGATATTTCGGCTGGCCGACCCATGCCCTAGGTTCATCGAAATAGAAATTCTGAGTCTCTTTTCCCCCTAGTGGCTAAAGAGGAATCATTTCATTCACACAATTCCCCCAAAGAAGGCAAAAAGACCTTAGACTGTGAATAGCCTGGAAGAGGATGCCTAGTACCCCACTCTTAATCCAAAGAGGTACCCTTTCAGTTGTAGAATCGTTGAGGAACTGGCATCCGTTCTCCAGAACACTGCCTTTGGAAAACTGCACTGTCTTCAGAAAGTCCTAATGTTAAAAAAAAACCCTCCTATAGGACAGTGGTTTTCCATGGGTTTGAGCAATGGGAGCCAAAAGGAAGCATCATGCTTTCAACCACGTGGAGACTTTCACTTTCTAATCAGTTTCAGAAATCACCTATTCTGCTACCTTAAGTATATATGAATCTTGAAAACAACAAGTTTGAAAAGCTACGTGGTGAGTTTACCTTCCTTCTTGAATAAAAACAACATTAGAATAGAATAGAATAGAATAGAATAGAATAGAATAGAATATCTTTATTGTCATTGTGTAACTCACAATGAAATTAAGTGCTGTCCACAGTGCACACCACACACAAGTAAAAACCACAAATAAGAACATACATTATATACACACATCCTTCACATCTATTCACCATAAAACTATAAGCTTAAGACAAAAGGCAAAAAGAAAACAATAATCCAATTCAAGAAAATTATAAATGAATTAAGGGGCCAAACAAGCTGGATATTTTGGGATATTAAGATTTAACAGAATAACAAAGTTGGGCGCCTTGGAGGTCTTCTAGTCTAACCCCCTGCTCAAGCAGAGACCCTATACCATTTCAGACAAATGGCTTTCCAGTCTTTTAAAAGTCTCCAGTGATGGAGCACCCACAACTTCTGAAAGCAAGCGTTTCCACTGGTTAATTGCTCTCATTGTTAAGGACATTTCTCCTTAGTTTTAGGTTGGTTCTCTTCTTGATTAGTTTCCATCCATTGCTTCTTGTCTTGCCTTCTGGTGCTTTGGAAAATAAGTTGACCTCCTCTTCTTTGTGGCAGCCCCTTAGATATTGGAACACTGCTATCATGGCACCCCTAGTCCTTTTGTTCACTAGAATAGATATACCCAATTCCTGCAAAAATTCTTCATATGTTTTAGCCTCCAGCTCCTTAATCTTTGTTATTCTTGTCTGCACTCTTTCCAGAGTCTCAACATTTTTTATTTTTGGTGACCAAAACTGGGTACAGTATTCCAAGTGTGATCTTAGCAACACATTATAAAGTGATACTAACACTTCATGTGATCTTGATTCTATCCCTCTGTTAAGGCAGCCTAGGATTGTATTGGCTTTTTTGGCAGCTGCAGCACCCTGCTGGACCATAGTTAAATGATTGTCCACTAGGACTCCAAGATCCCTCTCGCAGTCACTGCTATTGAGCCAAATTTCACCTAATCTGTATCTGTACATTTGGTTTTTCTTGCCTAAGTATAAAACCTTACTTTTTTCTCCATTGAATTTCCATTGAATTTGTTCTATATGATTTTGGAACTAAATATATAAATAAACAGCACCTTCATGAGAACTAATTTGTTTAGTCTATCCTAAGTCAAAAGAAAAACTTGAGATTTTTATGATTTCAGAAACTGAACACTAGAGGAGACTAAAGATTCTAGGAAGAATGAAAAAACAAAAAAAGAAAGAAAAGAAAAGTGAAAAGTCTGTCTCTTGTCATTGGACAGCTTGGTACTTGTAAAATGACAGAAAATGCATTATGACATTCGAAATACTTCAGCAGATCTTTAAAGAATGGGGTGAAAAAATAGTAGCTGCAGCCTCAAAAATGATGCTTGTTTCTATGAATAGATTATATCCAAAAGATGATAAAGAAGAAAACATTGAAACATTTACAAAATAAAGAGTTGAAACAAACTTTAACTGATGCAGAAATATTTGAATATAAAGAATTTATATAGTAGTACTGGAAAATAAAGAGCATTATGGACCATAATACAGAGAAAACAAGTAAAGTGGAACTACAAATAAACCAGAAGATTGACCTGGATAAAGACTACAGGTAGTCTTCAATTTACAACAGTTCACTTAGTGACCATTCAAAGTTATAACGTCACTGAAAAAAGTGACAACTGATTCCTGGAAAGAGTATTTTAGATAGGAATAATTGTGATGTGATGACAAGTAGAATGGAAATGAATCTGATAAGTGTTAGAGCCCAAGGCAAAATTAATGGAAAAGAAGTACTCTTTCAATGAGCATGTTGCCAGGCTATAGAGGCAATGTAATTGGAAAAATATTAAAATACATATATGTGGTTTGCTTATGGGATCTTAGTGCAACTTCTTTAACTCTATGAAGATTGCATCTGAATTTGGAAATGGAAAAATTGCACTGGTGGATTTAGTAAAAAAATGTATGATGAGGTGTCACACCGCCTCTTTCAGATCCACCATGATATGTGGTGTGATACAGAGGGGCATGGAGAGTGCTGATTCATAGAGTGGCCAAGGGACGGACACAACTGAATGGCTGATGACAACAATAACGATGATTAATCAAATAATTGGATGCCCCTCAGAGCTAGGTTTACTGCATTTATTTACAGCACAAATCACAAGCTTAAAAATAAAGAACATTTATTTAATCTTAGCAGCCAAATTAATAATTGTGCATCATTCAGAAACTAGATAATACAACAACTGAGTTCTGGATTATAATATAAGGAACGGTTGCTGGAATTGGGTATGTCTAGTTTAATGAAGAGAAGGATGAGGGGTGACATGATAGCAGTGTTCCAATATCTCAGGGGTTGCCACAAAGAAGAGGGAGTCAAGCTATTCTCCAAAGCACCTGAAGGCAAGATAAGAAGCAATGGATGGAAATTAACCAAAGAGAGAAAGCAACCTAGAACTAAGGAGAAACTTCCTGACAGTTAGAACAATTAATCAGTGGAACAAGCTGCCTCCAGAAGCTGTGAATGCTCCAACACTGGAAGTTTTTAAGAAGAGATTGGACAGCCATTTGTCTGAAATGATATAGGATTTCCTACCTGAGCAGGGGTTGGACTAGATGAGCTCCAAGGTGCCTTCCAACATCATCATCATCATTATTATTATTATCTTTTATTCATTAAACATGAACCTCAGTCAACTGGACATTCAAATTGGCTGGCGCTGATGGTTGACACGGGTTGCTACCAGCATCCCAGGTGTCAACCAGGTACCTCCTTAAAATATAAGATGTTCCGAGTAACGTAGTTTTTTGTAACATTGCTGGAGTTATTGCAGGAAGCTGCAGTTTCTTGA
The DNA here is from genome assembly GCA_023970755.1 of Azemiops feae. NCBI lineage: Eukaryota > Metazoa > Chordata > Lepidosauria > Squamata > Viperidae > Azemiops > Azemiops feae. The sequence goes on from JALGBA010000031.1 coordinate 47,979, forward strand.
TGTATTTTGCAAAGTTTTTGGACATAGTTCCCAGTGCCCCGATGACAGTGGGTACCATTGTTAAACGTTTCATCCATAATCGCGCAGTTTCGATGGCCAGGTCGCGATATTATGTAATTTTTTTCAGTTCTTTTTCTTTGACTCTGGCATCTCCTGGTACAGCGATATCAATCAGCTGTACGCTTCGGTTCTCTACAACTGCGATATCTGGCGTATTGTATTCCAAATGGTGATCTGTCTGTATTCGAAAGTCCCACAAGATCTTCACTCTCTCATTCGCAACAACTTTTTCCACCCTATGTTCCCACAACTTTTCGGACACAGGCAAGTCGTATTTTTTACATAATGCCCAGTGGATTAATTTAGCAACTCGGTCATGTCTAGATTTGTAATCAGTTTGCGCGATTTTGCTGCACTCACAGATTAGGTGTGAAACAGTTTCAACTTTGTCATTGCAAAGTCGACAATTTGGATTGTCAGTGGATTTTTGTATCTTCGCTTTCATGGCATTAGTTTGTAGTGTTTGTTCTTGAGCAGCCAGTATTAAGCCTTCCATTTCTTTCTTGATGGTTCCCATCTTAAGCCATGCCCATGTCAACTTGTTATCACATTTTCCTTCAATGTTTTTTAAATGCTGTCCATGCAAAGCTTTGGTTTTCCATCTATTTAATCTGTCATCCAGCCGTTTTTCCTTATATTCTGCCTTTGTTTCTGTTATTTTTATAGTGCTCTCTGTTTTCACAGCCTGCAGCAGTTTTTCTGTACTTTGATTCACGTAGTCATTCAAACTTCGTTTTTCTTCTTCTACAGTTTGGTGGACTTGCAATAGTCCTCTGCCCCCTATTTTTCTTGGCAAGTACAACCTGTCGATGTCACTTCGTGGATGTAGAACATGGTGCATATTCAAAAGTTTATGTGTTTTCCGGTCTAGGTTTTCCAGTTCAGCCAAAGTCCAGTTGATAATTCCAGCTGGGTAGCGTATCACTGGGACTGCCCATGTATTGATGGCTTTAATTATGTTTTCAGCATTCAGCTTTGATTTTAAAATTGTTATTATTGTTATTATTGTTATTATTATTATTGTTATTATTATTATTATTATTATTATTATTATTATTATTATTATTATTACATTAGAAAAAAATTATAGAGTTAAAAAAACATCAGAGGCAGGAACCACAAATTTTTCAAACTTGGAGAGATTTAATAGTTTATGTCGATAGCAATAGATTTAAGGTATACTTTAGGTCATCCTTTATAGTGTCCAGCCAATTGATATTAGCGTGGTCCCTTCTTTTTTCGCTGATCATTTCCAGCATGATTGACTTTTTGAGTGAGTCAGCTCGCATGACATATGATAGTCTTTGTTTGACGATCCTAGCTTTGAGTGATATTTTGGTGAGGTTTGGTCTAGGACAGTGATGGCGAACCTTTTAGAGACCGAGTGCCCAAAACCCGCCTCGCCCCTGCCCCGCCCCCGCCTCTCCTGACCGCAGGGCCACCCACCACCTCCACGGCTCGCCACAGCAGATTGCCCAGGTGGCCCAGCAGCGTCGTGGCCACGCCCTCTGTCCGTGCCCCGCAGCATCATCTATACGTGATGGGGCGCGAGGGCGGAGTCTTGTCCCCACTGCCCGGCTGCCATGTCCTTGGCTGCGCCGCTCTGTGCAGGCTGCGGCCGGGGCGACTCTCCAGGGGGGCTGCTGGTGAGGGGGCCACGGGGGGTGGTGGGGCTGGGGCAATGGCGTGCGTGCTCACACAGAGGGCTCTGAGTGCCGCCTCTGGCACCCGTGCCATAGGTTAGCCACCACTGGTCTAGGACTTCTTTGTTTGTAATTTCTGCGACCCATGGGAGGCATAATAGTCATCTTCAGCACTACAGTTTGAAGGCGTCCACCTTTCTCCTATTTGCCTTTTTCAGAATCCAAATTTCGCAGTCATAAGTAGCAATGGGAAAAATTATTGTGTTGACTAATCTGAGATTGATATTTTTACTCTTCCAGATATTATTCATGCCCAACATCTTTGATTAGTAGTGTTGACTATCTTATAAAAAATTTTATGCCAAAAGGTTATATTGATGACCACCCCCAAAAAATGACCTTTTTTTTTTGACAACCTTTCCAACATTTGGAAGAATAATTATGATATATGTGCCAGCCTAACAGGAGTTAAGTAGTAGAGATGTATAATCTTTCATTGCATTTCTTGCTTTGAAGCTAAAGTGAATCTGTCTGGTTTCCAGAATGTCTGACAATTTGTCTGCTATATAGAATTATTAAGATCAATATCCTGAGCTTCCTTTGAATTATATGGTAGATCCCCTATTTCTGATTGGAATAACAATATATTAACTTAGACTATTTGATATTTCATTTCTTGGCCTTTTGTTCCTTGATATTTCAAATGAGAGCATATCACATAGATGCCATAACTATTTCAAACCCTTCTCCATGAAACTTGAAAAATGTTTAATCCACTGAACAAATGTTTCAGCTGGTGTCCAAATATATAGTATCTATAAAGTACCAAGAATTATTTAAGCAGATAATGGATCAAGAGATGCTACAATACTTTAGTTCAACAGATGCTGTACAATATTATTAGCATACATTGAATTATTATGATGTTATGGAGAGAGTTGAGTGATGAAATTGGTTTTTTTTTAAAAAAATGTCTGTCTTGCCTATGAGATGATGTTCTTGCCAAAATCACAGGAGCGTAAGTATAAAAAAGAATAATGCTAATGTTCTGAGTATAATATAAGTGCATTGCCCATATTTATATCTACAGATGCTTTTCTTGCTCCATAAAAGGGCCCAGGTTAAGCTCAAATATATGAAAGGTGGTTTGAGTTTTGTAGTTCAAGTTATAATGTACTGGAGTTACGTCTAGAATCAAAGCAAAGTTTTAACACCTGATTAAATAATCCCTTTAGGGTACAGGGAAAACTGAAAAAAGTGTTCTGTAAAATAATCTTTTGAGATAATCTTATTTCTTCTGTGTCAGAAGTTGCCTCTGGGACCGTAATTTTTCCTATCATTGAGCTGGCATGCAAAGATTCAGCAGGATGGCACACGATTAAACTGGAAGCAAATGCCAAGCTTTTGAAACTGTTGCCTGCAGGATAATAGCTCAATTAACTTTTCTTTTTGTGGAAAGTTAGCATCTGCATGAGATACATAAGATGCACATTTTAATTAGTTGAAATGGTTACTTTCCCTTGGATATTTCGCTGGGAGTTTTCCTGGACAAATTCTGGATTGCGCTAACATTGTTCAGGGGTATTTTCACAAGTGGCACACAGACAAAAAAAACCTGATGATGATCTTCATTTAAAAGCAAATATAATACACTTAATAAACTACAATATTCCAAAGTATGTGTGTATAAATTATGGCTTTAAACTGCCAGCCAAGCAAATTAGGAGGTACGTCTCCCTGAATTCAGTGAAACTTATTTCTGAGAAAAAAATACACCAAATTGGGTGACCATAATCATGATTTTTATACTACTATTTTGTTATTTATATATTACATTAGGGTGTTTTAAATGAAAACAACCCTAAAAGAACATATATTGCAGCCAGTGTAAGATGTGAATTTAAATCAAGCAATAGATTTAACAACAACAACAAAAAGATCCAAAATTCACTGCTCTTTCAGATTTGCCATGGTCATGCGATGTGATACAGAGGAGCATGGAGAGTGCTGATTCATAGAATGGCCAAGGGTCGGACACAACTGAATGGCTGATGACAACAACAACGATGATTAATCAAAGAATTGGATCCTCCTCAGAGCTAGGTTTACTGCATTTATTGACAGCACCAATCTTAAGATTAAAAATAAAGAACTTATTATTTATTTAATTTTAGCAGCCAAATGAATAATTGTGCATCATTCAGAAACTAGATAATATAACAACTGAGTTCTGGATTAGTAAGGCCTCTTCAATTTGTTATTTATATATTACATTAAGATGTTTTAAATGGAAACTTTAAAGGAACATATATTGCAGCCAGCATAAGATGTGAATTTAAATTAAGCAATAGATTTAACAAAAAAGATCCAAAATTCACTTGAGAAAATACTCAATAATGAAATTAACAAAAAAGAAAGGAGGAAATACACCATAGCATTCAGATACAAAAAAAGACCTCAGTCATGCACAATCATGCATTTTTCCAATTTCAGAAAACCAGAGCAAGGGTTCACAGATGCTAAACATCCTGGTCTTGCAATTGGTCAAAACCCACCTCATCCTCATCCAAAATTAACAGAAAGTATTGATGGATTTCCTCCCCCCACCTCCAGCTGGTCACATTTGGTGATGGGGGGAAACAAAGGCATGGGGAATCAACTTATTGCTTCCTTAAATTTGTCCAGATTGAACACCACTCACGAGCCTGATTCTTAGACAGATTAGAACTGGACTATCAAGGCAGCACAGTTTATTCTGGCCTTCTTTTCTGCTGACTCAGAGACTGGAGGAATATATGTTAACCTGGCTGTGAGAAACAGCCCATTGCTGTTATTTTGGCATGCTTATAGTTGGGTGATTCTAGAAAATACTATAAATTGCTTTTGGGAAATGACTTGGGTAGTTTAATGGCATGAGATGATCTGGTCTTTGAAGTTGCCATGGGAGCAACGAACAAACACTGACAGAAAAGACACTGACAAAAAAGTGTCACTAAACCACCTAGAACTTAGAGGTGAGATCTGGGGATGATCTGTCAGTTCTGAAAACCTATGAAAATCATAGTATAACAGAATCAAGGGACTTTATACGTCTTCTAGTCCAACCCCTTGATGACAGCAGCAATCCTCAGAGCATCCCAGAGAAACAGTTGTTCAACCTTTCTTTGAAAAGCACCAGCGATGGAGTGCTTATGACTCTAAATATTCTGTACTTTGCTGCAGAAAAATCTAGGGCATGAGAAAAAAATTTGTGAACAATTCATTGGGCTTTTAGTGAAGAAAACCTCCTTTCTTGACTGCTATTGCATATAAACAGCTCTAATGCTTCAATAATTAAAGAAAAACATCTTCATAGTCATGCAAATTCCTTTGCTTAACCAATTTCTCTCACAAATCACAGGACCAGAGGAGAAATTAGGAAGATCCTCTGTCTTCTTTCCTCATTGTTGCAGACATCCAGTTATTTTAAAACTATACTTTATATTTTGGTAATTTTATTTAATAAAATAGTGCAAAAACATGTATATGCATCTATCTAGGTACATTTTACAGGTGAATGTATAAACCATTAGTGTGAAATACAGAGCTAAAATCTGACTAGAGAAGAAGGAAATACCTTCTAAAAGCAATTAACTAAACAACCTTAGATATATTTATTAATTTATACATTCATTGTAATATTTAGCTATCTCTACAAAAGTTCAAGGTGGAGTATGTGGTATTCCATCCTTCAGTTTTTCTCCACAATAAAAAACATATGAATAGCTCACCTGAGAGAGAGACTCTTGGCCCAGAGTTACACAGTGATCTTCTATGACTGAAGGTGAATTTAATCTTGGGTTTTCCATATTCCTAATTAATGTCTTAATTGCTCTATCACATAAAAACACCATTATTATAAAAGATAGGAATCAAAATACCGAATTGTTCATAGACACTGACCTTCCTTCTGCCTTTGAAGGAAAACGTTAGGACAATGGTCCCCAACCTTTCTGGCTTGGTGGACCGGCGGGGGGCAGAGGTTGTTTCTGTGCGAGCGGTGGTGCATGCTTGCACAAATGGCAAGTGCTTGCCCACCACTTGCGTGACCCAGTTCCAAAGGGGGCACGGCCCAGAGGTTAGGGACCCTTGATTTAGGAAATAGTTAATTTGAAAAAAAAATGCCTTGGAAATTAAAGCAAGAGGGGGAGAGTCGGGATTAAAACTGTCCTCATGGTAACACCACAGCTATTGTATTGTGTATATCAAAACTAGATGCAGGCCTTATGAGAGACATCTGCCCAAATGCAGTTCATTCCTGCATAAAAATGAAGAATTGAGTGCAATTCTCTCTACAGCTAAAGAGCAATGATTGATTAGTGTAGGGAGTTGCTTGTCCTGAAGTGTTCCTGCCAGGCTGTTCTGAAAAGTCACTGCACTAATTCTTTCTTTTTCACAGATTCTGCACAATCCCTCCCTGTAGTATACTACCTAAAGTGACTTTTTTCATCTTGAGGGATGACCTGTCCAGTCTTGGCTGATCCTGGGATCCTGAAATACTGTTAGTCTCCTCAGTATACAGCTGTCATCTGCAGTTGAATGATAAGGTAGAAGCCAGCTGATAGCTCTTGTTACTTCCTTATCACTACCCTCACTCTAACCTGCTCAGTGAGTAATAACAATTCCCAGGGAAAAAGAAGCTTCTAATCAATTATTTATTTTGAGCTGAAGGCTTTGCTTATCCTATCACCCATTGTTATCATACAGAAAACTGGAGAATCTTATTAATCAGCACTGCCTAATGTTCTAGGCATGCAAGTATCTTGCAGTTCCACATCCTGTTTCGGTAAAAGCAACAAAAATGCTTACTGTCTCTCTTCCTGTTTAACGGATATGGCTGTTATAAGAAACAACAAGTCTGGGTGATTTGCACAGTTCCTTATCAGGCAGCAGGTTAAATAAACCAGAAGCAGGGGGAATCAAAACACTAGGGTGGTGTCATTTCTTGTGCATATACATAATCTGGAAATGGGAAAAATAACATGTTCTAGGATATAAGAACTATGATTTGATTGTATGGATGACACATTCCTCAAATATTTTGTGAATTACAACTCTGAGCAATTGCTCTGTTGAATGATTTCAGCGTTGAAGCTTAGTGTGAGTTATTTTGAATGGCCTTTGGGGAAAATGTGAACTCTTTTCTGAAAGGCTTTGGGCTACTGCCCACTAATGAGAGACAAAAAAAAATTCCTCTTCGGTATCTTGCTGGCTTGCACTATTGTCTAAGGTTTCAAATAAAGTTTTAATATCTCAACTCTGAGAATTGTGCTTTCTCAGCAACAAAATTGTAGAACAAAATAATTAGATATTTGGCAGAAAACTGATTTCAAGGGTAGAATCTAGGTTGTTGTTTTTTAATTGCAACAGTTTTGCAAGGGTATTCTTCTGCTATTCTTTTAAAAAGTTCTCCTCATCACTTCTTTTTTGTCATTACTAGCTCCTTTGTTTCCAAGCATTCTGAAGAACTTTATAGGAACCAAATCCCGATTCACAAAGAAGTAACTTTCTTACTACCATATGTGCAAGCTGCATCTAGATGTAGTTTTTAATGTAAAAATGTTTATTTATTTTCTTTGTATCCTCCCATAATTATTTTTAATTCAAGGTGGCAAACATATATTCAACACACTTCCTTCTCCTGGTTTCCCCACAACAACAACCCTGTCACGTGAATTGGGATGAGAGAAAGTAACTGGCTCAAGCCAGCTTTCAGGACTAAGGTGGGACTAGAACTTACTGTCTCCTGGTTTCTGGTCTGGTGCCTTAGCCAATTGACTAAACTGACTGCTTTGGGGATTTGGAATTGGAATTGAGAAACTCTTGCTGCTTCATTGATAGAATTCATGAATGGATTCAAATAATTTTTTTCCATTTGTAATTATGCCTTTCTATCTCTTCTTTCTTATCATGAAGTATAGATATCATTGCACAATGTCTTTGATTGGTAGCAATGTGTTTGATTTGTCCATATAAGTTACCCTTGCTGAAATGATTAACATTTGTACATCTTATGAAATAAATTAATGTGATTTTTCCTTCCTTCCTTCCTTCCTTCCTTCCTTCCTTCCTTCCTTCCTTCCTTCTTCCTTCCTTCCTTCCTTCCTTTTCCTTTCCTTCCTCCTTCCTTCCCTTCCTCCTCCCCCTCCCCTCCCTCCCCTCCCTCCCTCCCTCCCTCCCTCTTTCTTTCTTTCTTTCTTTCTTTCTTTCTTTCTTTCTTTCTTTCTTTCTTTCTTTCTTTCTTTCTTTCTTTCTTTCTTTCTTTCTTTCTTTCTTTCTTTCTTTCTTTCTTTCTTTTTTGAGAGCCAGTTTGGTGTAGTGGTTAAAGCACTAGTCTAGAAACCACAAGACTATGAGTCCTAGTCCCACATTAGCCATATGTCAACCGTCCTACTCAGTCATCCAGCAAAGAAAGACTCCTGACTACTTGTTTTGCCAAGAGTATACTCTACTGAAGCTTAAATGGTTACAGAAATAGCGTTAGCTGAATCTGAGGTTTTCTCATGCAAACAACACAAAAGAAAATTCCCTCCCCCCCCCCATCCCCGGCCATCCCCTGGTTATCTGAAAATGTCAAATCAGGTCCTTGTATATTGTTTAGGAAATCGGTGCTCGGTTTCCCACTCTGCATCTCGTTATTTGATCTTGGCTAGCTGTAGCTTCTCACATGGCTTAGCTGGGCTTTCATTCCCCCCCCCTTCTTCCTTACATTCCAATCTTGCCCTCTCCCTCTTCCTCTGGTGCTAATGTCAGGCTGTCAGCTCATGAAGTTTGGTTAGGTGAGATGCAGCCATGACACCACAATGGAGTGGGTGACATTGGGCCAGTCATTCACTTTCAGTTCTAGGAAGGAGGCAAATCACTTTGAAAAATTTTGTCAAGAAAACTGCTGGGACTAGTTCAGGCAGTTATCAGGACTTGAAAACTGACAGGAAGGAAGGAAGGAAGAAAAGGAAAAGAAAGGAAAGGAAAGAAGTAAAGGAAAGGAAAGGAAACAGAACTAGCTATAGTTACCTGGCACATTTGAAAGCAAAGTATTCACAATTGAAAGTGTGCCAGGTGAGAATTTCTGAAACAATACTGTGACTTATTTTCTTCTCCAATAACTTCCAAATTGATAACATCTCTATTTCCCCATGATAATCAGATAATAAAATAAATCTGCTGTACTGAGTGCTTTGACAACTAGCCATGGCAACGGAGAGCCTCTTGTCACTCAATTTCCCTAATAGTCTTCAATAGTATGATGACCTCCATATATTTTAAATAAGGAAACTATCTTTCTGAAAACGTACATAATAGTGCTGATCTGTAGAGAACCAGCTACAATGAAACTTCAGATCTCTAAGTTTCAAAAAGTGATATAAATAATGCATTATTTAGGGAGAAAGAGAATTGGAAGAGTCTTGTCTTTCTGCCTTTCCAGATGTTCTTTCCCAGACATTTCTATTAGAAATTTCCAGTGGGAAAAGTGATTTTAGTACAGAAGAGTACAATAAGAAAGCATAGATGGGAGATTCTTTTTAATCCGTCACTTTTCCAAATTGTATCTTTTTATTTTCCCGTTCTGTGTGTATATTTGGTAGAATCCTGATGAAATAAAGTGAAATAAAGTCAAGATTGATTTGATAATAACAACTGGAGGTAAGTAAGAGAAGCTAGGTGCTTGATTAAAAATAGAGATAGCCACTCCTGCTGTGCATCAGTTTAAAACATGCAGTGCGGTACAATATGGTTCGATAGTTCAAGTGTTCTTCCACTTCAGGAATAATCACTACTCAAATGGGATGTTCTGTAATCTCCCCTCAGTAGCAGATTTTGAAGGCTGTTAAATCTGGCCAAAGTCCTATTGAATTGAATTTTGGGACTGAGAAAAAGTTGATGTTAGTTTTGCCAGTTGTGCCCTGTCCCCAAAGTGCTGTGAATTTATCTTTGATATGCAAACTAGTAGAAAGATCTCATGATGGATATGTGGGATAATAAGAAATAACTTGAGAATTTTATGGAAGACGCTACAACTCATCATTTTATATGACTGTTTCACTCACTGACAGTTAGATAGTCAGAAAGATGACTAGCCTGACCTTAAGAGTTTGAACCTATTGATTCTGGTTCCTGCAGTCTGGAGAATTAAAGAATAAATTCTACATATATTTAGCAACCCTGCATATTTTTGAAGACTACTCCCTTCTAGAGATCTTGAAATGGAAGGGGGCGAATAATCTGTCAGATATGCACAGTGAACCTCACACTAAGCAAGAAATTTAGATGACCTTTTGATTCCTTTCCAGCTCTATGTCCCAAAGGTGCTTTTCTAAAAAGCAGCTGGACTTTCTTAGTTTTTTTTCCTTGAAAATGTTTTGCTTCTGGATGAGAAGTAAAATGTTTTCAAGGGGAAACCCCCCCCCCAAGAAAGTCGAGTTGCCTTTTAGAAAAGCACATTTGGGACAACCATGACCTGGATGATTGAAATCTCCATAGACATTTTCCAACTCTATGATTCTTCCAAGAGAAGCACAAGAGTGGAACCTGAACTTTGATACCAATCTTAAGGATTTCCATGATATTAATTTGTCAAGGATTATGAGGAGGCAGCAGTGATGGGCTACTACAACTTTTCTTTCGCCATCAGAATAGCAATGGCTTAGCTCTATTGCCTTAGCTCCAAGAGCTACTGCTCTTTAGTAGATACTAAAGAATGAGCTGCTGCAATAATGTTCCTGAGCATTTTTATCTTCATTTTGATTTATCTACCGATTGTGGATGGCTTTGAGTGAATAGGCTTTCTGCACTGACTTAAAGCCATAAGCACCACATTTCCTTTTGTGTACCCACAGAATGGAGTTATGAGAGCTGTAAGGATTCTTTTTTCTTTCCTCATGCCAGGGGTTATTTGTGTCCAGGAACCCAATCATTTCTCTCTTGTGCATGAAATCTTTCAAATGGTCATCTGGATCAGAGGAAGCTAATAGTAACAATGTGATGGAATAGACTTTTAGGTAGCTAAAGATCTTCTGAAGTTTCCTATCCAGGGAACTTAGTAGTTGCAGAAGAAAATGTTGCTCCAGAGGGAAGTACAAGTGGTATTTTAAACGATGTTTGGGGGAAGAGAAGGCACGTTTTAACCTGCAGTCTTCCTATGAATGTCTATTTTGCCATTCCTGAGCAACAAGACACCAGTAAACAAAGAAATGACAGGAACCTACTTTATTATTGAAATGGAATCCTACCCACAGCTTGACTATGGACTTTTACTAGAAAAAAATTTGGAACTGAAAGAACAATTTAGAATGGACATGGAAGATGATGTTCCAGAGTTAAAAATTGACTCTCGAACTTTCACTGACCAAGTTATAGATCAAGGAATAATAGAGGAAGAACAGATTAACCCTAAAGAGGTTATGCAACGACCACAATTCAATGAGATGGAGGAAATATATCTACAATCTATTGAAGAGGAACCAATCAACACAGAGGAAGAGATTATATCGCAGATGCAAAGTATGGAGAATCTTGATGACCAAAGGCGGATTCCAACCAAAACACCTATAATCCTAAAAACAACAGGAATGGACTTTCAAAAACGAGGCATCGAAAACACTGACAACATGGACAAACAACGAATAACTATTATACTGATTAAGACCGACTATATAGTGCAGACAACACTGGAAAAAAGAGAAGAGGATTACGATCAGACTCAATTGTGGAGACATATGGATAACCAAATATTAAGATTTGATGACTCAGAGGCTCTTTGGTGGAAACCTGCTTGGCACAAAAAGAAAGCTAGAATTAGGTTTAAAAATGGTTAAAACTTTATTTGACGGGTTAAAAAGGCTTTTAGAGATTTTGACTGAGTTAATACTATCGAGATGAAAACTATGGATTTGACTATGGTTGGGAGGTAATTTGACTATGGTTGGGAAATTTAATATGTGGTAAATAAAAAGTAAATAGATGAAGAAATAGAATACAGATTGGAAATGAAATAAGGTGTCTGGTGGAATAATATATATATTTTTTTATAAGTATAATGATTTTGATAGGATTTAAATTTTAGGTGAGTTAAAAAGGGGTTTTAAGATTTATAAAATATATATTTGAAATAGAAAATATATACTTGATAGAGTACAGGAAAGAGAATATAGTTGGGAAGTATTAAAATATAATAGTTGATATAATATGTATATTTTAGAAATAATGATTGTTTGATGGGAAATTGGGAGACCCGAAATGTAATTTATGTGTTTATTTTAGGCTAAAGTGGAAAATGGTAATTGTAAAATAGTTAAACTTAAAACAGGATTTTGATTAATATAAGTGAATTACTATTGATATTCTTTTTACAATGATTGACTTTTATTTAGAAATTTATTAATACTAGGTTATAGCCTGAGGGAAATAGAGAAGGAACTTTTAAGGAATTATTGAACTATTTATGTTTGATTATATTGTGTTTTTGTTTTTTTTGGATGATTGATCACCCTATCTCCACGTGGATTCCTAAAGCACTTTGATGTAAAACCAAAAAATACTAATAAAACTTGTTTAAAAAAAAAAAAAAGAAAGAAATGACAGGAACCTCCTGAAAGAGATGGATTAGGGATATAAGCCCAGACTTCCGGTTTTGCAGTTGCTAATATCAAATACTTTATTAACTATGTTATTGTATATTTAAATACAGCCTAGATGTCCACAAAAGGTCATGCCATGTCCCTGCTGTTCAGCTCCTTTGGCAGGCCATTCACACTGTTGTTTTATTTGCTTTCATTACCTCACAGAGCAAAAAACAAGAAAGAAGAGCACAGAGATGACCCTTTCACCTGCACAGTTCACAATCTTGGCTGCAGGGCTGGAGGTTCTGCACAGGTCTGGGGACTACAAAAGAAAGCTGCAATGAATATATAACAATCACAGAATATTCAACCTGAATTATGCTTTTACCTGGTTTCTTTTTGTCTCTTGTGACTAACCCAGTGGATAGACTTACCATAAAGGTTCAACACAACGATAAATGGTATCCTCATGCAGCTCACTGGATTTGTGGTTTATACAATCCATGTTGGGAACTGCCCAGAGTTTCATATAAGATAGGCAGCTATATAAATGGTTTTTTTTAAAAAAAATAAACAAATGTTGCTGGAGTTATTTTCTAATTGCTAATCAGTTTAGATTTAGATTGATCAGTTATTGTACGTTGCCCTGAAAAAAAAAAATGAAGATGCCGCCTCCTCTTTCCTGCTGTAAGCTACAATAAAATTAATTACTCAGAGATATAAAATATTCCTTTAAAATCCATGTTCTTGTGCCATTGCAAATACAATGACAGCAGAACCAACAACTGCCTTGCCAGATTACCCTGCAGGAATGAAAGATAGACTATGATCGGTATGTTGTATCACAAGATTGGGGTTTCTGTCCCATGTTGCATTTTTTCCAAGGGCAAGGTCCAGCTCCAAGTTGTAACAGAGATCATTCTTTGGCCTTCACTAAGCAGAAGCTGACTCAAAGTATGTGGTGTGATACTCCCCTTCTGCCCTCTCCCATCTTTCCCTCCTTGGAGTAAGATATAATATTGACTTAATAGTATTTCTGAAGTTCAATCACTATCAGCAACACATAAGCATTATTTTACAGCTCAATCAAGTATTGGTGCTGGAATATTCTTCCTAATTTCTGCTCCCAAGATCACAGTGTTGAGAGTTTGGGGTTTCTACTCTGCCTTTAGACTTCCATCATGCAAGAGCTATGGAGAGCATGGGAAGTAATCTGCTGTGTCATTTAAATTGTTAGGCAGTTTCAAAGAAAAGCTTCATAGTGGGCTTGATGCCGTTGATCCAGTGGATTTGTTCACCTGGGCTCTGGACTGGTAATCATGGATCATCCACAATGTCAGCCTTGCACCATCCGTGCTCTCTTCAGCGCTTCTGCATAGACATCCTGCCTTCTTGTGAAAGCATTTGTTGGTAGCAATTGGTGCATCAATGAGCCAGTGAGAATCTGCAAATTCTTGCCCCTTTCATGCTTCCTGCATGTTCTTGTTGAACAACACTTTTAGACCTATTTATTCTCTTTCACTTCTGTCAACCCTGATTGAACACTGCCTTAAAGCGTATTGATGCTTTGCATTCTTATAATGTGCCATCATCAGTATTAGATGTGAGATTGGGGAGAGTGCAATGATGGGATCTGTCAAAAAAGTATTGCCTATAAAGAAAAAACAGAATAAAACCTGAAGCAGAAACAAGTGCTTTCAGAGCAATCTGGAAACATTTACAAAAGTTTTTCCAGTAGTTTTAAGGGTGATGACGCAAAATCAGAATTAAATAGTCTTTATCCCTTAATACATTTGTTGAGATTTGAGGCTAATTCTAAGTTAGTATAAAGCCCTTATTGGAGATTCAGCAATGGGTGTATCCTATATATACATTTTTTCTGGAATTATCTCTACTGATATCAGATGGAAGTTGTATAATTGAAAGATGAAGAAACTTCACAGAAAAATACTATGCTAAGGAGGAAAATAAAAAACCCTAACCTTTTCCTCAGCATATTCAAGGAACTTCTTCTTCTTCTTCTTCTTCTTCTTCTTCTTCTTCTTCTTCTTCTTCTTCTTCTTCTTCTTCTTCTTCTCCTTCTCCTTCTCCTTCTCCTTCTCCTCCTCCTCCTCCTCCTCCTCCTCCTCCTCCCCTTAACTATCAGCTTTTTTTTATAAGGGCTACACTCAGCCGACTGGAAAACCACCAGTATTTCATAATAACCCTTATCTCATCATTGCAAGAATGCTATTCTCAATGTGCAATTCAGGATAAAATTTCTGTGGGGGTGTCCTAGTCTAGGTTTATAATGTTATAAGGAGAATATAGGAAGTGATATTTGCCCAGACTCAAACAACCTTCTAATTGATTATTATTTTTCTTAGGATAAAGTTCTCAAGAGTTGTTCTGGAGTCAGGTGGCTTCTAAGCCTCATAAGCAAAAAAACATTTTTTTCTTTAAAAAAAAACAAAATTTCCTCCTAGTCAAATTAAATACAGAATTATTGGGCAGTTATTGAGGGCAGAAAATTTGATCTAATCAGGCTGAATTTGCAAGTAACACTTTAGCCATATGTAAAAGGAGTCTGATGGCATATTCCCCATTGCCATGTTCTCCAGAGAGAGACATTTAGGAGCAGAGCACAATATCTTCTAATGTTTTTTTGTATATGTAATCATGGGTTAAGAAGTGAGATGAGAAGAATGAAAAAAATAGAGCTCTGGAGTCCTTGGTGCTCTCTGAGCTTAGTTATTTGCTTGTAGAGATTTTGTTACTGGACTAGGTAACATAATCAGTGCTCCATTTAGAAGGAGCTAGAAGAAAGCAGCTGACAAAAGGAAAATTAAGCATTCAATTTCTTTGCCACAAAACTTCTGCAAGGATGCTTTCC
This sequence comes from Azemiops feae, assembly GCA_023970755.1. Lineage (NCBI taxonomy): Eukaryota > Metazoa > Chordata > Lepidosauria > Squamata > Viperidae > Azemiops > Azemiops feae. The sequence continues at coordinate 63,152 of JALGBA010000031.1, forward strand.
AGTGAGAAGAAACTTACCAGACTAATATAATGAAGCCTAGCATTTGGACGGCTGCATATTTCAAAAGAGGTTTATGAATTTTCTATTCACACAAAGAAAATATTGTGCTATTGTCAGTCACTGAAATACATTTATAATATCACTTGTTTTAGAAACTGGGCAGAGAAAGGAGACGGATCAGTGGAAGTCAAAGCTTGCATTATTTGTACATTAATGTTAACAGAAGCCTGAGGGCCCAGCACGGCAAGTTGAAACAGGCAGCGTGCAGAATATATATCAGATCAAAGGAGGCATGCAAAGTTGTGGTAAGATGGGTAAAAGGCAGCAGCAGGACAATTGTGAGGGCAAACTGGATTGAATGTCAAGTGTGGTTGAGCAGTTGGGTCCTAGCATTGGGTGTGTCTCCATATGCATGTGAGGAAGAGATAATATCCCTGAGGGTGGGGGGACAGAGCAGCAAAGTGACAGCCAGAGGCTGCAGTCTTGAAACCATTGCAGGCAATGAAGTTGCTGTGCAGTCACTGGAGAAAAAAGATATATAAGTTCCATTCCAAGAAGTAGAAAGTGTGTTTGAACTGCACATTCCAGAAGGAAACCATGACACAAAGAAGTGGGTGGGAAAGTTATCTGCTTCTTTTTCCTTCAGGGATGTTATTTTGACCAGTTTCCCTGCCACTCCTCCTCCATCTCCTCCTCTGTCATGCCTCCAGCCAGAATAAGAGCAGAAAGCTTGGTCTCTGCTCTGAAATGATATACTTTGCTAACCCCTAAGGAGAAGGTGGAGTAAAGGACACGGAGAAAGAGAGAAGCTTTGCAAAGAATTCAAAAGTGAAATCATGAGGACATCTCCGCAGGTAGGATGGAGCCCACTTTTCTCTCTCTTTGCTCACCTTATTTTAGGCATTTATCTTCTCAGGCATTAGTTGCTTTAATTTGCGAACTAAAAGACATGTTGCTAATTAGCTCCTGATATTAAGAATGAAAAGATACACTTCGTCTCTATCATTACCACCACACAAAACTTCTACCAGCTCAAATGGAATTTTTTTGTGTATATGTGTTTTGGGGGCCAGACTTAACTCTAGGATAGAGAAATGATCAGAAGCAGAGAGATTTCTTTTTAGCTTGGACTCTAGATCATTTACAGCCAGACTCAGAATTAGGGAGACAAAATTACACATCAAAAACTTTCAGTGTATAGCAGCAACATATCTATTTTTAGAAATTAAACATAGGTCATTCGTACAAAGGCTTCCTCTGCAACAAAAATTGTATATATATATATTGATGAAAACAAATGCAGGATATTGCTTCCATGTGGTGATTCCCATTTCCACATGCTCCACTGAGCAACAATTATGTCTTTTTAGGGACTTAAATTTTAATATTCTCTAGTTAATCATGTAGTCATTTCCTAAAAATTGAACAACATTCCAACAAGTTATCTACAACTGCTTTTGAAATGTAATGATATGTAATGATATATGAGTCGTCTTTGGGGTCTGGTTGCACTGATCTTGGCTTGTCAGATATTTTCATTTACAATATTTGACCTCCATTCCCCCCTCCCCCTTTGAACATGTTGTGCTGGATTTGTTTAAGCTAAACATATTTTAAAGTAAGATCAATCGCAAGTGATAGAGATTATCCTTAAGAAATATACAAACAAATACAAACTTGATGAGATTTTTTTTACTTATTACTTTATGTTAATTGCTCAATGTTCCAATGAGAACTTTTTTGATGATAGAATATATATCACATATATTTCACTTACTTTGCAGTGAGATCCTTGTGTCTGTCTTAGTCCAGGAGACAGCCCATTCTACCTGGTTCCCAATTTTGAAACCAAACTGAGAAAAATAGCTGTCTCCCTGCTGTCGGAAAAGCATAAACAACATTTAAATCTTTTAAATCAGAACAGATTGAAATTTGCCAGAACTAGAGCATAAGAAAATGCTAACTACCATAGGATTCACAATAGGGACTTATAAACCACATGCTTCAGAATCTGTTTTCTTTTTAGCTAAAACAGAAGAAAATTTTAACATAGACCAGATTACTATTAAGTATTATTTTTGCCAAATTTCACAGAGCATTGTGTCACGGTGTCAGGCTTCATTCCTGGTGACTATTTGGATAAATGCTTGTCAACTTGATTTGTCTTTAGTATTAATTCATAGGTCTTCTAAAAATATTCCTGGAGGTTCTTGATATGTCTCAATATTATGAGAAGGTAATAACATTGAGAGTGAAAGTAGATCACGTGATGAGAAATACATATGGCAAATCTCAGAACAACATTAATGGGTTTTGAGGCAAAGGAAAGGAGAAGTAACAAGGAATTAGTACTGACACCTGGGAGTAAAAAGCAGAGAAGAAGAGTACATGAGATTAATTCATTCATCTATTCCTTAAACAAAACAAAAACAAAACTCATCTTTAAAACTATCATATAAACAAGCCTGGCACAAAATATATTCTTCCCATCCCCCAACTTCTACTGATGAGAGATGGGAGATAGTGAAGCAAATAAATAAGTAAAGTAACATTTCTTTTTCAAATTCTCTCCTAGCATCATTTCTAAGGTACAATCTTTGAAATAACCAATGATAATCTGATTGTAAAGGACATTCCAGTTAGAGAGCAAATCTGACAACATTGAACCCTTTTCCTGCAAAGCTCATTTATTTAAGCAAGAACAACATTTGGCACGGGCAGAGCTTCTAAACTTCAGATCAAAATGGAATTTTATGGAGAAATTCAGGAAAAATTAATCTTGTCATTTTACAGAATACCAAAAATAACACTGAGCCGCCTCATGCATGCAAAGTTCAGATTTCACATAATGATACAGACTTCACATAATGAGAAAACAGCTGATATTTACATGTATGACATTCTTTTTTAAAAAAATTAAACGTTGGCAATCTTGCACAATATTCAATAGAAGAATATTTCTGTACCATGGATTTGCTTTGATGAGCTGTTATTAATACCTAAGGCTACACATAATACTAAAGTTACTTTGACTTGGAAATTAGATGTAATTATATATTGTTTGCACCTTAAAGATTTATGTTAATTCTGCCTTTTTTTTAAAAATGAGGCTAAGTAAGTTTTGTTTTGGCCTAGCTCCAGAGAAGAAAATGTAAGATAGCTCCTTGCTACCTTTGCCTCTATTTTAGAACTGAATATGATAAAGCAGGGTTTTTTTTCTTAGAATAACAGTCCCCAAACTTCCCAGTCCAATCCTAACAGTCGGGAATTCCAGCTGTTTCAGCTCCAACTCCTACGGAGATCACTAAATTGAAGATTATCATACATATATAGGCCAAGTACTATTATATGCTGCTTCCATCTGCTGATTTAAGCTTGGTTACAGAAGAACTCCAGAAAGTGGTTCTTCCAAATCTTTTCCCTGAATCTTTTATTCCAGGGATCTGGCAATCCTTGCTTTATAGGCCTGCATACAGAAATGTCAAGAGTTGAGGCTGACCTGGCAGTGATTGTACAGCTGAAGGTGCTACGGTGGGTCTTGGGCTTGCTCTCTGCATACAATAATCGTTTTCCTCCTTCCTCAGCTGCCACTCTCCCTACGATTCTCTCACACAGGCTTATATCTGCAGAAAAAATATGTAGCACAATGCAACATGCTGAATTCAGATTGCAGCTCTAGAAAATTGTAGAATTATGTAAAAATAATTGTGATGGTTAGTTCACAAGCTGACAGATGTTTAGGAAATGGTTTAGTAAACAGACTGTTCCAAGATTCTACATTATCTATGAAAAGGTTTAGTTCTTTGCCACTTCATATAAAATTTGTTAGAAAGAAAAGGAGTAAGACCCTGCAGTCTCTGCCCTAAAATATTCAGGGTATAAATTAGTTCCGTATGAAAAATAATTAACTTTTTTTATAAATAACTCAAGGCAGTGAACATACACAATATTTCTTTCTGTTTCACCCACAACAATCCTGTGAGGTGAATTGAGCTGAGAGAGAATGACTGGCCCAAAGTCACCAAGAAGGCTTTCATGGCTAAGGAAGGACTAGAACTCATGGTATCCTGGTTTCTAAGTCAGCACCTACATCTAACTTCGCTCTCTTGCAGAAAATCATGCTGAAAATCATGTATTCTATCCCTTTGAGTTCAAAATATTAAAGAAGGTACTGTGAGTTTTTGACTTGGAAGAGCTGCCGTGGGTTTGAGGCAGTTGCCAAAATGGCAAAATTATTTAATGATTGATTTCATTCTTTCAAAAAAGACAGGCATTATGTGTGGTAGGGCAGACTGAAAAAGAGTCAGGTCTCTAAGATTCAAGTACTTTTGACCTCCGTATTGTACTGGCAGTGATACACAGAGAGGACTGTGAGGTATCTTTGTTGTTGGCAAATTTGGGCCAGCATTTGCACTTTCATCATTCTGTACATGTTACTTTTCCTTTACTTATCCTGTAAACTGCTGTTTCTCAACCTCAACAACTTCAATATATGTGGACTTTCACTCACAGAATTCCCCAGCCAGCATGATGGCTGGGGAGTGCCCACACTTCTTGAAGTTGCTGATATTGAAAAACATTGATGCATTTGCAGTAGCTTTAGAAAACACAGGGACTTTTGCAAGTGCATGTCTGTCATTTAATTTAATCAAGACATGAAAAAGTAAAGTTTCCATCAAATTAAGCTCAGCTCCCAGTTATTTCATGGAGACATCCATTTTATTTTCCTGTTAGAACTATGGGAGTACTGTGTACATATGTGTGTGTAGATTTATAGTTTAATTAATCATTTTCAGGACCTGTAAAGCAATTAGATACATCAAAAATAATACTCTCTTTAAAGGAGAGTGCGATATTTGGTAACTTCATAGATCTGTCTAGGTAACTTTTGTTTGGTTTGCCTTCTGGGATGATGATGATGATGATTTGGACTTCTCTGTAAGGCCTGTCCCAGCTTGGGCTTTAGGAAAGAAAGACCATTGACTTCATTTGCAGTGAAAGGTACATTTTACTAAAGCCAAGTGGTTACAATGTAAGCAAAACCCATATCTGAGGATTCCCGCATAAAGCCGGTAATTTTCCCTTCTCCCAGGCCCTCCCCCTGGTTATCTTGTAGAGTGTCCAACAAGGTTCAAATTGGTGGGTTTGGTAACAGTTCTAAAGTTTGATGCCTCTTTGGTGGGTGTTCACATTCCATTCTCATGCCTGTGTCCTTAGATCATTCAACCGTTGTCTCCGGTTGGCACTTCTAGTTCCTTTCATCCTCCTCCCGGTATCCCTCTTTCTCCCCTCCCCATACTTTATGGCAGGCTGCCATCAAAGCAAATCAGGGCTAGCTACTGCCCAGTCTAGCTTACAGCCTTGGTATTCCCTGGAGGCCAGTTACTTAAGAATCAACCAAGTCCCGATTCTGCTTAATTTCTGGGCCCAGACATGGTTATCCAGGTGTTAATGCTTGCTACGTGTTGCATCTTAGAAATCAACTAATTGATTATGACATATGCTTTTGTAGTCTCCACTTTAATAAATGTAGGTTGTCACTTTTGTGGCAACAAATTTGACAAGGTTGCTTCTCTAGAAATGATCAATGAATGAAGACTCTCAGTGATACATGCAAATTGATTTGAGGTGATGTTATGAAAGTTTAATTAGGAAAGTTGTTATGCAAGTTCTATCTGGAGTATTTGATATGACAGGTGTGAATATACTACCTAAAGCTGCTGACTATATCATGTGATGCCCAAGGTTGTATTAATTTTTCAGTGCACAAGTAAGAGCTTGCAGAGTACCCTGTCATCCAATTTTTTAGAGAGCAGGAAGTATATGAAAGAGTTAAAAAAAGAAAGGGAACGGATTTAAAAATCTTCAAATATATTTCCCATTATCTGTGTTATAACACTTTAGTTCTATTGACTGACTATTTTACATCCTACCTAAACTGTTTCATTCTGGCATTTATTCACTTCCATCTCTATTTCCACCCATACTCCTATTTACATCAAAACATTTCATTTCATTTTGTATGTTTATTACATATTCTCCATTTGTTTTAAAAACTGATGGTATCATCCCACCTCTAATTCAGCTTTCCAGAGTAAAAGAAGGATCTTTGTGAACTAAATGGACTCATAGAGACTTTTGTAAAGAGAATATGAATTAGACAGTTTAGTCATACTTGTCAGAAATTAAACCAGTCCTACCTCACTTGGAAGCTCCTCTCTCCATGAATATTGCTGATTTGGGTTCTGGTTGGTCTGTTTTAATGGCATCACTACAAACAATGAGTTCCCAAACACTGAAAAATGATAAAAATAGAAGGCCTCATTTAATTAAAAGGTGACATTCTAAGTCCTGAGTATTGATAATTGTATAAGATTTATACAAATAAAAAAGAAGTGATTCTGCTTAGAAAATCTGAAGTATTCATAGAAAGTACTAGTTGTACATTTTAGTGAAATATTAGTCATTTTGTTAAGCATTATATTGGTTATATTCAAATATCGATGCAACATGAATGTTTTTAAATAATTCATTGATATTTTAGAATAGAAAATAGTATTCAATGAGGGATTGTTGTATAACTGCACTTCTTATATTTTAGAACGAGTGTAGAGAATTCATGTTGAACTACCACTCTTAGCCTCCTCCATTAATTCATTCATTCATCATCTGTGTTTTGATACTTGCTACCTGATTTTCACCTGACTTCAAACTTCTCCTGATTTTGGTTCCTGGATAAGAATTATTGTAATCCTGTCTACCCAAGGAAATAACTTGCTTCTGTGTTTCTCTGATTCTAGAGTGATGAAGATCCAAGTGGGACTGTACAAAGATGCCATCAAAGAAAATCCCTGTTCCTTTATGTTCTACTCTTCAGTGCTGTCATTGGTCTTGTATTAGTCATTGTCTTCTCCATCATTACATGTAATCAAGGTATCAGAGCTTTCCTTTTTTTATAACTTATTCTGTGTTTGCTCATTTGAAGGCTCTCCCTTATCACCAGTTCTCTCCAGGTTAAGCATAAAAACAGAGATAAAAACATTTTGTCAGATTGAGGGAACCAAAAATGCTTAATTAAATCTGAAGTTGCTTCATATAGTTGCTTTAGGGTAGCTATGATGACTAAAGAGCATGGAAATTGCAATCCTACATAGAATTCTGGTCAGAAGCTTGTTGGGAAGTGATCTGCTTTTAAAAGGGGGTCAGTTGCTCCTGGTAGTGTGTAGATGCTCTTTGTATGTATATCTGACAGAGCATATTTGGTTGAGATGCTAGCAAAAAAATAAAAGAAGCTTTCCTTTGAGTTAATATTCGAGCAGAATGACAGCATGACAGGGAAAATGAGGGAATCAAGTTTCAGAGCTTTAGATTTCTGGTCCTATGCGGTAGCGACTGGTCGTGGGCTTGCGGACCACCTCACCCCCGCGGCTAACTTTCATCCTGCCTGGAGATCCTAATGGGTCCAAGCCGCCCTGGAGAGGCGGCGAAGAAAGAAGGGTACCCTGGCGACTTTGGAATGATGGCAGTCATTCCGTTCGTCTTGGGGAAAGCCTTCTAACCCGACAGGAGAAAGGCTGTATTTCATTGATCAGCCCAAGCTACTTGCAACCGGAGTCCAAAAGAACTAACCAGCACTACAGTAAACAGCATGCTTGAAACTGGGTGAGGAATCTGATTTTCCCTTTTCTATCTTACACTTAATTTCCTGGAAAAGATCCCCAAGAAGCAAAATACCTCCGAAAGTGAAGGAGGGGGACTTCCGCCCCATCCTTATACTAACGGAAGTGGCGAATTAAAATTTCTATGGAGGATCAAAATATATGGTAGTGAAATAAATTTATAAACTTGAAAGCTAAAATTTAACTTTCGACAAGTTTAAGATTGTTGAATGGTTAAGACTCTCATTTTAAAGACCATTGTTCATATTGAAAACTAAATAGATGCTGACACCTAGTGGTGGATGAAGATTATGACAGCTATGATTTCCATAGAGAACTTGCCAAAACCTCGGAAAAGCTCATCTGTGTTTGTGACCTTCAAAGCTTTAATAATAAAGAACAGCTGTGACAAAAAAAAGACAACAATCTGGGCTGCAGACAAAGAGAGAATTATAAACTTTAGAAAAAAAATCTTTTTTGAACTCTTTGAATTACAAATATCTATTTAACCGGGACTCTAAAGCTATTTGCAGAGAAGAAGGAAAACTCCAACTTTTGGCCATCATGGATCAGAGACATGTAGACAGAACACACCAAGAAAACATAAATACCTCTCAGGAGAAGATATATAGTATACTGCAATTAATTCAAATAACACTGAGTTCAAATCACAAAGAAATCCAAAAAAACTTTGGAAATACAAATCAATCTATCTCTAAGTTAACTTTACAACAAAAAAACTTCCAGGAAACAACAACAGAGAAGAAGCAGACAAAACAAATAGGTGGACATAAAATTGAAAATAGAGACTCAAAGACTTAACAAAGCAAGAAAACATGATTTAATCCTAGTGGGAAATTTTTTAAAAGAAATGGAAAAAACAACTCATCCCTTAAGACTACAAAATAAATCTGAGGACAAAAAAAACAGATCGGATAAAATGGAATGTAGAGATGTTGAAAACATCAGAAAGAAAGGAAGTGATAAGAGAAGCAAAGAAGGAAAAAGAAAAACATTTTCAAGAAACATTGAAGGCAAAAGCCTCACATAAAGACACTTTATTCGATTTACTTCTTATACCTACAGCAACAGTCATGAATATATGGAAAAACTTTTTGATTCAGCAAAACACATTGATCAAGAAAGATACTGGTCAAAGGAAAAGATCAAAGTGAAAATTAAGAAAATAGATGATGGGATCTACCAGAGAGAATATTTAAAAAAGAAACATTTGTTTGAATATAGTTAAAGAAATAGAAAAGATTCTGAATACATATGTCATTCTAAGAGAGATGAATTCCTTAAATAATACTTCCCCCCCCTTTTTATTTTATTTCTTGATATAAGTAATATAATACTGCTGAAATGGCCTAGATGAAGGAAATGTTTTAGATAATTAAATGTGTCTGAATTTAGGGAAATTATAATGTATAAAAAAGAAAAAATGTTTTGAATAAGAGTTAAAGGATTAGATGACTAGACACATTAAATGGAATATTTAAAGATTAAATATATTTTTAATCATGGTTAAAAAGAATAAGAAATTTTGGGAATGAATATATATTAGCTTAGGAGGAATATATAGTTTAAATGGTATTTTACTTTTTATGTTTCTTTACTCTTGCTCTTTTTTCCTTTTCTTTACTGTTTTTACCTATTCTTTAAGAAATGTAAAAGTGTTGAGATGGTTTATATGGGAAAAATGGATTTAAATCTTTAAATGTAATTATCTGTTGAGAAAATCTTAACCAGCAAGAATACTTTGAACTTTATGGGAGAAACAAATCTAAATAAGGACTGTAACAGGATATAAGATGAGGCAACCAGAATGATTAGATAGAAAAGAAATATTATATTGATGTGATCATTATTTCTAGAAATATTGGGGAAAAATCATATATGTAACTGTTATTTATCAAAATAATAAGAACTGTATTATTTCAAGGTTTGCAAAGAAGACATTTTGGGGAAAAGGGGGAAATCAACTAAATGTACTATGTGGATTATGGATTATAGAAACCAATTGTTAATGATTTTTCTTTACAAATGTAAACCCAGCAAACACACTGTTTACCAACTATTAAGTGATTTATGTTTTAAAAAATCAATAAAATATATGGGAAAAAAAGTTTCAGAGCTTTAATGTTTAGTTACCAGAATAATAATTTGTATAAAGATCTTTACCAACTAAGATCACCACAGAATTATGAGAAAAGTTGCACATATTTTTGCAAAGTGTGATTATTGTGGTATGGAAATCACATCAACTTCCCCAGTCCCAGAAAACTCCTAGAAGACCTTTACATCTTAATGTTTAAACCGCTTCTTGAAAATCCCAAGATCCCCTCATTTATCATAATTTCTCAGTGAAGATAGCAGTAGTATCAAAATACACTTGTAGAAAGCACTTAATACACTATTAGTCATATTTTCCTGTAAAAGAATCTACAAGAGAACATTGGTGATGTACTCTCAGCTCACACAGTTTGACAGTGAGGTTCAGTAGGTTTAGCCACAGGAACATCATCCTGAGAACTATTTCCTACACCCAGGTTCTCTGCAATGGGCACAGACTGATTTTACATTTTAAAAACATAGCCAGCTATTGTACGATGCATTGTCATAATAAAACATAGCATCACCATATCTTGAAATATTAATGAAATATTCAGTGTAAATATTTCTCCTTGGTGTAACTCTAGTTTGATTACCACCTTTTAGAAGTTACCATTTCTCTGATGCTTCATTGACCAAACAACATTACTGAAGCTAAATATATATGGCCAAAAGATAGAAGAAAGAACTTGAGGGAGTAGATGGATGATAGCAAATTCTATTGTAGACTGTGCTTAGTCACTTATATTACCATTAATGATACAGTGTAAGATATATAGGTAGGCGATCTAGCCTGATTTATATCATGTGACTTTCAAGGCATTCTGGGAAGCACATTTCAAGGGAATTGGTTACTTAACGTTTTTCTGAGTAATGTGGAACTTATTTTGAAAGAACAAAAAAAGCAAAGGAAAAATTAGATGGAAAACAACCATTAAATCAAATTGCTCCTTATGGAAGAGATTGCATCCTAGAAGTCAGGGAAGAATTTCAACACAATCTTAATTCCATTCTATTCCCTCTCATTTATCCACCCCTTATTTGCTTTAAGGAATTTTATTTTTATTTTTCCTGATGTAGGAAGTTGTACAAAGAAATGTATATAAAGTTATCGGTTTCCCTGTGATTATAGTATAAAATAATCTATACTTTTCAGTAAAGGCAAGATAATTTAAAATCCCTCCTTCCTATTCCTATGTTTTTCCAGAAAGCTGTAATACTGCGTCCTGCCTGGTGCTCCTGGCTAGACTTCAGGAGGCCCAGAATGGCATCATTGATCCTTGTGAAGACTTCTTCAGTTACGCATGTGGCAACTGGGAGGCTAATAATGCATGGAACATGGATATGCCCTCGGTGAATGTGTTTGATGTACTTTTGGAAGAAAACCATCTCATCATGAAGAAACTTTTAGGTAGAGGGAAAATACATATAGTTACTTCTATGGTCAAAATCCTATGCAGATATCTGGGGTGAGGGTGGGGGGCAAGGACCAGGAACATATTCTAAATAGGACTGCTACAGTAGTAGTCATATCATTAATGAACATATAGCGTGTAACAGACATGGATCCATTAGTACTAAGATTCTTCACACCAACTCCCTGTTATCAGAAAATCTACATATATCCCCAATTGCAGGTATAACAACCTGCAACAGAACAATTTTAAAACCAATTCAGATGGTAATTTTTTATTCAGCAAGAGTATCACTAGATGACATTTTCCTACTCTTTTGATATGGAGAGCATTTTCCCCCCCCTAAATGTATCCAATTAGAGGGGTAAGGAGAGCTTTTAGCTAACCTTTTCTATATGCATTCCTTTTAAATCTGTTTATTCTTTTGAATTGATTATTTATTATTTAAACTTTGGTTTATTCTTATTCATATTCTACTGTGAACCCATAATTTTAGAGATTTCTTTTTGATTACATTATTTCATCAAGTGTTGCTCAGTTTGATGCACAAAGTACGATTCATTTATTCATCCCACTTGTAATACAATTACCAAAAATCTCTGCTGCTTGCAGTGTTATATTCTTTCTTCTGTATCAAAGTTTTTCAAACTGTTAAAAAAAAAAGGTTGGGTTCTGTTAGAGTCTTGGCAAAAAAAAAAAACCACTCAAATGCAGCCAAATTTTATCATTAGAGTTTGTCCTCTTGGAATTCTGGGATGGTGATGATGAAGATGATCATGATTTTAATGAACAAGTTTTGTGGCATGAACAAATTTGAAACTGCCTGCATTGTACTGTGCCTCATTCTTAGCCATTTGTTGTGACCCTAGTAACCTATAATTTCCATATATCATTTTTGCCAGTTACCTATTTATAAGAAACATATATTCTTCTCTATTAGTTACTTACTTTCTTCTTGAGTTTTCCTTTCTCAGTTCTGCATATCTACCATCTCTGCTGCTTCAGTTCCTCTTGCTCCTTTCTGCTAAAGAAAAATGATAGCCAAGTCACCTAACATTCTTGTTTTTCTTTGAAGACATTTCACTTCTCACCCAAGAAGTTTCTTCAGCTCTGACTGGATGGTTGGGAATGGAAAGATTTATATTCCTTGCAGACAGCTGGTCATTTGCATTCTTTTAGAGAGTCCTTGAGGCCAAGAAATACCATATAAATCCTTCCATTCCCCACCATCCAGTCAGAGCTGAAGAAGTTTCTTGGATGAGAAGTGAAACATCTTTAAAGAAAAACAAGAAAGTCCAGTGTGCCTCCTGAAAAAGCACCTCTGGAACAACCATGACTTGGATGATTGAGAATCTCCATAGACAAGTCACCTAACATTAAAAAAAAAAATTAAACACAATCAAAAACAGAACTTTCAAATGGAAAAAGACCTTCAATAAAACATAAAGAATTCCAAAGGCCAAGTTCAGAAAAGTCCATTTGATGCACTTTTTGAATGCAGAGAGAACAGACTGATAAAGAAGAATATCTGTAGCTCAGGATCGAAATAAGGGGTTCTTGGTGCTCTCTGAGCTTGGTTGTTTTCTTGTAGATGTTTCATTGATGATGTTACCTAGTTGGTATAATGAAACATCTGCAAGAAAACAACCAAGCTCAAAGAGCACCAAGTACCCCTCAGAGAGAACAGAGACAATCACAACGCAAAATAGAGTGTGTTCTACCGTGCTTTACCTTCTGTACTTTTAAATTGTTACACAATAAGCTACTTTGAGTGTTTATGTAAACAGAAAGTTGGAGTATAAATTCAATAATAAAATAAAATGATACAAGGAAAGATGATTTCTCAGGTGCTGGAAAAGTAGGTCTCAATCAATAAGCATATATAAAGAAAGGTTTCTCTGATAGATTTCAATGTTTATAATAAAGAGGTCTCTGCACATAATAAGATCAGATCTATTATGTGTTTGAAGTTCAAGACCGTTTCTTTAAATTGAATTCTGAAGGTCATTTTCAGTATTGGTGTTGATTGTTTTCAATACATCAATACATAGAAGCACACTAACAGGAGTATTTTACACCAAAGTCTTTTCCAGATATTCTTCAAGCATAATGCATTAGTCTAGTTGTGATGTAAATAAGGTGCTGAATAACCATTGCAATATCCAATTGACTCAGGGATGATTATTTCTGGTGTGCAAAACATAAATCTGTGTTTACAGAATTGCTTTTGACATACTAGCTCAGAGTATTCATTAATGTTGTTGACTTTTTCTTTCTTTACCTTTGTCTTATTGATAAGCCTCCTAATCACTCTTTGGTTTCATTCTGTCAGTAAACCTCTTAAGCTCAATGTCTTTCCTTTAGAATTCTCTCTCCATTTTTTTTTAAATTCAGTACCTTTTTCCTAAAGACTTCTTCAGCCCAATTCACTTTCTTCCTTTGGTTCTTTTGCTAAAAATGATACTCATTTCACTTTGCCCTATATCCTGGGAACTGTTTCCCAGTTCCTAGCAATCCCTCATGTAGTTTTTAAATCCAGCCAAATAATTTCTCTCCCAGAAGTAGGCTATTTAATAAGTCCCAGAGCAACTGCATTTCTCTATGGCATCATATCAACTTACCAATTAATAAAAAAAGTTTCATCTGTACAAGCATAATATAATCAGATAACATTTTTGGAGGTATTTTTATGGAACACTCCAATTGGAGAGTTGGACATTGGAGTCCAGTATGTCATCTTTAGCCATATTCAAAAGAAAGATCATTGTGTGGGACCAAATTAATGCGACCAAATGGGACCAAATTAATGTGATGATCAAACTTTGATTTCTGCAGCCAAAATGTCTTCATGCTGCTCCTTTGCACATGCATTCTTCTATTTTGCTGTGTCCTTCTTTGCTCTATTTGTTTCCAATTTTATTTATTTATTCCATTGAAATAAGTAGCCGCACAAAAAAGAAACCTGAAATACCTCATGGCCTTAATTTTAATTGACTCATTTTTCTGCCTTTAATATCAAGTCATCTTATATTTCTGAATGTGGAAATATACCATAGATGGGACCCCTTTCATGATGGAGAAAGGGTCATCACCTCCATTCCCTGATCAATAAAAGGCAATGGGACTCTAACACATCTGAAGGAAGTGGTTGGGTAAAAGTATTGTACTTTATATCCTAACCTAATGCAATAAAGCAGACCTATGAATGCCAAAGCATATGGAAATGCTCATCTGTTTTTGTTGAACTCATGGATATAACCTTAATATGATTTGATTTAATAAACTTGATATGATTTAAACTCAATATGGTTTAAATTAAGGGTGATTTCTGCTAGCCAGTTAAATGGATGTATTGGTTTCACTCAGATGCTTCTTTTCAAATAGCATCTCTTAAAGTTGATTACAGATAATATAATATGCTGAAGAAGCACATATCAAAATAGAAACCACCATTATTGGAATAAAGGAATTTTAGCTTTGTTTCACTATGGATTTTATAACTTGTCATATTGAAATGAATGTGGGTTATGTCACATTTTTTTTAAAAAAAATAATCTCCCAATGATTTTGTTGATTTTAACTCGTTCTCTTGTTCAGAGGAACCACAGCTTGGGACTAATGGCTCAGCAAAGGAGAAAGCTGTGCAGTTTTATACCTCTTGCATGAATACAGATCAGATTGAAGCTCAAGGTGCTGAACCTTTGAAGAAGCTCATAAATGAGGTGATCACTGTACATTAATGTGGATGTCTGCTTTTGCCCAGACATAGATGTATCCTATTATATGCTCCATCTTCTTCATATTAGCCTTGAACATAACATGCATGATCATTTACTTTCTGGCCCAGAAACTCAAATAATTGATGGTTGGTTATGATGTTCCTATTTCTTATTGACATATGTTTATAAAATATAAACATTCTATCCTGCCTAGGCTATATTTCTGTTCTTATTTTCTGTTGTTTCTTAAATTCTGTATCTACTTAGATTCATTTCTCATTGCCCTTATTTCTCCCTTATTTGCTATTCTTAGATTGATAGTTTCCTCCTTATTAAAATGTCAACTCTCAGAACTTAGTGGCTGGAATCCATCATTTTTAAAATGTACTCAATTCGAAAGTTTTAAATGTAAAGATGTAATGATATGTGGGAATGACCTTGAGAGACAGGGAGAAGAGCCACAGCCAGGGAAATAATTGGATAAGAGGCAGATTAGCCCACAGGAGGAATGTGGGCGTGGCAAACATTTCAGAAGGGATCCTTCCTAGTTTCTCGGGACTGAATGGCAATAAGGGGAAAATGTACTTTCAGATTAGTAAGATTCTGTTAGTGCAACTTTAAAACAAAGTAGAATTAATTGATCTGGGGGCACCTCTTGTCTGGATTAACTTACAAGGCTGACAAAAGTTAGTAAGCCTATATTTCTAATTAAGGATAAACCCACATCTCTCTTGTCCCTGGGCTCAGAACATCAGAGGGACATTTTGAATTGCAAAGAAAGTTATTGTAGGAAGAGGAGGAATGACAGCACCTTCATATCTTGCCACTTTTCTGCTCAGGGTAGCTTGTTCCTGCGACTTAGATAAAATAAAAAGGCACCAAATAGTATCTCTCTGTGTGTGTATCTTTAATCTGCTGACTCATAAAATTGAGTATTAATAAAATAATACTTTCCAAGAATGTGCAAAAAGTATCCCTCCTGAACATGGTAATTCAGTGACGATATTTTCTTGTGTGGTGTGGGTTTTTCTGCTTGTTATGTCACTTTTATTATTTGTTCTCTTTTGTGGCTGGTTGTTGGACAGATTATTGTGACAATGTAGCTTTGGACATAAAAGTTTTTTCCAGATCTATTTTTCTAAGACTTTCTTAAAGGTTTATTTATTACTATAAATAGGCCAATCACAGACCTAATACTAAAGAGTTTTCATAGTTCCTTAAAAGGCAACCTTTTTCCCCAGAAAAATAATCTTAACTTCCATATTCAACTCCCATTCTTCAAATAAGGCAATCCCAGGTAGGGAAAAATGCATATATGAATCACCCCACAGAACCTCTCCTTGGTTTTCATATTACATTCTGGGTGCCAATATAGGTATAATCACTGATCTAGTGAACAGGGAGAACCAATAGGAGTTTGCAATGGAATTCATATGGATCAATGATACATTTGACACCTAAGAAGGTAACAAATAGAAATAAATTATTTTTCTCTTTATGGCGCCTAAGGAAACAGAAACAGAAGGTGGATGGACCTGACTTTGCTGCTGTGACTTGCAACAATCGGGAAATATGTTTACAACTAGTGCAAGCAAATGGCACTAGTGGGAGAAATACTGCAGTTGGATGAGCAAGGGACTACAACTGTTCAGAAGATAAGACAAAATTATTAGATTAAATAAAGGCGCATTACAATAGGAGCCAGGAATGGAAGCAACTTTCCAAAGGGAGGAGAATCAAACAAAGAAGCAAGTTGAAAGGGAATGATAACAAGAACAAGAAAGGCAGAATAAATAATGCAGTACAGGAATTCAGAAATGGTTTTCTGGGAACAAGAAAGGAAATGGATTCACCATTCTAGGGAAGGAAAACCAGGGTAGACTAGGCAGAATGAGTGACTAGATCTTTAAAGAGCAAATGCATGCAAGAGAACTTAGAGGAGAAAAATTAGTTGGATTGTATGGTTTTGAAAACAGAAATTAAGCAGGAGAATTACTTACCAGTTTCTGCCAATCCAGAGATTAATTCATTGCTAACTTATTATTCAAACAACCTATGCATGACCCCTGTATACATTGTCAACACAAGATGGAGTACACAGAAATCAAATCAACTTTATAATCGGTACAAGTAGGTAGAAAACCTCATCTCTGACAGCAAAAACATGAAACAGTTAATATGCAAGTTAGAAGTCAAGGTAAAGCCGAAAAACAAAGCCAACCAATTTCCACTATATGAGCATATAGTCTCCATTTTCAATGAGAACATCAGGGATCACTTTGAAATCCTGAACCTCATTAATAGAGAAACAAAGGAATAATGGAATGAAATCAAACAAGTCGTTAAGTACAGATGTGAAAAAAAAACTGCCAAAGACCACAGAACAGAAGAATGTAAACTAGATGTCAGAACAATGAAAATTGCCAAGAAGAGAAGAGAAGCTAAAGTCACGAAAGACAAATACCTCAGGAAGGAGGTATTTTACAGAGCTTCTAGAAGAGATAAGAAGCAATAATACAACATCTGTAAGAATGTGGGGTAAGGAAACAATCATAGAAAAACAGGAAAACAGTTTTTCAAAAAATCTCTGAAGTCAGAAGGAGTTTCCAATTTTGAAATGGTATGCTGGAGGATGCCAATAGACAGAGTAACTGATACCTGAGGAATGATTTCCTGTTTACAAGAATCCCTAGTACTAGAAGATGAAGTTAGATCAACACTCCTGTGATCACCAAGTTAGAAGGATACAAGAACATATGGAAAAACTAGAAATATACCATGCAACAGAAGAAGAATCAGTAAAAGTTCCAGTGAAACTGTGTCAGCAAATCTGGAGAACAATACATTATGCAACAGATTGAAAGGAGTCAGTCTACATACCAGTAACCAAAAAAAGAAAAAAAGGAAAAAGGAAACTTAACAGAGTATGAAAAATATTACGCAATAGCCTTAATTCCACATAATAGCAAAATAATGCTTATGATCATTCAACACAGATTTATTTCCTTACATGGAAACAATCATTTCCTTATAGTTGTTTCCTTACATGGAAAAGGAGATGCCAGAAGTTCAAACTGGTTTTTTAAAATAGACATTATTGCTGCGGTATGATGAACAGAAAAAAAAAGCCAAAGAGGGGGAAAAAATCAATATGTGCTTCATTGACTATAGAAAATATTTCATCTTGCCAACCATGAGAAGCTGTGGAATTTTCCACAGCTGTGGAAGGGGGGGGGGGGTCAACCTATTTTTCCAAAGCATCTGAAGGAAGAACAAGAAGCAATATATGGAAACTAATCAAAGAGAGAATCAACCTAGAAATAAGGAGAAATCTCCTGACAGCTAGAACAATTAATCTGTGGAATAACTTGCCTTCAGAAGTTATGGGTGCTCCATGACTGGAGGCTTTTAAGAAGAGATTGGACAAACACTTGTCTGAAATGGTATAGGGTCTCCTGCTTGAGGAGGGGGTTGGATTAGAAGACCTCCTAGGTTTTTTCCAACTTGGTTATTCTGTTATTTTTGAATACAGATAGCTGAAAATGCAAATTATCTATAAGCTCTAATAAGAAAACTTAAGAAACACAGTAAAAAAAACATGAGACTATGATTAAATGTAAAGAAAATCAAACTAATGTCAACATGTACAGCAACCAGCTTTAAAACTGATTATAAAGACATTGAAATGATAGATAGCTTCTGCCTTTTAGAATCGAGTAATCAGAGTAAAAATACCAGCAGTCAAGAAATTGTTCAGGCTAGCATGCAATAAGGTGGCAGCGAAGATATTTAGATGCCACGTGTGTGAAATAGCTTTCCAAACAGGGTAGAAAGAGTATTGATGACTTTGAATGTTGTTAGAGGAGATCTTTGAGAATACTATGGACAGCTAAGAAAACAAATAAATGAATCATAGCAGAAATCAAACCAAAGTTCTCACTCAAAGCACTTGGAAGAAACAGAAGAGTACAGCCAGCAGCAAAGTGGGAGGATTCAATTACAGTGGAAAATAAGTTCATTACTGACAGATTGAAGGGCTAGGTGGGGACTGATCACCCTGGAGGAAATTTATATATGTGATTACTAAAATTCAACACTGACTTGATAACCCTTCATCAAACAAACAATTATTTAAGGTCTTTGGAATTATTCAGACTCTAAATTATCTATGGAGTACTTGGTAAAAATATTGGAGATTAAAAAATCCTGCTGCTTTGAGAGTTATTATGGGCAACATGTCAATTTATTTTTACTTATATAATATTTCCTCAGTAATGTCCCCCTTTAGAAGGTTTCTTTTCAAAAGTTACTGAGGTAAAGTGAGTCAAGGGCACATGGAATGCTGCAGCATCTTACCAAGGCCATGATTCATTTTTAAATTTTTAAATTTTTAAATTTTTCATTTTTAGATGGGCGAAAGGTTGCTTCAGATCAGTCTTATTATCCTACTGACTTACCTCCTCCATGATATTAGGTGGTATCTAGATGTCAGCATCTTTACTTTATAATTCTGTTTCCTCACTGTTTCTTCTGTCTGTTGGGTACTATATAGCTACAAGAAATGTGTTAGAAAGAAAAGAACAGGAAAATTGTGTTGTTGGGGTCCTTCATCTGAGGCAGGGCCACACTGTAAGTCCATCAATAAGTTCAAATAATAGTGGACTGAAACAATAGTAAAAAAAAAACATGAGCAGAAAAAAATGAAACCGTTTCTTCCCATAACACAATCTTGACAGAAATACTAATGCTCTTATTCCGGGGGGGGGGGGGAAGGGGGGAATCAACAATTTTGCATTAGTTTTAATGAGGACATATCGACCAGGGAATACAACAATGAGCTGAATCTACCTTTGGTGTAAGGCTACATTATTAGAATCGTGCAAGTTTGAGAGTACATATTTCCTCGCTGCCATTTTTAACCGCTTGACCCATTAAGGCAGCTTCTTCTTATCTTTCTTTCTTTGGCTATTAAACAACTGTGGGCTCCTCTCCTTCTCTTGTATGATGGTTTCCAAGGCAGCATTACCTCTCCCTTTTCCTCAGGGTAATCCATGCATTCTGTTATAGGGATTACTGTTTTAAGCTAAGGACAGTATGGCAGGACATTTATCAGGAGTGCAAATGAGGAAAGAAAAGAATGAAACCTGTTCTTACGTATGGTGGTGATGGTATTTGTTGTTATTATGGTTTTATTTATTTTAAAAGGAGTCTTAAGTGAGTCCATTTCTGAAATGAAATTTGAACTGAGCATTTTCCAACTCCGAACTTGTACATAATTAGCTATTTTATAACCCTTTTTTCTTGATAACAATGATCAAATTTTCTTTGTTCAGATTGGTGGTTGGAATATCACCGGTTCCTGGAAAGAAACGGATTTTAACCAAACTCTACAAATACTCATGGAAAAATACAACACTTTCCCATTCTTCAAAGCATACGTGGGACCCAGTTCATCTGATCCAAGCACCAATATTATCCAGGTAAGACTACTAGAAGACAAAGTTTGGGCAATACAGTGAAAATGTTTGATTTAAATATATATGCATTTTCCTACATGAAGTTACCTTATGCAGAGTTAGAACAATGGAATGCCCTGTCAAAGAAATTAGCACACAGAATATGACCATTATGATAAATTGCTCATCTCTTTCCTTTCCATGTTATATCAGGATTCAGGTTTGATTATTTTTTCCCCCACAGAAAAGAAAATCCATGGAAATATGAGTATTTTAGTTTTTGTTTTTTATCTATTTTCATGTATTACTACATATATGTGAACATGCTTCTTTAGTGCAATTTTTTGGGGATCGGGGAAAAGAAAGAGAGAGAGAGAGAGAGATCTAAGCTCTTCTGAAAAATGCATCTATCACTGTTCACAACATTCAGTAAATTTTCATGCTGATGTTTGGAATGTGGAGGATTGCATAGTTTGTTTTTTAATCAAGGAAAGATATTAGTTAGATTTTATCTGATACTTGCATTGATATCATTGCTCTGTCTAGTGGAATTAGAAATGCTTATTGGTTCCAAACAAAATCCATGATGGAATAGATGATTTATTATCAACAGTAAAAACTCAAGAATGTATTATTTTCCTCTTTGAAAATTGCTACGTCAGCTTATATCTGATAAATTATCAAATGCAAATTTAATGCAAATTTGTGCCATTGCTGGCACAAAACCCACTCTTCTGTTTACAATGCTATCTTTTTATCAGCAATTTTGCAGAAGTCAGTATTCCTTCCTTCCTTCCTTCCTTCCTTCCTTCCTTCCTTCCTTCCTTCCTTCCTTCCTTCCTTCCTTCCTTCCTTCCTTCCTTCCTTCCTTCCTTCCTTCCTTCCTTCCTTCCTTCCTTCCTTCCCTTACACTTGCTTTTGGATTATTGTTACCCTGTTTATAATGTAGCTGGTATTACTATCCATCCTTGTTTTCTTTTTTCAGATTGACCATCCAGAATTTGAGTTGCCACCAGAATACCATTTTGAAAGAAATGTGAATTATCCCCAGGTAAGTTGTGTTAAATGATTAATGTACTGTTTCTGGATTAGTCATTTCTCAAGCCAGTGTCTATGTCTTGTGCTTGTTGTGTGAAACTGAGAATATATTGTGAGGTGGGTCACAAGGTCTCATTCATCTATGATATATGTTATTGTACTGAGAAATTTAAATGAGTGATATTGCTTGTCTGTGTTTTTAAAGTGGCATCAACTCATGGTGGGGATTGGAAGTCTCCATTGTAATCACCTTAATCACCAGGTAATTTGTCTAAATTGAAATATACTATGGTCTTTATGTGACACTGAATCAGTGGGACACTTTGAAGAAACTTGGTTTATCTATCCTAATAGTCTTCCTGAATGAACTAGCTGAGATGATCTGAAGTGTGCTATTAAAGAACTCCAGAATAAAGTTCAACATTCATGCTGAAGCTGGGATTTTATGTCTTCCATGTTAACTGTGAATCATTCTAAAACTATAATTAGACAAGATACGACGTTGACCTGTCTTAGTACAGAATAGGACATGCCCTCAAATTAATCCTGGCCTGGGATATGGATATAGAATGAATTTGATACTGGAGGAAAAGGTAATAGTTATTCCAACATGATACTCAGAACATCATTCCTCATCAAAAGAAGTAAAGGACTCATTAAGGGGATCCACCCTTGACAACTGATAGAATCTAATGGATTCTTGGCTGCTCTGCAGGATTTGCAGAAGCCAGAGTTAATAATCCTGTTTTAATCTACTGTATAGGATAAAAGTATACTGAACTTTTTGACCTATAGAAAAGGAAAACAAAAGATATTGAGACAATTGCTCAAGTTGTTTTATTCAGCATTGTAGATAAAAAAGTTCTCCCTAATTCTTCTGAAATCTCTGACCATGGAGCAGGTGAAGAGACAACTAAAGCATAAGTGGTATGGTATTTACAATGGGATCTACAGGACACGTGCTAGTGCACACAGTTCTGCTTGTTGAGTGGCATAAAAAGTTGTAAAGAAGACCTCTTCACATCTTTAAATAGCTGTTCAGCAGATCTTTTAAAAGTGGGGTTATTATTATTAAGGAGTTTATTGTCATTGCCTCAGATAAATTGAATTTACAGCTTTCAATTACTTGCTTGACGGATTTAGAAGGCACTGAGGACAAAATTGTTCATCTTCATGCTGATGTGAACACAGTTTTGATTTCAAATCTATTGAACTGTACATTGTACCACCTGATGCCTGTGATATGATAAGACATCTTATTCGCTTGACCATATTAGCTTATTCAGTGATCATCTCAGAAAATAGCTATTGCTGCTTTCCAAAAGTTGTGTTGTGGGATCCTGTAAGATAGTATTTTATTCCAATCCCAAAGGTGCTTTTTCAAAAGGCAACTGGGCTTTGTTTTTCCTTGAAGACGTTTTGCTTCTCATCCAAGAAGCTTCTTCAGTTCTAACTGAATGGTGGAGGATGGAAGGATAGATAGTACATAGATAGATAGTAATATCAACTACATTATAAAGCACCTTTTGGGACTACCATGACCTGGATGACTGAAAATCTCCATAGACATTTTATTCCAATGCTAACTATCAATTATATGGAACTGTGGCTGTCATAAATGCTGGCTCTGGTATTTTCAGTATGCAAATGACACTATTCCATAGAATCTGAATCAGGAAAGATTCTGTCTGGATGTGAATGGCTGGATGAATTAAATTCTTAGATTGAATCCCGGCAAAGTGAAGATGTTTTTGGTGGGTGATTCTGAAAGACATCATTGTGTTTGATAGCCATGTGATTTCTGTTTAAGAGAACTTATTGTCAGCTTTAGTTGATATACTTTCTTGAACAAGGACATCTAAATACAGGGTCATTCTTAAAATGGAAGCGACATATTTAGATCTCTAATATGCTTTGTGTAGGGCTGCTGTTTGCTTGGTGTAGAAGCTGCAGTTGGTACATAACCTGGGTGCCAAGTTGCCACAATATGCACTTGCATAACCACATGTTATATCTCTGCCAAAGCATTTGCACTAGCTGCTAGTTAGCTACCAATCCAGGTTCAGATTTTCATTTTTGACTTGTAAGGTACTAAACAACTTGGGACCACAATAGCTGAATATATACCTTCATCATTACAGATCTGTCAGTTGCTAAGATCATTTAGGGAGCTCCTGTTGCATGAGACAGGATTAACAGGGTATTGTCTTGTGGTTATTCCCAAATGGACCTTCTTTGTAGTGGCACCTATACTCTAGCATCATCTTTCTTTTGAAATTCATGAGGTACCTATTGTTATGTCTTTTAAGTCTCTGGAAGACTGGCATCTTTTTCCAGGCCTTCATAAATAAATGCTGGACAAAAGGTTCCCTTTTGTTTTTGTTTTTCACATACCTCCTTTGTTAATAAAAATAATATTTCATATTATTTTAATGATTTGTCTTTATTATTGAATTTTATAATAATATTGTAAATTGCTTTAAGATGACAAGGATTTGGCTAGACAAAAAGAATGAGATGCAGGGACCCCAATGAGTTTTGATAATGCAGGCATGTTACTATTTATTACATTTATATGACAACTGTCTTACTATCTAGAGCACGGCTTTTCAACCTGTGGTACGCGTACCACTTGTAGTACATTAACAAGTGGCAGGTGGTACGCAGCCCTGCCTAGCTAAGTGTAGTGGGGGAGGGAAAGAGCCAGTGCAGGCAAGGACTTACAGTCCTCTGGAGCTGCAGATTGGCTGGGGCAGGCAAAGGCCCCAGGCTCACTTCTGGCTCACCCTCCCCCATGAGAAAGGAGGAGGAGGGGGACGGAGACAGGAGAGGCTATAGTATAAAAGGAGGCAGTTTGGGTGGGAGAGGGAGAGAAAAAAAAAGAAGCAGCCTTGGGAGGAGGTAGAGTCAGCTCTAGCTGCACCGAAGGGGAAGGAGGAGGGTGGGGGGGAGAGGAGAGGAGAGATCATCAAGCAGGCTGGCCGGCCATAAGCCGATCTACAACTGCTGTGGCAGCCACCTGTGCTGGCAGCAACAAACAGGCAAGAAATGCAGCAGGGGAGGGTTGCCCTCCATGAGGAATGAAGAAAGGTAGCATCAGCTGGAGGTGAGACAGAAGGAGGGAGGGAGATGGAGAGTGGAAGGATTCTTATGTGCTTTTGTGATTTTGAAGTTCTGGGATTTGTGCAATGTGGGCTTAAGCAGTGTTTGGCAATTTCTATTTGGCTGATGGCTCATGTCTTGTGTTAGCTTCTATTGCTCTGCTATTGTTAGCTGTAAGTTTTGCTGCAAGGGATTTTGAAATATTTTTCTCCTGAATGGATTTTGCCTGTAGATTCCTTTACTTATGAATGGAGCCATTTGGGGAGGCTGCCTTAGCCAGCAGCCAGTACTTATTTACATTTTTTTTCTTCCTTAAGTGCTGGCTGCGCTCCTTAACTTTCCTTTCTAGCCAGTAGCTAATTCTTAAAGGGGAATGTGCCTTTTTAAGCTAGTTCATTCAGCAGCTTGTCTTTTCTGTCTCTGGAGGCTTTTCCTTGTTTGATGAATATATGGAAGAGAGAAAATATGGGGGGCGGGGTTCAAATTCTTCCTTCAGAAAGAGGTGGGCATGAGAAAGGGGGAGGGAGGGAGGGAGGGAAGTCCCGCCTTAGCACTTAGCCACCAGCAGCCCTGCCATTGACTTTGCTTGTCAAAAGGTTGCAAAAGGGGATCACATGACCCTGGGACACTGTAACCATCATAAATATGAATCAGTTGCCAAGCATCCAAATATAAATCGCATGACCCTGGGCATGCTTCAATGGACATAAGTGTGAAAAATGGTCATAAGTCATTTCAGTGCAAATGCAACTTTGAACAGGTGTTTTTTTTTTGGTCATCAAGTTTTTGACACCTTGCTAGGTGGTACTCGAATATTACCATATCCTAAAAGTGGTACAGTTGGTAAAAAGGTTGAAAAGCCCTGATCTAGAGTACCTCTGGATGGCTTACAGTGGCATAAAAGCATAAATATAAAAGCATTAAAAGCATTGAAATTAACAATGATTAATTTAAAGCTTAAAACCAAGAGCACGGACAGTAAAGGATGGACCTTTGTCTCTCGATCAATCAACCACCTCCAGTAGAATGTGCCCCCATCAGGGTCCCAAGCCAATTGGCAGAGGCAGCTTTAAGGCCCTTCCAGAAGGCAGGAAGGTGGAGATAGTTTTCACCTCTGGAGGCAAGGTCTTCTCTTTGACTCCACTAGCTGAAATTCCTTGGCTGACAGGGTCCAAAGTAGGCTTTTCTGCCATAGTGAGTAGGGTAGGGGTAATCCCATTGCAGCAAGATGATTCCTCAGATGGTTCCATGTCATGAAGGGCTTTAAACATATGATAATCAACATATTGAATTGGAAGCAAACTGGCAGGCATTGCAATTCATGTAACATCGGTGTTACATGTACCATCCAAGGGGTCTCCAAACTATCTGTGCCGCTGATGTATGCGTATATATATAATGCATACATTATCTCTGTATTGCTGCATAGATTCAAATTTACTGATGATGATGATAATAATAACAATAACAATAATAACAACAATAACAACAACAACAATAATAATAATGTTGGAAGGGACCTTGGATCTAGTCCAACCCCCTGCTCAGGAAGGAAACCCTATACCATTTCAGACAAATGGCTGTCCACTCTCTTCTTAAAAACTTCCAGTGTTGGAGCATTCACAGTTTCTGGAGGCAGGTTGTTCCACTGATTAATTGTTCTAATTGTCAGAAAATTTCTCCTTAGTTCTAGGTTGCTTCTCTCTTTGGTTAGTTTCCATCCATTGCTTCTTGTCCTGCCTTCAGGTGCTTTGGAGAATAGCTTGACTCCCTCTTCTTTGTGGCAGCCTCTGAGATATTGGAACACTGCCATCATGTCACCCCTCATCCTTCTCTTCATTAAACTAGACATACCCAATTCCAGCAACCGTTCTTTATATGTTTTAGCCTCCAGTCTCCTGATCATCTTCTCTGCACTCTTTCTAGAGTCTCAACATCTTTTTTACATTGTGGTGACCAAAACTGGATGCAGTATTCCAAGTTTGGCCTTACCAAGGCATTGTAAAGTGATATTAACACTTCACGTGATCTTGATTCTATCCCTCTGTTAATGCAGCCTAGCACTGTGTTGGCTTTTTTGGCAGCTGCAACACACTGCTGGCTCATATTTAAGTGATTGTCAACTAGGACTCCGAGATCCCTCTCACAGTTACTACTATTGAGCAAGGTACCACCTATACCAGGCATGTCAAACTGCCGGCCCATGGGCCGGACGTGTCATACCGAAATCACACTGACCCCATTGCCGGCGATGGGGAAAAAGTTGTGATACGTCGCGCGAAGTCATGAGTTTGACATGCTTGACCTATACTATACCTGTGCCAATTCTTATATAATAGTTAAATAGAAGTTGCACAGGTATCTATGAGTAGTAAAAGAATGGGGTATGTGAATAATTTTTTATTATTTTTAGATAATTCATAACTGAGCAGATGGCTCAGAACAAGTTTAACCACTGACTCTGCTTGAAAGAAAGGTTTGTTTTGCAG
Organism: Azemiops feae; assembly: GCA_023970755.1. Lineage (NCBI taxonomy): Eukaryota > Metazoa > Chordata > Lepidosauria > Squamata > Viperidae > Azemiops > Azemiops feae. The sequence goes on from JALGBA010000031.1 coordinate 90,144, forward strand.
GTTTTACGTTCGTATTACTTGTATCTGAAGAAGCTAGAAGAGCTGATGGGTGGACATACAGATTCCACTTCTACCTATATTTCCTTGGCATTCTCCTTTATCTCAAATCTCCAGAAGATTGTTACTCCCCTGAAGAAGCGACAGGAGAAAAGGATGTTATTTTACCACACCACAATCAAGAAGCTACAGGTTCTACAATTTTCCAGAAATGTATATTTTGCATATTTATATAATGCTGAGTCAACAAAAAATCTCAGTGGTTAAGAGTAATGCTACAACATTACTGTGAAATCAAAATATCTATCTATACATCAAAATGTCCATGGTATACATACAAAATAGTCACAAATCCTGTAACAGTAATAATAAGGATAATAAAACAAGGGATTATTTAAGTCCTACTAAGACCAGAAAGTATTACCACTATCTATCAAATATTTTTTTTAGAAATTCTTAGTCTTAATTAACTTCCAGAAGCTTAAAACAATGGGCAAGCCTAGGTTTCAAATGCAGTTTTGGAAAATTTAAAAAAAAAAATCCAGGATATTCTGGATAATGAAATGACCTTTTAGTGCCAAGAGAACTTGAAATTCTTGATTTAAAAGGATCCATTATTTTTTAAAGGTGATCTAAAATTAATGCACAAAGGGAATTTGAAATACCAATTATTCACTGAACTTTCCTATTGTATTAATAATAATAATAATAATAGAGTTGGAAGGGACCTTGGAGGTCATCAAGTCCGACCCCCTGCTCAGGCAGGTAACCCTATACCATTTCGGACAAATGGCTGTCCAGTCAGTACCAGTCTGTACCAGTCTGAAGCCTCCAGATCATCTTTAACATTGGCCCCCTGCAGAGTACATTGCAATGGCATGGTTGAAAGAATAGGAGGCTAAACTGTGGCCATGAGGAGCCGGAAATAAGCAGATGACCCAGTGCAGCCATCTTCACTGACAGAAGTTGAAATTTGAAGTCCATGAAGCCAGTTCTTCATACAGTACTTTCCAGAACAGGCCATTTTTCTCATTTACTAGGGCTGGAAATCATGCACCAACAGTATGTCTATCTTGCCAGAATCTTATTCTACTTTTATTCAAGGCACAATGGTAGATGCACTGAAATGGGAACAATGAGATTTATGATCATGTAAATTCCTGCATAAAAAGTTTACATTTCATAAGTGCTTTGTAAACAACGTGTTGTCTGGGTCTTATCTTAATAACATGTAATATGTAATTTGTCTTTGTATTGATTTCTGAGGAATGTTTTGGGTGTGTACATGTGTGTGTACGTGTGCGTGTGCGCGTGCGTGTGTGTCTTCTTTCCTCCTTTCTGCCCTGCCTTTACACTAGAATGCCCTTCAATTTCCAAGCAAGCATTTTGTTGTGTCTCTTCTTGGTGAGATTTCATCATTTCCTTCTGTCCAATTCCATCTTTAGGAAAAGGCTCCTGCTATTGATTGGCTGTCATGCCTTCAGGCAGCTTTCCATCCTGTGCAGCTGAACATGTCTCAACCCATTGCTGTGCATGACATGGATTATTTGAAAGGAATGTCACAACTTATTGGGCAATGGCAAAAGCGGAGGTAAGACATTGCTAGTCTGTAGAATGCTGTAACTTAACTTCTACATCTTAGGAAAGCAAGACCTGGAGAAGCTATTTTGTACAGACTGTACATATGGAAATTGAGAAAGGAGGCCACATTGATTACTTCATGTTCACAATTATATTCTGCATCAAATGCACAATTATATTCTGCATCAAATGCATACCTGTTTGGTATTCATAGAACTTTGCGTAATTCATGTGTACTCTAAAACAGGGGTCCCCAACCCCTGGTCCGTGGACCGGCACTGGGCTACAGCATGCCAGAAACCGGTCCATGCAAACAAGCAAAGCCCCATCTGCGGAATGCAGGCAGTACATGAAACCACACCCCCTCCAGTCCATGAAGAAAAACCTCTCTCCACGGAACCGGTCCCTGGTGCTCAAAAGGTCGGGGACCTCTGCTTTAAAACACCTTATTGCAGTCCTTAACCAGTACATACTTAAAAATCATTTCACCTTTTTCCCCCAACACTTTTTTGTCTGATGTTTTCTTTTTCCATGAATACAACAGTAATACAACCATATATACTTGCCTTAAATATTCCCCAAACAATTATTAAGGTATATAATCTATAATAGTTTTAAAGAGTAAAATATTTAATAAATATATTAAATGATAAAATGATAAATAAACATTGGTTTGTTACTAAAAATCTTGTTTTTATAGCCATAGTTACAAATCTGGCTATTCCTATTGTAATTTTAGGATTTTTCACCTGCAAGTAATTTTTTTACATACTCAGAGGTATAATAGTTTAATTTTTAATATAGGTAAGATAACTTCCTGCTGAGGACTCTTATCAAATTTACAATACAATAAAATATGAACTACTCTTTCGAGTTCAATATCATTACAGGGACAAAAATCACATTTTGTTCCTTTCTTTTTCTTATTTTAGAGATGTATTGCAGACCTACATGATACTTTGCCTAATTGGAAATCTCTCCCCAGCTCTGGACAGCCAATTCCAGAAAGCTCGTCAAGAATTAGCAAACATGCTGGATAGCAGGGCGAGGAATACAAACATGGTAAGAGTGCTTATCTTATGCCCTCATTTTCTATTGCATTAAGAATTAACACTGAGCTCCAAGCTCACTTTTTCATTATAATTTGGGAGTGCTAGAGCGCATGAAAGAAAAGAAATGTATAATTCATAAGTAAGCTCCCTGGGATTCTTCCTCTCCAAATTAAATTGGGGACAGAGGATAGGGACAATTTCTTTTCTCTTTTTTAAAAATAATGTGGTCTAGTCAAGTAGGACAAATACTACTAATAACAACTACATTTTGGGGTTGTTCCACAATTAGACAAAAACCTTCTGTGGATGGTCTAGTGCAGGGGTCCCCAACCCCCGGTCTGTGGACTGGCACAGGGCTGGCACATACTAGCAACCGGGCCATGTAAACAAGTGAAGCCCCATCCACTGGATGCAGGCAGCACACGAAACCGCGCCCCCCTCTGGTCCGTGGAAAAATCTTTCTCCACAGAAACGGTCCCTGATGCCCAAAAGGTTGGGGGCCTCTGGCCCAGTGAATCCCTCTGTTTCTTGATAATATTTCAGATTTGCAAATGCTACTTCCTGAGATAGGCCCATGACTGTAATCAAGGCCATTGTCCCAGATGCAATATCATTGCTTCTTCAGCAATACTGCCTCATCCATTGAAGCTATAGAAAGAGATACAGTCTTCTGGCTGATGTTGCAGCCACTAGTTGCAACTAGCTGCTAGCAGTCACATTTTATTTTTACAAAGGGGAGGAAACTGCCCCCATGGCTTGTCCTAATAAAGCCTCTGCTCCCAATCTCCCAGTTGAAATGTTGCTCCAGATTCATGCACTACAGTATCATGTGGGATGTTTTTATGCCATATTGGAGGAGGCGGAAGAAGCATATTCTTATGTGTATATCAAATACATTTTTGATTGAAGGAGATAACCTCTCTTGGGGCAAATAGGACTCCTTGGATATGCCCATGTGGGTTGCATTGTCTTCTTCCATTATATTTTTTTCCCCAACTTAAATCCTGGAAAAATTTTTTAGTGGATTTTCATCCACAACCACATTCAGATTCATTTTTTATACTTGTTCAATTTTTAATTTAATTTTAATTATTTTCAGATAAGAACTGAACGATGGAAGAAATGCCTGAGTGACACTAGCACATTCTTTGGACCTGTAGTTGGGAAGATGGTTGTGCAGGAGATTTTCCCCCAGAAGGCCAAGGATCTCGTAGGTATTCAATAGTACCAGATACTGACTTATTAATCCATATGCTCTTGTGCTTTTCAAACTAATATGCTTATGTGGTATTTTCCACACCTATTCATAGCTTATCTTAACTAGTAGATAATATCATTATCTATTATTTCATTAGAAATGGCAGCAGATACTATTATATTATAAGGGACGTGTGTGTCATAAAATATGCTCTTCAGCATTCTGTTATCATACTCGATATTATCTACTATTCCAAATAAAACAGCAGGTGGCTAGACTTAGTTTCTCCTTAACCATTCCTTTCAAGAATGCTTCCATATCTACTGTATAACTTCTTGTTTTAAAGTTTAGTAAGTTCAGTTTAGTCTTAGGGCTTATGGGCAAATAACAGGCGAAGTGCTTCCCTACTTCTGGGAATCTCTTTCCTTTCTCTGGCCAGGCAGAAGAGATTTTTTCTGAGATCCAGGATGCCATTGACCGCCATCTGGATCAAGTTAATTGGATGGACTCCCGATCCCGTCAAGAAGCCAAGGAGAAAGTATGTCCGTCTATTGTGATGCTTGTTTGGTTAGGTTATGGGAAAGAATGACTGTAATAGAATTTATATCTAGGGAATGTATTCTCCAGCTCAGAGACTTCAAACCTAGTGCCCATGGCTGGAATGGAGCTCCAGGTTTACAAGCAAGAACTTAGACATTTCTGAGAAGTCAGTATTTATTCCAGCACTTACCAGTTCAGAAATAATAATAATAATAATAATAATAATAATAATAATAATAATAATAATAATAATAATAATAATAATAATAATAATAATAATAATAATAATAATAATAATAATAATAAAGTTGGAAGGGACCTTGGAGGTCATCGAGTCCAACCCCTGCTCAGCAGGAAACCCTATACTATTTCAACAAATGGCTGTCCAGTCTCTTCTTAAAAACTTCCAGTGTTGAGCATTCACCGCTTCTGGAGGCAGGTTGTTCCACTGGTTAATTGTTCTAACTGTCAGGAAGTTTCTCCTTAGTTCTAGGTTGCTTCTCTCCTTGACTAGTTTCCATCCATTACTTCTTGTCCTGCCCTCAGGCGCCTTGGAGAATAGCTTGACTCCCTCTTCTTTGTGGCAACCCCTGAGATATTGGAATACCGCTATCATGTCACCCCTAGTCCTTCTTTTCATTAAACTAGACATACCCAATTCCAGCAACCGTTCCTGATATACTTTAGCCTCCAGTCCCCTAATCTTATCTTTGTTTCTGTAGTGCATGGTAATGATGTCAATGCAATCTTTACCTTTAGAGGAGTTCAAGATTAAGGTTATGTAGACATGAAATTCATCAGTCTAATTCCAAGCATAGACTAGAAAATTTCCCATCCAATCTTTAATGGCCTTTGGCTGAAGCCTGCTTTGTAGAAAACTTGGATTACTCACATTAGCGAATGGACACAAAGAGTTATAAGCAGGGGAAATCATACTCTGTAAGTAATACCAAATCTTTTCTGAAGGATGCCCTTGTTTAAGTACCTATGCCAATAGTCCTTTTTTCATTGTGTCATGGGTTCAAGCAAATAACTAATCTTTATTTTCACGTTTTTAGATTTATAGACTCCAAGTGGAGATTGGCTATCCAGAAACCATGCTCCAAACAAACAAAATTGACAATGAGTATCAAGAGGTAAAAGTTACGCACCATTTGTGATTTGGCTTCAAATGTCTTTATTTCTTCCACTGAAGGATGGGTCTTAAGACACAGAAAAGTGTATTTGCTGCTCTCCTACAGTTTCAACTACTAGAAACTGAATCAAAGACATGGACACTATCTCATGGGCTCTCCCTAGGCCAGGGGACTCTGCCAAGAGAGTCAACAATATCAAAATGGCAAGGGTCACCAGGTAATTGAAGTCCCACCACTTTTTAACATGTGTCAAACACACTGTAGGCATCTAAAAAGGAGTGAAGGTTTGATGATCCTGCTTTATGCCTGCCATTTTGACACAGTGGATCTCCGCTCATGAATGCTCCTGTGACAGGTAGTTCTTGAAATAAAATTGCCCAGTTTTCAATTTTACACAACTGCATGTGTTACACTGCAAGTTGTCATTTGTTTCTTTGTTTTTTATTAATAATTAATAGTTATGCTTGCTTGTGTTGGAAGGGCAGCATATAGGAAAGGAGGACATAATAAAATTTTTGTCAAATTGCAGCTGCAGAGGAAAGGAGTAACCAACTAATTTCCTGCAGCAATTTCATGAAAGGTGATGGAGGAGGGACAGATATTATTTAAAAGGCAGGCAGTATATAGTGAAACTCGCACCTGCCAAATGATTGTGCCTTTGTAGAGCTACAGATTTTCTAACCTGTTGGCAGAAGCTTAGAATTTCAGGGGAAAGACGGAAGAATTAAATACCCAAAATAATTTGTGCACAATTATTTAACTAAGAGAACAAAATGAAAAATAATATTTTTTTGTCTTTGACAGACATTAATTGTCACTGAACTCCCATTCCTAACATTATTGTTTGCTACTTTGTTCAGCTGAAGATTGATGAGAATAACTTTTTCCACAATGTGGTTGCCTGCCTAAACTCTCTGAAGAAGAGGTTCTTGCTCAGACTTGTCAGTCCCCATCTGAATGATAGGTATGTTTTTCTTACCAAATGAATAAACTAATATCTTGGTTTCCCACACCCTCTTCTTCTATTGTTCTACAGGTTTGCTCACCCTGGCTTCCAGTTTAATTTATACGATTAGATATTTTAGAAAAGTTCAGAATTGCTTACTATTACACTTTTTTCTTTATAGACTATTACTCTTGCACACAATAACAACTGAATGAAGACTTATTTTTGAAACTTGCATTCATCTGTGTATTCTCCCCCCCTTCCCCCGCCACCCTCTCTCTTTACTATACTAAGAATGGGGAGACTAAGTTCTGGTCTTTTCTTGGGTGTAGAAGCCAGCTGGATGACTTTGGGCAATCACTCCATCTCAGTAAATGTAGATTTGCCAATTTGCACTGAACCACTGTGGTTGATTTACATCTCATATTGTTTACATAAGTAAACAATAAAGTTAAAAAGTAAAATGTTTCTTTCTGAAGACAAACCAGACTCAAGCAACACATTTGAATCAGCAGATTGCTAACACATTGGTGCCACTTTGCTAAAAAAATCAAGTAATTTGGAAACGTAAAACTGTGAAGAATTTGGCATTGCTATAAATGTGAGAACATATACCAGCGAAAATGAGAGAACTCCAATGAAAGCAATTATTTCATTTCTTCACTCTGATTTTCCCCCCCCATTTCAGTTGGGAAGTGCCTCCTTGGTCTGTCCATTCCTACTACTCACTGCGGCGCCATGCTGTAGTTTTTCCTGCAGGGATGTTTCGTAATCCTTTCTTCCATACTGAATTTCCCAGGTAAGGAAAATGGCAAAACTGCTATAAAAACCATTAATCACTGTCCCAACGCTGGCTGGAGAACATGGTCCTGAAGCCTCTGAGTGCCAAGCCATGAAGGGCATTATAGGTCAAAACAAGCACCTTAATGTGGACCAGAAACCAACTTGCAAACAATGCAGATTTCATAAAATCAGTATTATGTGGGCTGCTGCATTTTAAACCAATTGCAGTTTCTGAATATTCTTTAAGGGCAGCCACAAGTAGGGCACATTACAGTCGTCTATTATGGGTGGTCATGGGACACAATTGATACACCAATCACAGTTGGGTATAAATGCCTCTTGCTTTGGCTTCCAACTGTTGATCTAGCATGAGTTATGAGTCCATCAGGATTCCCAAGTCTTGAACCTGCCCCTGATGTGTAGTGCTAGCCCATCAAGGAGTAGCTCTGGTGGCCACAGAAGACCTTGCTATATCAGCCGCAACCCTGACTTGCCAGGGTTCCATTCAGTCAGTTCTCTCCCATCCAGATGCTGCCTATTTGGTACATTTTATATCTAGACATCTATATAGACACAAGTCTATGGAAATGTAAAAGATCTCCCATGTCTGTTTTCCAGTGCTGTCAACTTTGGAGTCATGGGTTTTTTCATGGCACATGAACTACTGCACTCCTTGTATGATTATGGTATGTATTCTGAGAAATTATGGGTAATATATTGACCATCCCATTATCTGCATTTATAGGGCCTTATTTGGTAAGACCAGAATTGAAAATTCAGGTGCTGTAAGTCTTTTGCAAGTGGCTTAGCGGGTGGGAGGTGTGATTTTTTTTTAATGGTAAATGTTTTGTTATCACTGTTTAATTCTGCACCTTTTTCATCTGATAATCCCCCCATCCCTCTTTTCTTTACAGAATTATAGACCCGCATTTTTTTTTACAAAAAATAATCACAGTGTATGGTTTTGGGATGGGGTTTTGGAGTTGGGGGGGAAAGAGGGCTTTCCTTCAGTGAACTACCTGTTCATTGCATGTTGGCACTTTCAAGGCTGCCTTGCTGAGAAGAAACAGTGCCTGAATAAATGAGACAGGTGTGAAATGAGTAATTTTAGTTTAAAAGAGTACAGATAGTCCCTGACTTACAACCATTTGTTTAGTGATCTTTGAACTTACAACATCACTGAAAAAAAAATTACTTATGCAGCATTCCCATGGTCACATGATTAAAATCTGGATGCTTGGCAACTGGCATGTATTCATGACGGTTGCAGTGTCCTGGGGTCATGTGATCACCTGTTGCGATTTCCTGACAAGCAAAATAAATAGGGAAACAGATTCACTTAACCTCTGTGTTACTAAACACCTGCAGTGATTTGCTTAACAACTGTGGCAAGAAAGGTCGTAAAATGGAGCAAAACTCACTTAACAACTGTTGCTTATCAACAGAAATTTTAGGCTCAGTTATGGTCATATGTCAAGGACTACCTGTAACACACCAATTGTTAAGCATACAACATAGTACAATATTGAAATCTCCATTGAGAAATCCAGTTCTTTTTGGGCTCCTGTGTTATTCTTTAACAATGTGGTATATCCATTCTTCAAGGAGAAACACATCGTAGGCTCAGCTTCTTTTTCATCCTTTCCCCATATGCATTCTTAACTCAGACAGAAAAAGTATCTTTATTCATAATATTTAAACCATTTTAATGAAATGGAGGAAAGGGCCCCAAACTCATATTGGATTGAGCTACTACTCTAGAGATGTAAATTAATCCTGGTATAATTTTGTTATGAATGCTTTGGGCATTTTGCTTTCTCTCTATTTCAACTGAATTCTAACCTGAAGTCCTGTAGAGTTTTGCCTTTTTCCATTCAAAGATCTATTAAATCACCTTCTTTAAAAAAAAAAAAAAATCATGAAAATGGCCTGAAAACAAATTTTCATTTTTAAAAAGTACTTACATCATAGAAAGATTCCATGAAGCCTATATCACAAAATGTATTGGAGCTAAAGGTATTTTTCTCTCTCTTTATGTTAAAGGAAAATCTGTGAGCGATTTATATTAATGCTGACTTAATTTAGGGGGAAATGGATACAAGGCTCAGCATATGGCATGGCAATGAAAATATAAATGGTTATGAAATATTCTATAATTGTTTCAACTGCTGAAAAGTAGATTAGAACAGCGGCCCTCAACCCTTTCTGTGGAGAGAGGTTTTTCCGCCGACCGGAGGGGGCGTGGTTTCGCATACTGCCTTCATCCCGTGAATGGGGCTTCACTTGTTTGTGCGGCCCGGTTTCTGGCATGCCATGGACCGGTGCTGGCCCATGGACCAGGGATTGGGGACTCCTGGATTAGAAGACCATCTTATTAACCCCATAACCTAGAAGGAATTCTAGGCATCTGCACAGATTTTCGCAACAATCAAGTTCTACCTACTGAAACAATATTTAGTCGTTACAGCTTCAAGGAGATGCGAAGGGTTTTGAGGAGGGAAGTTTTAGTTTAATGGAACTATATAAACATATAGAGTTAGAGTGGCCGATGAGACCCATTATCACACGTAGCTTTCTTTCTGGGCTTTTTTTCCTTTCACTTACAGTGTTGCCCGAGAACTGTTCCACTTGTGGCATGAACATACCAGCCGAAGAGAAAGATTGTCTGGTGAAACAATATGGGAACTACTCCCTGAAAGGCCATAGAGTCAGTGGCTCCTTCACACTCCTGGAGAATTTAGCTGACACTGGAGGGCTTGCCATTGCTTACCAGGTATCTGAATCAAATCATGTAGAGAAATTGACTAGGGCTTCTCTTTCAAACAAACTGGCTTCATTTGCACTTGACAATTTAGAACCGTCCATAGCATAATGAACTGGACTTTATACAGATGGTCCCTGACTTATGACTATTCACTTAGTGACCATTCAAAGGTACGATGGAGTTCCCTGGGGATCCTTACTTACAACCCAGTTCTGAAGTTCCAAAGCTGCCCCTCCCCTGCAGTCACATGACCACATTTTGGGCACTCAGCAACCAGCAACCAGCCCGCACTTATGACCATTTGCTGTGTCCTGATCACATTTTATGATGTTTTTGCTGAAAATCAGCCTTTACTATGGGCCAGTTTTCGGTTAAACTGGCCCATAGCAAACATTTGGTTTGCCTAATGATGGGTCGGTGGTATTGGTGACCCATTTTGGGGACCATCATGACTCACGACCATATTGGGCACGTTCCGTAAGGACTGTAAGTTGAGGACTACCTGTACTGTTCAGAACTTTGCAGATGGTTTTCGCCCCCCTACAAAACAAAAGCCTTGCAAGTCTGGGTTTGAAATCTATAGGAACTCAATACAAAATCCATGTGAATGAATGTGAAGGAATAGCGCCAGAATTCCCCGCTTTTAAAAAAAAAAAAAAAAAAAAAGAGGAAATAGCATAATTGAAACCAATCATGGAAAGGCAAACTGCAATAGCTATAGAAAAATACATTGCACAAAGCAATGTGTATACATTTAAATAAGCAATTTATTTCACGCATAATGTGCGGAAAACCCATATGATTTTGCTGCTAGCTGTTCATTTGGTTAAGAGCTGCAGCTGACCCTGTAACCTTGATGGTTGCATATTTTTGCAAAAATCCCAGCAAAGTTTTCCTTTCTTGCTCAGAGATGTTGCTTCCCTCCAGACTCAACGAGGAACAAAGTGTCAAGACAAGAAATATGTGTAGAGGCCTCTTGGCCAAAGTGAGAAACACTTCATTGTACAATCTGTTCTCTTCCCCAGATCCATAGGAACCATGTTGCTAATTTTAAAATGCCATAAAAGGCTTTGCTCACTCAGCCAGGGTGTTATTTAAGAAGGATGAAAAATCATAACAAATGTTTTTGCAATATGCGAAAATCTCTGGAATGATTATCCCTTTGTTATCAAAGGGTCAGCTAAGAGCTAGACCATGAAACAAAGTAATGTGCATGAGTCCTCTTAGCAGAAGCACCAAGGAAAGAACAACCTGGAACAACTCTTGTTTAATCTCTCACTACATGATAAGCCTAACCATTGGGGATGCAATATATTGCAATGTTTCATTAGAGCCCCCCGATTTTATTTGGTAACCTTAGATGTTAGCCAAGATCATACCACTGAAATGCAATAATAAAATATTAAATAACAGGAGTATTACTTCCATTTGTAGCAGGAAATCCAATAAAATAGAAACACAAAGGCCCAATGTATTCTCTTCACATGTTATGTATTTGTTTGTTTCTCAGGCTTATATGCCATTTTTGTCATAAACCACCTCTAAGCAGTATACCCACCAACCCACTAAGAAAATGTAGTTATAAAATATAACAATAAATATATAAATCATTTCTATCACATCAAGGAAAAATCAAGCCAAAATAAAATCACTCTTAGAGTGGAGTAAGTACCCAACTCTCAGTGTTAGGGTGTCATCCTAACTAGAAACTAGGAAGGGATGTTCCCAAACTCAGCTGGTTTCTGAACTCAAAGGAAGCCACTTCAGCCTGCTGAGATTAAGCTTGAGTTTGCTCTTTCCAAACCAGATCCTTACAGCCTCCAAACACTTAAATAACATCTTCACTGCATCTCCTGTTCAGGCCAGGCTTGAGAGATACACCTGAGTACCATCAGAATATTGGTAATAGCCGATACCAAAATAGGAGGGGAGAGAGAATTGAGCCTTGGGACACTTCATAACAGGGTCTCTGATATCGGATTGAAAAAGGTTCTGGAAAAAGGAGGAGAACCACTGCAAAGTAGTGTCCCCTTACTTCCAACTTTTGAAGATTGTCAGAGGGACTCTTCCCCTAACTATGGTTCTTTTTCTTTTTTTTTAACCAGGATCCTACCCCCCAAAAGTTGTCATGCCTGTATTATTGTTTTCTCATTTAACATCATATCCCAAAGTATAAAATGCATTTATTTATTTTCTTTCTTTTCCTCACAGGCTTATGAAAACTGGTTTGCAAAGCACAGAGGGGTAACAAATTTACCTAAGCTTGGACTCTCACGCCAACAACTCTTCTTTGTCAGCTTTGCCCATGTAATTCAGCCTTCTTTTTTACCCTCATGGTGCTTTTAATTTGCTTTGACTTGTCCTTAGTTTTAAGACAATCCTTTACATTTTTACAACTTTACCTACTGCTTTTATATTTTCTTGGAATACTGTGTAGCTCTTTTCCCTTAAGTCATATCAGGAACACCTGTAGCTCAATAACTGTACCATGAAAATATGATGCTAGTTGCAAGAGAAACATTACCAGTTATCTTCCTTTTCACTTTCAAAGGATCTTCCTCTCTTTGAACCACATAGATCAACAAGCTGCAAATTTGGCTTGAGAAAGCCCTAAACAGCATGTCATATCATGTATCCATGTTATTGAATCAAATAGGAGTTAAGTACCCATAGCAAGAATTCTGTATTACTGAACTCCTGATTGATGATAATGATGATCATAATGATGACAAGTAATAATACCATCTACTTTGTGGCCCTAAATATTATGAGGGAGTATAGGTAGTCCTCGACTTACGATATAATTGAGCCAAAAATGTTTGTTGTTAAGTGAGACATTTGTTAAGTGAGGTTTGCCCCATTTTATGACCTTTTTTTGCCAGAGTTGTTAAGTGAATCACTGCAGTTGATAAGTTAGTAACCCGGTTGTTAAGTGAAGCTGGCTTCCCCATTGACTTTGCTTGTTGGAAGGTCACAAAAGGTGATTGATCACATGACCTTGGGACACAGCAACAGTCATAAATATGAACCAGTTACCAAGCATCTGAATTTTGATCACATGATTGTTGGGATGCTGCAAAGGTCGTAACTGTGAAAAACAGTCATAAGTCACATTTTTCAGGGCCATTGTAACTTTGAACGGTCATTAAACGAACTGTGGTAAGTGTCATGGTTCCGACAGATGAAACTCTTCAAAAGAACTTCGAGGCATTGTTTACCTTAAAGAATCTTTTATTCGAGAAACAAAGTATCAGCACTACATAGTTAAAGCCAAAAACTGAATTCCCCTCCCCTTGGCACAAAGTAGTAAAGCACAATTCCCTCCTCCAATTAACAGTCATAAATCACGTTTCCCAATTAGCTTGAAGCGTGGGCTTTCTCCCCAGCCCGCCAAATCATTATCAACTCCAGGTGCAATAACCTTGGATTCCCACGGCTGAGTTATTATTGTTATGACTAGCTGGACTCTCATCCACATTCCCCCTCCCAGCATCAACGAACTCTAAAAGCGATAGAGAAAAGATGGCTACATTTCCATCTGTTGTCAAAGCAAGAACATCCGATGTTAGCAGCGTTGACAGTAAGCCGAGGACTACCTGTATATGTCAGTTTTTTCTTTGCGTACCTTTTCTCTATTCTCAAAAGCTCTCCAACATGAATGGCTTTTTCTCTCAGTATTTGTACTAGGGTGCAGTTATTTTGTTTGCTGTTTCTCTATGCTAACTTTCTTCTCCAACCTTGCATTGTTTCCCACAGGCCATGTGTGGGCGCCAGAGCCTTGAGAGCCTGCAAGCCTTCTTACACAGGGATCCTCACAGTCCCCCTCCTCTTCGTGTGCTTGGTTCTTTAAGCAACAGCCAGGATTTCTCTAGACATTTCCAATGTCCAAGCGGGTCGCCAATGAATCCAGCTCTTAAGTGCCACATCTGGTGAGATGTTCTCAAGAGCACATGGGAGAGTTAATGCAGAAGACACAGAGACTGGGGCTATAAAGTCATGACTCAATATGTTGATCGTACTTGTTGCAAGGCTATATTCCATTCCTTCATGACACAGGTGCTTCTTCCCTTACTCTCCAGTTGTCAACGTGAAAGAAGGTTCCATGCATTTATCAAGATGGAAAAGAAGGGAACATCCTGCACTGTGGAACTTCTCTGTTACTTTTAAGACGCATTTTGTAAAAAGCATTTTGTAAGCAGATAAAAGAAAGACTGGAGAAGCGAAACTTGAAGCTCTGAGATGAGAAACCGGAAGATTCAATATCCACTAACAAAAGTATGCATGTCAGTTAAAATTCAATCCACGATCAATGTGATAAATTTGTGTTTGGGTTGAATCAATTCAGAATGAAGTTAACGGCTGACTTGCCATGCAAAATTAAAGAAACATTATTGTGCAAGAAAAAAAAAATCATTCTTGCTCCTTTACGTGATCATTTCCTATTAATTCAAGAGCTTTTTGTACAGAGAATATAGCTATCACCATCATAGCTTGATGTTATAAATGGTCCCCAAATAACCATAAGTAAAAAATCATAACTTTTTTTTATCTTCATGATATAGCCCCTAAAGACAAAGCAATAAGCACAGCTATGTTTTTGTTCAGGAATCATATCACAATATAGATTGTACACTTCCTAGATTGCAAAAACCACTTCCAATTATGATTCTAGATTACAATTTCTAATTCTGATTCCCAGGTAGAAAACCATAGTTTATCAATCAGTTGATGCTTCATTCCATGCTGTAAGTTATGCTTTTTTTTTACCTGAATTAATCTTAAATAAATGTATATACTGATTACCGGTTATTTTACTTTACTATTTATATTACACAATATAATCTTGATATTTGCTTTTATCTGCCTGCAGCCACAAAAAAATGTTTTCTTTCACTTGGAGGCCAAACACTGAAGTGACCAAGTAATAGCTTAACCCAGGCATGTCAAACTGTCGGCCCGCGGGCCAGATGCGTCACGCCGAAACCACGCCCACCCCATTGCCGGCAATGGGGAAAAAGTCCCAATACGTCACGCGACGTCACATGACGTTGCAAGTTTGACATGCCTGGCTTAACCACTCAGGCTAAACACTCTGATGTAAATATACGTGGCCCGTTGAAGATCTACTATCTTTTCATTACTTAAAAAAATATCATAGATATTTCATACTGATGCTGTTGATTGCTACCTCAGACCTTTTCTGAGAAAAGGAGTATGGCAACTGCTAATGTGTTTTTCATGGCCATCTTTTAAGAGTTTTTTGCTCATTCTTCCAACTGAAGTCCTCTTTAAGAAGTTAAGTACATTTACAGATGTGTACATACTACTATGAAGACTATCCTTGTGGGCTAGAAATGACAAAATCATTTGTAGATGCATAGGAGCAGAGGCAACAACAGTTGAAAGTAGCAAAGGGATTTGTTGTGTCTGCTGCAACAGAAGTAGAGCCTGACAGACACAGAATGGAACAAAGCGCCAAAAATGTTATAGCTTGTCTCTTTGGCTTTTCACACTAAGATGGTACCATTTTCAAGAACAGGCTGTGTAAATTAGTCACTGATATGCCATTCTTCAGATGAGTGTAGCCCCTAAAAGCATAGACGTTTGACCATCCTTTGTTCTAGCATAACTCCTTAAATGTCGCAGCTGATCCTATTGTTACTTGGCACTCTTTACTGATTTTCTATCAACAAGATTTATTTATTTTTAAAAAAATGAAATTTATGTCAAGATGGTTCTTGAAAGCTAATTAATTAGCCAGAGGTGTCATGCACTTCTCTTTACAACTCAGTGGTATTATTGTCCAGAGAGAAGCATGTAAGTTCCATCGAACAATTATTAAAATTTTAGGTGATTGGAGCATTCCCCACCCAGTCATAGAAAATGTGAATGTTTCTCCTTATTAAATTTGACTGTTCAAACCTGAGCCCTGAAAAGTTTTCTTCCAGTTCAACTGAACAGACCAATGTGTACTTTTAAAGGCACAAAACTGAATCACAATTAAATTGACATAATCTGTATGTGGTTTCGAATGGCACAATATCTCTTTCTCTTTATTGAGGTCTAAGAGCAGTACAGCACAATGTAAAAAAAACAGTGTTGCCAATCGGTACAACAGGCATTACATTTTTCAGAGAAAACAAGAGAAATAACTAAAGCAGCAGAAGAGCAAATGTTGGGAGATCATTTGCATTTAAAGCTAAGATCAAGAATCTTACATGTATTTACCACGTAACAAGGTAGAAAAACAGCTCTGGGTCCCGTCCCCCAATGGTGCCATGAAGTATAACAAGAATCAGAGCACCCTGTGAAGGAGATCACAATTTCTCTAAGGTTCATTTGGTGCTCCTAAGGATTAAGACGAGAGTAAGCATAGGAAGCAGCAACAACCTGTAAAAAAATGTTGCCTCTGTGGTATGTTAAAAATGCTTGCACAATGTTACATTAAATGTGCAGTTGCAGTTCATAGATCTCTCCTGCCTGACAACACACTTTAAAAACGGCACTTAGAGGTCTCACTGCAGAGAGGATCAGTTTTTTCTCTCTCCATAGCATAGTGCCCGTGAAACCTACCTTTCTGATGCTGCTCATCTTCTCCATACAGCCTGACCTTAAATGGTTAGAATTCAGACAGGGCACTGCTGGTGATTCAAAATCTTACAAAGGGAGGAACCTGTGCCTGCTGGTAGGCTGATAGATAATCAGCTAGGAGGTGAAGCCCAGGAGAAGATTAAACATCTTGTAACCTTGCTGGGTCATTTAAAGGCAAACCTCTCCAGTTGTCCTCAGTTGGTAAGAAGGAATCCCCATAATTCTAAAAATAAAACCAAGCCATTTTTCAGGTGTGAAAAACAAGGGCTCCTAAGTTTTTTGTTGAGAACAGCTTAACATAGGGTGACTATGCACCATTTCAGATTAAAGAAGGAATGACTGAGATCCCCTTATGAAAAGGAATTATGCATAGAAAACTAAGATATTGAGGAAATATCCAGATTGTTGTTTTTACTCTCTGATACAGAGAGTTTTTCTATTCACAGTATATTGAGTATACAGTATATGGAGACTAGGAAGAAAAATTACAGAGGGATTATCTGTTTACCTAAAATGTTTCTAAAGCCCAAGAAGATCTAAACGGACATCTAAGAAAGGGCAAAACAGTGAGGATCAGAATTCATATTTCTGGCTTAGAACACATTCTACCAACTTTGATTAAAAGGTTTATTGCTCCTTTCAGGGGCCATGGTGTGGAGACATGCCTAGTTGGTACTGAGGTCCCTGGGTCCGAGTGATGGTCACAGCTTAGTAGGCAATCATGAAGCAGAAGTAGATGTTCAGGTTGTCTTCATCCATTACCATTGCTAAGACTTCTGGCTCTATGTCACGCATAAAAAAAAGAGCATGACACTGGCAGTGTTCAGAGAGATGACCAAGTCCAGCAAGATGTCCTTCACTGCTGTATTCCCAAGCTGTTGGGAGTCCTCACTCTCAGCCATGTTGATCACTTCCATGCCTTCCCCTGTTGACGAAGCCACAAATGTTTCTTCCATCTTTCCCTCACCTTAAATACAAATCAGGAATCAACCGTCTCTTTTCTGTGACTTTCATTCTTTCACTCACCCTAACTGCCCATTTTGCCCTTTGTTTCTCCCGAGTCAGTCATTCTGTTGTAGTTTTTAGCCTGACTGCCTTCTCACAGAGCTCTCCTGAATGTTTTTATGAGATGGTTGAATAAGTGAAAATGTTTGAAGGAAATCAAAAGAAGCACAGGACTTAATTGCCATGAGCTTTATTGATTTCAGGAGAACTTTTATCATGGCTGATTATCATCTTAATCTTACTACAGGTAGTCCTCGACTCATAACCGTTGAGTGACCATTTGAAGTCACTCAGAAGTGACTTATGACCGTTTTTCACATTTTAGACCATTGCAGCATCTCCATGGTCACGTGATCAAAACTCAGATGCTTGAAACTGCCATGTTTTTATGATGCTTGCAGTGTCCTGAGGTTACGCGATGACCTTTCGTGAACCTCTAACAAGCAAAGTCAATGGGGAAGCCAGACTCACTTAACAACCGTGTTACTAACTTAACAACTGCAGCGGTTCACTTAATGACAGTGGCAAGAAAGGTTGTAAAATGGGGCAAAACTCACTTCACAGCTGTCTTGTCTAGCAACAGAAAGTTTGGGCACAACTGTGGTGATGAGTCGAGGACTACCTCTATAATAAACTAGAAAATAGCATTTATGCCAGCACCTCTGGCTGTTTTCCTACCAGCCTTTGGGAAGAAAGATTCTGATGTGAGCATTTAATCAATATTAAATGAATTTGATATCCATAGCTCATTGAGCTGATACAAAATAATGCCAGCATAAGATTCCTATTGTCAATCTTCATCCTGCCTCTGTTCAAAGTAATTGCCAACTGATATTATCCTAAGCTGGCAAGAATCCTACTTGCTTTAAGCAAAGTGATTGGGTTTCTCCTCTGGCTTTGTTGTCCTTTTCCTTCAGCACATCACCAGCCAGCAGGGAAAGCTTCCAGTAATCAGGGCACTATGGCAGAAATAGGGTGGATCTTCAGAACTTTGCCTGTCTTTGCTTGCTCCTCCTGATTTGGGCATTTAAAGTAATAGATCATGAAGCAGGTGGGAAGTCACAGCCCTGGAGAAGATAGTCAGATACTGCTATGTGCCCAGCTAGGGCAATCTCTTTCTACCCAGCTAGGGCACTCTCTCTTCCATTGTACTGCAACGAGGGGGGAGGAGAAGTGACTGATAGAAACTGATCAAATTTACCAAAACTGGCAAACAACCCACAGTAGCCTGCTTTGATCTCTTTCATTATTTTCAGGACACTGCAGTGAGGAAAAGCATCAAAAGATGTAATATAAGCATATTATGGAAACATAATTTTGCAAATAACCCCTTCTCCTTCCCCATCTAAAATGACACAGATCTGCTAATAGTGCCAATTTGTAGCCAAAGTATCTCCTCTTCTTTTAAGGGAGGACTATGTTGTACAATCAAGGAAGACGATTAGGGTTGTGAAAACATGATGGTGACATGAGAAGCTGCAAGTTGTTTGCTGCATAGACTTTCTGCACTATTTGTAGTCATGCCCAGTTATGTGTATCTAATTGGGACAAGATTGGCTGCATATGAAAATATGCAATTGAATGGATGCCCCATTAATAGCAAAGCAGTATATACAAATGACCCCCCTAAGTGGAGAGCCATAATAAGAATATGTTTCTTTTCTTCCTGTCTAATTTTCTTGACAATAATTTAAATTTTGGGGGTGAGGGGGAAAGGAGGACTTATTTTTCCTCTTTAGGTGTATAGAAATGGGTTGCAGACTTCCCATTAACAAGGAATGCTTCTTCATTGCTCTGTGCGATAAGGGAAAACACCAACCTGGCTTCTAGTGCTCCTTACATTGTGCTGCCAAATATGCCCCCTTCCCTGGCAGTGCCAGCTTATCTACTCCTGTCCTAGCAGTCCAATTGGCCACCTACCTTTTAGACATCATTTTGAAAGGATCTTTACCATGACTCATTGTAAGATAGCCACAGCTATTGACTGTGCAGGCGGAGATCATGACCAATTCACAACACAGCCCTTAAAAGACTCCTCTGGTTGATGCATATAAGGTACAAATAGGATGCCTGTAATGTAGTAAATCAGCTGCGCTCTTTAACAAGAGCACACATCAAGCAGTGGATTGGAAAAGTAGCAAATGCAGGCTTGATTTCAATTTGCATCCATCCTGATCCATTGCCTGAAGTGACTGCTTGTTAATAGCAGCAGGGACAAACCTGAGATACGCTATCGTTTGGCCTCGTCATGAGAAGACATCACCAACTGAATGTCAGGAAGAAGGGGGTATTTTTTGCTGAACTTAGGAACAATAATATGTCTGTATATATCATAAATGTATTGGAACCATCTTTTGGAATAATGAAGTTAATCTTCAGGAAATCCTAATTACTAGATCTATTTCTTTTTAAGTCTTTTATATTCTTACTGTCAGTATATTCTATCACACCAACGTTTGTGCCTGACTCTCCCCCTAGTCATTATGGTGAGCTTGTTTGCTTAGGGAACTTCTACCTTCCCACAATTTTCAGCCACATCATTTGTTGCAACCGATAACCTGTACAGAGCCTAGCACTTTCCTGCTTAGCTACTTCTGTTGATACAAATTGCATGCACAGTTGCAAACTAAACCTCAGATGTTTGTCAGTTGTATTAAATAACACGGTGAGGATCTACAAGTAGATTTCATTCACATTGGAATAAGAAACCCCATTTTAAGTTCCCTATCATTTAAATTTAAATCAGTGTTTTCTATTCCAATGAGAAAAGGAGGAAGTGGAAAAATTAATGCTTTGCCTATAAATCATCCTTAATCACCTTCTAAGATATTGAAACTCTACTTTCTGATACTTTCTATCCCTGGAAGTTCTCCAATTCTATTTTGTCCCTAGGCTTGGAGATGAAGCTTCCTACTTGTAATTCATGTGGGCTTGTCTTTAATAATAAAAATAACTTAATTAAGCAATAACCAGGCTGGCTCAAGGCATTTGGCTCCTGCAGGAGAAGCATTGTATTCGCACCCCTGTGCTCCTGATATAGTATACTCAGTGATTTTTTTTGTAAAAAAAAAAAAGGTGCCGGAACTCACACATGTCATACAACCCGCCTTGCCTACCCTACAAGGTTCCATCCAAAAAAGGTGCCGGAACTCCGTTCTGGGCGTTTTATGACAAAAAAAGCCCTGAGTATACTACTGGCATAGCAGTAAGAGATAGATGGTATGGTATGTGGGAGTCACCTGTGATTAGATAAGAGGCAGCTGAACCCTCAGAAGGACCGGGGACATGGCAAACATCTCAGAAGAGACCATTCCTAGGTCCTTGGACTGTAAAGGACAGGTGTGAGAGACGTACTTTCAGACTTGCAAGATTCTGTTAATGTAACCTTGCAATAAAGCAGGGGTCTTCAAACTTGGCCCTTTTATGACTTGTGGATTTCAACTCCCAGAATTCCTCAGCCAGGCACGCCTGGCTGAGGAATTCTGGGAGTTGAAGTCCACAAGTCATAAAAGGGCCAAGTTTGAAGACCCCTGCAATAAAGCCACACCTAATATTCCTGAATGTGCTTCTTATCTGGATTATCTCACAAGGTTGACAGATTCTTGGTCAAAACTGAATGTAGCAGCTAGTTTAATGGGGGAAACCTTGTGAGTAACACAGCAAAAAATAGCTGAGCCAACTTGAGAGAAATAGCTGAAGAAGAGGTGCTATCCATACACTAATAGTTTTTCATCCAATAGTTGCCTTTTAATTGAAGGTCATCACACATTCACAGATTATCATAGGACAGAGTTCCCCAACCTTTCTGGCTTTGCGGACTGGCGGGGGGGGGAGGGGATTGTTCTGCATGAGTGGTGGGCAAACACGCACACAGCTCCATTTGCCTGAGCAGCAGGCCCGCACATCTGCCATTCGTGCAAATGGAGTGTGTGCACCCTCGCTTGCGTGCTGCTTGCACAAGAGAGGATGCGTGAGCACGTGCTCGCCCACCAATTGTGCAGCCCGGTTCTGAAAGGCTCAAGGGGTTGGGGACCCCTGCTAGAAGACAATATTGGAAAACAAAGGAATGGGGAAGAGGTATAGTTCTCCCTGTTCACAGGCATCCATTAGCTGTTACTTGGGAAGGAGTTGTTGCTATTTGCCTGGTGAATTTAACCCTTTCTCTAGTACCAAGCTCTGCTGAAATTATATTTTTATGTTTTCCTCTGTTAAAACGGTTTGGTGTAAGACAAAACTGGTTGCTATACAGATGGGTATATCTCATTTTACAAGCAATCGATTTTAATCAGTGCTTGGTTGTTAACTTGTTTACTTTCTTGGCTCTGCCTGATTGGATTCTGGCAGATATATACATATATGACCACATATTCTGGAAGATATACAGTATGTGGCAGATATATATATGAATGGCCTAGGTAGGCACTTACTGACGAGAGGAAAACATTTAGGGACCATTTCAGCTGGAATGGTAAACTCTGGGTTGGCAAGGTGTGGATGATGGGACTACACAGTTTTATCTGTTTATAATTTTTCCTGCTTAATGTTTCTTTGGGGGAGTGGTCACCTTGAATTCAGGACTGACTCTTTTGTAAGTAAAAATTAGGACAGTATGTGCTTTAAAAATTAATCTCCAAATGAATTTCAGCCCTTTTCTGAACACTCTACCTCACTGCTGTTTTTTAAGATAGTTCAACATTTTTCCAGACTGTTTTGCAATCCTGAAAAAAAATGTTACAGCAGTAAATGCCTTTAAGTTGATTTCTTAAAGCACCTTTTTTAAAGGCCAGGCTGTTGTATGTCAAGTTGTATGTTGAGCTGGAACTGCTTCTGAATAATTTTTGAAGAACTTGTATCTCTGGTAAATGTACAGTGGGTACCTCAGACTGCTTTAAAATTCATTGAATTTGGTACTGAATACATTTTGACACAAACATTTTGTCCTGATATCATCGCAAGCTGGAACTTGTTGGTGTCGGCAGCCTCGTGACTCACTACAATTTCCAACCAAAACAAAGGGTCACTTGTTAAGTCACATGGTTTGTTTGATACTTGTTATTTTTAGTACTCAGCATGCCTCCAGGAACCAATTAATGACTAGTATCGAAGTACCACTGTAATAGCCTCTGCCACCAGAGATAGCTGCCTCTGCTTAACAGTAGGGATAACTTATTTAATCATCCCTTGGATGTCTAATGCTTTTCTACTTTCTATCTCAGGATGCAATTCCCAAACCTCTTAGCATTATCACTTACCCTTTCCCTGCCATTTGTTAGTGGTTGCTTGAAAAGCAGCTCTGAAGCCATCAGAGTAGACAAGGAGATGCGTTGTGAAGAGCACAGCCAACAGGCAGATGGTACACCCCAGGGACACCATTGGGATTAGATCACCCCTTCTCCACCTTTACCATTTGATAGGAGGCTCTGCTCCTCATGACTCCCTTGAGCGAATGAAGGACTGAATCAGGTCTCTCACTTCTGAAATGGGCCTGTGACATCACCAGGCTTTTGTGACCTCATATTAGTTTATGCTCTCTTCTGCATCTCAACAGACAGTAGGATCCTGAAGAAAAAGAGGGAAGAATAATAATAAGGAAGTTGTCTTTGAATGGAAAAATTGAGATGGACTTGTCAGGTGCCAAGAATCAAGACCATCCATTAGATTGCATCATAGAAGATTTACTCAAGCCTCTACAGAAGAAGAGGGCCAACTAAAGGTCAACTATAAAATGAGCCAGATAAGGGTCAACGGAATTCAGGAGGGGTTGGATGCGGAGGCTTATGGGAATGCGCTTTTTCTACAGGATTAGAACTTGAGTCAAAAAGCAATATGGGTAATTTTACAATTTACTTTAAGTGAACTAGCACTGTGAAAGCCTCCTACCACAAGTTTCTCTGGAAGTTGATTTCAGGGCAGGAGTGACTGATAGCTTCACAAGAAATCTACAGCAGATGTCCTGTATGCTAGCTGAAAAGAAAACTCAGCTAATTGACTAGGCCGGGGTCCTCAACCTTGGCAACTTTAAGACTTGTGGACTTCAACTCCCAGAATTCCTCAGCCAGCTTTGCTGGCTGAGCAATTCTGGGAGTTGAAGTCCACAAGTCTTAAAGTTGCCAAGGTTGAGGACCCCTGGACTAGGCCGAATTTTGTATCAGTAAATCTCTGCGTGATCTTTCAGGTATGTTGTTATTAAAATGTGTAATCTTAGAAAATCAGGAGTTTTCCCTACTTTCCTTCATCACCACTTCTTGGACTGACATTGTGAAATTGTATGCTGGTATGGTTAGTAAGTTGACATAAGATCTGGAAATATAACTAAGTAAATAGAAGTAGTTCTTGATTTACAACAGTTCATTTAGTGACTGTTCAAAGCTACAACAGCACTGAAAAATGTGACTTATGTCCATTTTTCACAGTTACGTCCTTTGCAGCATCCCCATGGCCACGTGATCAAAATTCAAATGCTTGGCAACTGGTTCATATTTATGACTGTTGCTGTGTCACAAGATCATGTGATCATCTTTTATGACCTTCTGACAAGCAAAATCAATGAGGATACCAGATTCACTTAACTGGGTTGCTGACTTATCAATTGCAGAAATTCATTTAACAACTGTGGCATGAAAGGTCATAAAATGGGGCAAAACTCACTTAACAAATGTCTTAGCAACAGAAATTTTGGACTCAATTGTGGTCATAAGTCAAGGATTACCTGTATAACTAAGTGAAAATATGCATTCTCCTAACTTAGAATGTGTTCCTTTTAGTCATAAATAATTTAAAACATAATCATTCTGCTTTTCACGTTAACTGAACTACTGTTGCTTTACGTACCCCAATAATTCCAGTTCATTCCTATAGAAATGCCAGCTTGTAGTGTAAACTAAATAGCAATAAATGTTTCATTTCAACAGGATTTGTAAAGGGAATTTCCCAGTGCTCAATTATGTTTTTTTTAAAAGTATTTATTCTCCCACATGGCCACCAGATGGTGATATGGCACAGTGATCACAGCGTGGAAAGTATGCTGGATCTGGAGAATTAGCAAAGGCCAATGAATTATAAATTATAAATTATAATTCCGCTCTGTATGCCTGCTGCAGAGGTTTTAGTTGAGTACCCTTGACAAACATTTCATTTTGCAATGGTTCTAAGTTTAAAAATGCATAAGGCGCAGTACATGATCAGAATTCAAAACAATTCTTCTACGCAGATGTATAAAATTTCTATTCTCGTAACGTGCATTTTAATATTCAGAATCATAAACTCCTTGTGTTTGTGAGACACAGTAGCCCTATAACAACATATTCATAACTTTTGAAGGATCTTAGGAAAGTACTGGGCGAGTACCACTGACTACCAGTTGCTGGTGGATTGTACTGGTGGGTTGGAAGACTCTCTTGAGTAAAATAATTCTGAAGATTCATACAGGATTCCCATATTTCAACTGCAAAAAAAAAGATATGATAACATTTTTCTACCGTCTAGAGTTCTCCTGGATTTTTGCAGTCCAAATGTGGTACCCTCATTCAGGGATCTCCAACCCCCAGTCTGTGGCTCGGTGCCAGGCTGCAGCCTGTTCAGAACTGGGCCCTGGAAATGGTGGGTGAGTATGTGCGTGCACACGTGCACCAAGCTGCATTTGTGAAAGTGTTGCACATGCATGTGCGTGAAACCATCCCTTCTCCCACCACTGGTGCCGCCTCTACCGGTCCGCCAAGCCGCAAGGGTTAGAGAACACTTCCCTAGTTCATTGACAAACAGCAGCTTGACGAAACAATTTTGGTAGGAAAAAAATGAAGGAGGAAGAGATCTATATATCATTGAGCATTTTGACCTTCAATCAAGCTAGATGCAATATTGATACTATTAATATCCCCAAAGTGCACAGTTTTTGTTATATAAATAGCAAGCCTTGAGAGATGCATGCAGTCTTGGAACCATGGGATATACGTTGAAGAAATTTAGCTTTTTCTTTCTATGCCATTATCCTGAAAAATATTATCTCTCCAGAATTATTACTTACATTTCAAAGACCTCTTTTGGGGAAGGTAAAAGGTGTATATTTTGTCCCCAGATTTCCCCAGGAAAATGTATGAGATAAATAGTATACAATGTTTAGAACAGAAAGTATCAGCACAATTACAACATATACAGTAAATAGAAAGCATTTCACTTTTTTTATTTGTTGAAAAGCTGACCACTACCCTGAACAAATTACTTCCTTAAGAGTAAAAAGGCAACTGGTGGGGAAGAAGTGGGATGGTGTTTGGAAAGGAAAGTTTGACTGAAGATGAAAGGATAACACCAGTTTTCCCTCTTTCTACAAATGCTTTTGGATTTAAAAAAGGGTGGGAGACAGTTTTACATTTTTAAAAAAATCTGGAACATGCTTTTAAATGAAGAGAGTTTGGTGGCACCTGTTTTGACCACCAGTTTTATTCAGAGTTATTAGATTTCATCGGATGCATCTGAAAAAGTGAGCTACAGCTCAGGAAATCCCATGCCTTGAATAAAATTGGTTAGTCAGAAAAGGTGCTACCGTATTCCTCCTGATTTTTTGCCTACATAGATTAACACACCTTCTCTCCTCTTACTTTTTCTACTCTTTCAAACGGTTTCAATATTTGTTCCGGATGAGCCTGTGTCTGTGTTACTGTTACGATTGCTGTTTTAACCACTTCATTTTAATTCTCAGCTGCTTTGGAAATCTTTTTATGAAGGAGCACAGCATACTTACCAGTAAAACACTAATATCATGTCTGATTTGACTTAGTTAATACTAAAAACAACAGATAATCTAAGAAGTTTTGTTACATGTTTCTGAAACTGCAGAGAGTAACCTTCTGTGGTGGATAAACAATCTGCTTTTATTTTGGACGTTAACTCGCATTACCCCCATATCCCAGGTCATGCAGTGCTCCCTAATCATGGTGGTGTGTGTGTTCTTAGGAGGGATGAGCAAAGAATATTGGGGGCGTATGTCATGACTCTCAGGGAGATCATTCAAGGTGTGAAGGTCTTTTCAGTTCTCTTGCTAAAGCAAATAGGCAACTATACTGAACAGCAGCAATGTAGGAAGATACTGGAGGCAAATGATCACTTTATTGACAATAGCAAAAGTTCAGGAGAAAGCAGTGATAAACCACTACTGTATTTTTATCAAGAAAACCACCTGGATAGAAAATAGAAAATGATTGACGATAGAGTGCTGGATGATGGACTCCTCAAGTCAAATGGCACTCCCCATGCTACTGAGGAAGAGCTGGGGATCTCTTGAGTAGTAATGATGTTTTATGATATAGTTAGATTAAATCCTTTGAGGTGCCTAGTTGCTAATGTTGCCATACTGGAAAAGAAAATCAGAACCTGCAAAGACAGAATTACAGTGTGAACATGGAACATAAGAAGCCTGAACATGGGAAAGTTCGGCATAGTAAAAGATGAAATGAAGCAACTACAAATTGACAGTTTGGGTACTAACAAATTGAGATGGACTGGGATTGGACAATTTCAGTTGGAAGATCACACTATTTATTATTAAGGATATGTAAAACAAAGATGGAATGGGATTGCTTGTATAGTTAGAAAAGGTTTAGAAAGAATTTAGTACTTTGAGTGTGGTAAATGTTGGGTTGTGCTTGGATATTTATTATTCCTCTGGGGATAAAATAGTCTTTGGTTGTGGTTTGTGGTTTTTGTTTGATTGTTTTTACTTTTGTCAGTTTGTTCTTTTAGTGTTTTATTTTACCATTTTAATCTTCTTACTGAAAGAAGGAAATTCAAGCTGCTCAGAATCCTTCTTGATTGGTTATATAAGTCCCATATAAATCCCAGCAAATGAATGAATGAATGAATAAATAAAATGTTAATTTCTCAACATCTTTTGCTTGGGCTTTTGAAGATGTTGCTGGGTGATACGGTAGAAAGGTCTGACAATGTTAAGAACTAGCTGACCTCTGACTTTCCAAATCATCTTTACCTATTTGGTTCTGTCATCTTTGGAATGAAACAGCAGCAAAACAATTTTTGGTTTCCCAGAGCAAGATTTTCAGGAAAGTGAACTCCACACAGGACTTCACCGAAGGACTATTGTGAAGTATCAGTATTACATTTCTCAGAAGGGTCAGTCAGGTTAAATAGAGGGCAATGGTTGCAAAGAGGACAATGGTCAACAGAGTTTGAACTATTGCTGAATTTCATAAATACAGCGATCTGACTTTCATTCAGATATAAACTTTTATAAGAAGCCATTTGCTTTAAAGGTACATTAAGGTTGAAACAATTATAATTTCTTTTTATATTCTGGGCTGCTTTAGTCAACAGAAGAGAATGGAATCAGATATGGTTGTGGTTGAACTTACGTATTGGCAGTTTCCCTTGAAGTCAAATGGGTTCTGTGAGCCCCCCAAAATTCAGTCCTATAATGTATAGGTATTTGGCTTGACAAACACTTTTCTACCCTGAAAGGCCTTCTGAAGAACCAGAGTGGCTGTATTTCATGGCTTTTCATAAGCATAAGCCATGTTAGGGTCACAGGGAAAGGCTATTTTGCTGTCTGAATATGGTACACCTACTTATTCACAATGTGAATGAAAGCACCATGTTAATACAGATATGGAAAATCATGGTATATTTACCCAGTGGAAGGGTACTATTTCCCCTTCATGTCCTGGCATGGTTTCCTTGCCTATCACAAGTGATGCCTTGGAAACAGTGCCCCAGTAGTCCTTCTCACAGCATAAAATACAATTGCATTAACATTACCAGAAATGTGGAGGTTGAGAGATCAACCTGATTAAAATATAAAGAAACTCACGGTAAAAGTAAGATTCTTCTGTAAGACTCTGATTTCTGGGAAATGTTGCTTTCTTCAATACTTTGATTTTTCATAATCATTAAGTCACCCTAGACTCCAACATTTTCAAATATGTATTTCTTTTATCTCCCTTATCTTTCAACTAATTTCTTTAACTTTCAGTTTTTAATTCCCAACTTTTATCTTATTAATTTGTGTGTGTCCAGCTTTGTTTGGTTTTATTTTATCTGACTACTTTCTCTTAATCTTAATGGGAAATGAGAAAGAAGAGGACTTGCTGAAGCTTGGTGCCTAAAAGCCCGAGAAAATCCTTAAAGCAGCTAAGAATTGTTGAGCTGGTCCCTGAACTTGATTGCATGCCAACTAGTGTTACAGATTTATTTACCGTAAGTAATCACTTCAGTTCTTTGACTGGCTCATGATGGAAGACAATTCTAGAGGCAGATGTTGTGAGAAAGTAGGACATGTCAGGATACTGCTTACCATACTACTTACTACAGGAATCTCCTTTGTCAAAACAGAAAACAGAAGGACTAAAAAATAAACAATAGCAACATCTCCTG
The DNA here is from genome assembly GCA_023970755.1 of Azemiops feae. Lineage (NCBI taxonomy): Eukaryota > Metazoa > Chordata > Lepidosauria > Squamata > Viperidae > Azemiops > Azemiops feae. The sequence continues at coordinate 119,116 of JALGBA010000031.1, forward strand.
TGTCAGAGAGTGTTAATGGCAAATCAATGTTTAATTATTGTAGATACTGATTCTCTGATATGTACAGGATTAAACATCAGTGAAAAATGGGACTCTCTACTATGGATTTAAGATATTTCTCAAAAAGTTCTCTACCAGACCAAAAAACCTCTCTTGGAACTAATATTGAAGCAACCTCGAAAACTTTGCAATATATTATATAATCAACTCAACCGATACTTACCATTTACAATAACATTCTGAATATTCATAAAGAGGATACTTTTAAGAAAATAGCACTCTCTTTGAGTTTGCTGCTACGTATCCAGATTTCCCAGGTGGACATGGAGTCAATGGAATATCTTTCCAAGTGATAGGGATGCCAGTAGGATCTTTATATTTAACACTTGCCTAATTCTATCAGTGCTGATTAAGATGAGGAACTACTTGGCTATCTTTCAGACAAGCTTTTGCTGCTGCCTTTTGAATCTGGGCCCTCTGCCAAGCATATCTTTAGTGGTAAAGATACTGATAAGAAACTGGCTTCTGTCCCAGAAAGGCTGACCTTGGGAAGGCAAAGCCCCTGCTTCAAGCTTGGATGAATTAACTCCTCCATGCTCTCCTACCAGGGAGTAGAAACAGGTCAGAAACTCTTTTGCACTGCTACTTAGGAATGAACAAGACTGCGTTCTTCAGAAATTAAATGGCTTGCAGGAAAGAACTTGCCAATCTACTCTCCAACAAATGAACAGCTACTGTGACAGCAGACTTGAATTTACCTTCAGGCAAACATGCATTATAATGATAATTGCACTACTTTCAATAACCTATTAAACACAACATACCTCCTCCATAGTAAACATATACAATATCTAATTAATCTTACATATAAAAAAACATAAGCACATACAGAACAACCATGATCAATACCTTCAGCTTCCGCTACAGTGGACCAACCTCTGAATACTTTTGTGCAGACTCCTGCTACCTACTGTTACAAGACAAAGCTTACTCCTTACTTCTCTCTGGGAGCACACCCCAAATACAACAAAAGTTTAAGGACAAAAGCAGTCACTCACATTCCAGTCCCCTTCCCTATCAGATTCCATCCAAATCTCCAGCCTCAATACCTGCCAACACCTCTGGTTTTGTCACCTGGACTATTTCATCTAATTGGCAATTGTCTTGCTCTTCCACCATAAAACACGGGTTCTGGAACATCACAGGATGCTGCCCCAAATGAGAAAATCCAGCATTCACAGAATATTTAAAATAATTTTAAATTTTAGTTTTACAACAAACCTAAGACAAAGTTGCCTTATATTTAATCAGTTACGTCTCTTATTCCCTTTCAGCCAGATCTTGCCAGAAGGATGACCATTCTAGGCAGTCAACATTCTTATTTCCAATAAATTGAATGCCTAGATCTTACCTGTTTTCTATTGAGAACAACTTGCTACAGGTACGCTCTTAAAAGTTGGTTAAACCAATCTGCTTCTGATAAGCGTGTATTTCTTACCTTCTACTCATATTTCTCAAAGTAATAGTAGATGGGACTATTTTGAATCATGGTTGGTGAATTTAAGTTCACAATTTCCAAGTACTATAGTAATAATAGCTAGTGGTTTCAAGGCCAAATTTGGAAGTAATTATAAGGCTGTCTTGCAGCAGCACAATAACCCATGTTCCTCCTCAATTGAGGAGACTTCCTGGAAATGTAAGAATTCCAGTTTTAACAACTGGAAATTTTTTTTAGTGGCAATAACATTTGATTTAAGGATCCTTAATGGATCTATGTCATGGAACCCAGAGGGTGAATTCATCTTTTAGAGTCCAAGAGGGATATCAATTCTGGACTACATGATAGTTACCAGCATGTTTGCATTCCATTGCAAAGACTTTAGTGTTTCACTCAGAGTGATGACCTACCAATAGTAGGGTCATTTCATTTTTACTCAACCAGTCCAAGTTGCTTATTGCTACCTTATGATTTTTCCTCTACAGACAGGTCCCTTAGATCAGAGGTAGCCATAAGTAGCAATGTATCATATTTAATCTTGAATAAATAAACCATTATATTCTTCCCTTTTATTTTAACCATCTTAATCTTTAGTTTGTTCAAATATTTTTGTAGGATTTGATTTCTCTTCATTTCTTCTTTGTCCCATTGCACAATGTTCTTCAAGGCTTTAACAAGCACCTTTTGTAAATCCAGAAGGAAAACAAAATATCCAGGGCACTCTCTTGGTTTGTCATTTGTATTTCATTTTTAAATTTTATAATCTCAGCCATTTTCTTTTGTAGATCCAATGAAACATCTTTTTCTAAATCATTCTCTTGGTCTATCAATCCACTTTCAATACCATCTTGTCAGATAAAAATTGTTCTATATCTGACATTTTTTCAATAGCATCCTTTGGACATAACATATCCATGAAAGCAGACATCTGTACCGACATTGTTGATATTGTGGTTACTATTCTCTGATCCCATTTTTCAAAAGCCTCCTTCAGTATTTTTATTGACTTAAACCTTTTGCATCATCTCACAGACCTCTTTTCCCTACCTAAAATCTTTAGTCCCCTCTGGTGTTCAGTTTTGGAAACCATTAAGTTATTCATCTACGTTGTGTCTTGTGAAAACCAAAAGAGGGGCTATTTCCCATGGGAAACTGTACATTATAATTAATTTCAAAATATTATTCTAAAAGTTTCAATATTCCAATTGTATCTGGGCCCTTAGTCTGCTGATCACTTTCTAAGATCAAAATCTTATTTATCTTTTTTCTGTTTATTTCAGATTCTTTAAATTCTTAAGCTTATAATTATTATTTTTTTAAAATAAAAAGTTTAGAACTCATATTCTCCCAGTTTCTAGCTTGATGTCTTAAACATATCAACCCGGTCTCATGGAGCAGATAACATCCTTTAAATATCTAGCTCTATATTTTAAATCTGTTGGGGTCTCTCTTTCCCTCCCTTCCTTCTCCCCTTTCTCTCCCTTGAAGTCAGTGTTGACTCCATGACTCCTGGATAAACCCCTGCAATTTTCAAATAAGAAAGCTTCTAATAAAAGTCCACAAAGCATCCCTTGGAATTACTAAATTTACAGGTTGATTTGGTAACAATGTCTCAGCAACTATTAACATTTTTAAAGCTAAAGTTGTGAGTTTGATACTATACATACTGAGAGCCGTGGTGGTGCAGTGATCAGAATGCAGTATTGCAGGCTAATTCTGCTGACTGCTAGCAGTTCGATTCTCATCGGCTCAAGGTTGACTCAGCCTTCCATCCTTCCAAGGTTGGTTAATTGAGGACCCAGATTGTTGGGGGCAATATGCTGACTCTGTAAACTGCTTAGAGAAGGCTGTAAAGCACTATGAAGCGGTATGTAAGTCTAAGTGCTATTGCTATTGCTATATGGTCTTCGGTTATGTTTTTATAAGTAGTCTTTTAGTTTAGAAGCCATTCAATCAAAATTCTTGAAAATTTTATTTCTAATTTAACCTCCAATGCCCTAATATTAATAGAATTGGGTTGCCTTTCCTTTGGGGTCTTATTATCAGTTTATCATCTTAGACTGTGGCTGAAGCAAATCTACTGGGTAGCTTAGTTCATCTCAACTTACTGGATGAGTTCTTTTCCAACTTAAAAAGGCAAATTAATAACAAGCTGGCATATTGCGGTCTTACCTTGTCAGCATTACCTGCTTTGTGACTTGATAAAACCTTGACTGAACCAAAAAAGGGGATTTGGTTTCTAGATAGCCACAATGACAGAGCCAAAATCTCCCATCCTATTTATGGCACAATTATTCTTCCTACATACTATATTTTTATAACATCTTATATGGTGTTAATTGGAGACTATATTGTCTTGATTTGGGGCACCACTTATTAGTGCAATAGGTTTAGTAGATATATAACCATCCGATATGAAAGCCAAAATTGTTTCTGTTCAAACTCAGAGGCAGAATCTATCTGCCTATTAAAATGTCCATTGTACACCCACCAGAGATTTAGTGTAATGCCTCCAATTGTTAATAACTCTGATTGCCATTACTCTTCTCCTGCGTGACCACTTTTCAAAAACCTGTAAGAAGGCTTCAAAGATCTTATCAGCTTCGTAGAAGCCACCTCCTTCTTCTCTTTTGCGATGAATTGTTAGCTGCTAATTTGCAATTTTAGAATGTCTTTTTATAGTTGTTGTATGTTGGTCTTTTATATAAGTTTTGATTTGCTGATCACTCTATTTTGTGATTCACAGGAGCAAATTCAAAAGCACATAAGCCCCCTTACACTACATATCACTTTTTCCCCTGCCATCCATTTTAAACTTTGCATTTTTTGCTGTTGATCAGCCAAGCACTTATTATTGCCTGAAAGCTATTCCATTAGTTCTGCTTATGCTTTATCAAACAAATCACTGAATGCTACACTCAGTTCTGGAAAAGGCCCAACTAAAATGAAAAGAAGTGTCAACAGAGTTCACAATTTTGCAAAGACTGTATCTGAGGAGGAAAAAGCTGTTTGCATGGAAGAAGTAAAGCACAGCTAAAAGTTTTAACTCTGCAAAGCATTGGCTTGAGATCTGGGATGTGACTGGAATAAAAAAAGATCTGGCACTAATAGATCCAAATTCTTTATGTAGATTACAATTTGTGGATGGTAGCAAAGGCTGGTTTGATATGCTAATACAACCATTTTCCTACTAAGAAAATATTTTTTTCTGCTAAATAATCTCCTATGGAATGCAGGGGGTAGGTTCTCCTACATTTGCAATCAGTATAGAAGTTGTTGAAAACAAAGAAAAGATTTGGAAGTGTGGGTGATTTTAGTCAGTGGTTTAGAAAAATCTTTGAAGATTAGCTTTTCCTTGTCTACTGTATTTACAGTTACTGATTACCCTGATTTAGCTGTATGTAGTGTTATTTAGTTGGGAAGTTGGTATATACAGATGGGTGATCACTGATCAATATTATAAATGGGTACTGGCAATTAAATTTAGTTATTAATTATTCATTCTGTCTTGTTATGCTCTTGGCCATATCCTTTTTTAGAGGGTTTCTTCTGATCTAGAACTCAAAAAATAAAGTTTTGATGTCAGCTAGAGGTGGCAATTCTAGATTAAAAAGGTGAAGACAGTGGGCATTGCACAGGACTTTTGTTTATTGATTTTTTAATATATATCTATATCTATTCTGGCTCTGGAGAGGTGGAGAAATACTTTAAATTCAGGATTATTCAGGATTATGTAAAATCTTAAGGCAGCCTTTCCAGAAAGGCCAAAATTAAATATTAAAATAATGGCATGATTCTGGAGGGATAACATTGAAACAGAGTGAAGCAACAACACAGAATAATTCGCAGCCCTCTTATTTGCCAGTTATTAGTGCAGTTGAAAATTACTAGGCAGGAAAATAGCAATATTTTCTACATGAGCCCTGAACACATTGTAGGAGAAGACACTCCATTCATCTATGGTAATAAGAAATCATGAATCTGGTAGCATCTTTTCCAACCAACTTTTTAAAATGCCTAAGCTTCTATAATGTAGCTCACTTCCTCAAATGCATAGAGTGGCTAGTTGAGAGAGAGGGACCGGCCCAAGGTCACCCTGTTGACTTTGTGCCTAAAATAGGACTAGAACTCATGGTCCCCTAGTTTCTAGCCTGATGCCTTCACCATTGCACTAAACAAATGGAAACACAGATGTAAAAAGAGGACTTGGAACAATCTAAAAATCAGGAAAAAATATTCTTTAAATGAAATAGTGCAACAAGAAGTAAGGACAACCCTCTGTAGGAATCTATAGACCACAGATATGAAAATCTTCAAGAAAAGGAGCACCTAGAGGTGGTCCAGATGTAGCAAGAGGAGGAAAGAGATGCATTAAAACTTGTATTGACCATGGCAGATCTCTATTAATTAGCTACTTGAACCATGAAGGTGTGATAGCGTATTATTATGTTGTATTTTAAAACTAGATAGTTCCAACTTATGGAATTTAACCATTCTTATCTCCCAAATCATTATTTAGATGAGTGGTCACTAGGGATATGGACATTGGACATTTCCAAAATAAAACAAATGAAGCATGGCTACCAAACAGCCACTCAACCTTCTTTAAGGAACCCATTAATGTTGAAATGGCCTGGAGAAAGCCAAGTTCTCTCCTGAAGACAAGGAGAAGGCAACGTGTTTGGTGAGGCATAAAAGGCTCACGGCAGGCATTAAAATAGTACAGAGAATGTAACTCTTCAATAATATGCAACACAAAGAAATGCAAGGGACTGCTTGCCTCAGGAGGAATGGCTGCAGAGACCTTGCTGTGCACTTGGTGACATGGAAACAGTTGTATTGCTCCAGGCTGTTGTGTCCATCATAGTTTGTAATTATTTTGTGCTATTCTTCCTCTACACTTTGGTGGTAACTCTGGTGTCGATTGCAAATAATGTCCTAGTAAGTTTTGTCCCTTTTCACCTTCCAGATACGTACATCCCACCTCTGACATGGACATTTTTTGAATAGTTGCCACAAGTGAAAGTCACAATATAGGCACTCCCTGACTTACAACCACAATTATGCCCAGAACAACAGTTCTAAGTCAGTGTGGTCACAGGTCGAGGCACTCACATGAAGTAGCTTTCTGGTATTTTTTGTGCTGGTCATTAAGTGAACGCCAGGGTCATTAAGCAAATGCCATGGTTGTTAAATGAGTGAACCCATTCATTTGAAAGGAAGTTCACATGAATGTGAATTGTGGTCACATGACTGTGGAATGCCAAAAACCAACCTGTTGACAAGTAGTGACATGATCTTGAGAGGGCACAGTATGACATTTTTTATGGCTGGGGGTGCTATTTGGGGTTAGGATTAAAGCACCTGTTCCTTGGCTGTTGTAACTTTGAACATTTGTAAAACGACCAGTTGTTGTGTGAGGACTACCTGTAAACCTGGAAAATCTTGACTCAAATCCTTTATTAATCCTGAAGCTCACTGGATGATCTTAAGCCAGTTGCCTTTTCTCATTCTAGCCTACCTTGATTAGTTGCTGAGAGAAAAGATGAGGCTATTTGTGCAGCCTTGACTTCTATACATACTATACCTATCTCCATAGTGTCCATTTATAGACTTTAATGACAAATATGCCATCGCAGGCTGAATGGATAGGGACTGATATGAATATACATATTTTTTTATTGCTGAATCATTTTTGCAGATCTCTTACATCAAGATTCATGGCATAGATGTATGCATTCTTTCCAATAAGCTGTTACATGGCAATAAGGTAATTTAAGGGCACCAAGAGGAGAGAATCTGAAGATAACATTAGGGTGGAAACAGATACATATGCAAGAAAAAAACTCCTTGGAAGTGGGTTTGTAAACAGAGTGAATGTCATTTGGAGATGATGTCACTTAGACATTAAGAGATCTTATTGGCTACTCCTAATAATTAACTTGGCAGTTCTAATTTAAAATAATAAGATTCCATACCTTCTTGGAGTTAACCCCAGGAACAAAATAGTATAGTGCCCAACTGGGGATTACTGGAGAATGTGTAAATGGTACCTTATCTCTGTCTAGATAAGGTTGTTGAATTGAGATGAGGAGGGTAATTCTACTTCTAATGACAATGATAAATTAATGGGCTGCCATAAAGAAGAGGGGGTCAACTTGTTTTCCAAAGCAGCAGAAGGCAAGACAAGAAGCAACGGATGGAAACTAACTAAGGAGAGAAGTAACATTGAACTAAGGAGAAATTTTCTGACAGTGAGACAATCAACCAGTGGAATATCTTGCTTTCAGAAGTTGTGGGTACTCCATCGCTGAAGGCTTTTAAGAAAAGACTGGACATCCATATGTCTGAAATGGTACAGGATCTCCTGCTAAAGCAGAGGGTTGGACTAGAAGACGTTCTATGTTCTAAATCAAAGAAGAATACCAAACAATATATGCTAAAAGACTCTGTAGAGAGCTGGATTCAAAAGGAAAGATTATTTGAAATGAGTAAGGGTTCACACATGAACCCTGCTCCCATTTTCGGATTATTAGCTGCTTTCCCAACTAAGAAAACTAAGAAGACCAGACCCAGAGGGCGTGTTGTTACTAGTCTTAGGTTAATGAATGTAACGATTAATGACTGATAATTCCCTAGTTATTACTGCATCCATGGAATCTTGAACCATACTTGTATGGCTATGGCAGGAGTTTCGCCAGGACTAACATTTTGTAACTGAATGTGTGAATGGAGAAAGAGGGGAAGAAATGCCTAGCAAACAATCAGAGAAGACAGGCAGAGCCCCCAACGGCTTAACAGTCAAAGAAAGAAAGTTAGGAAAGACCCACCCTAATGGATCAAGCAGTTAAAAGTGGCAGTGGGCAATTTGTGTCTTCAGATTTGCAAGATTCTGCTAATATAGCATTACAATAAAGTAGAATCAGTTCATCTAGACCTGTTTCCTGTCTAGCTTTACCTATGGGGATAGTCTTCAGTTCCAGATTTGAGGCTCTATCCAACAGCTTCAGTTAAGGAAATGGCCAAGAAACAAGATCAAACATACTATACCAGAACCTTTAACTAGTCTATCTGACATCCAACACTCAATACAATTATTTAATGTTGACACTCTTATAATCTAGAAAGGGAGATGAAATTTCTAGAAGTCAAAGCAATGCTCCACTGTCACCAGTAATGGGAATTTTATTTATTTGTTTACATACTTACTTATTTATCTAATTTAAATGCCGCCCATCTTACCATCAAAAGCAACTCTGATGGATTAAATTATACATATGAGCTTTAATTTGGGCCAATCTGGTATGTAACAGCAAATGAAAAGGCCCGCATAACAAATGGAGAGATTGTCCAATGTGGAGAAAAATAGAAGAAGCAATAAAAACAAGATTTTACATTATTGCAACGTTATGCAATTTCTCCATAAATGGTATATGATACCTCCACAGAAGTAACAATAATAAGAGCTTTTCATACATTCCACAAAAGCTCTAACCAGTCCATTGTAGTAATATGGTAGAGGAATTTTGAGTTCTGCAATATACGAGTATCTGATTAGTAAGAACTCCACCTTAAGTTACCCTTCTCACTCAAACAGCAGAGGAAAACACGTGAATGGTGCTTGTATGTGACTCATTTGTACAGCGTTGCCCTTCCTTTGCCCTTCTTCTCTGGACAGTGGAAAAGACCCTTTCTTGGCTCAATTCCCTCCTGTTCAATGAGGAGCCAATTCTGAGCATAGCCACCTTGCTGATTATGATCTTTCATTCCTATTTCCCTCTTCTCTCCACTTGCTCCTTCTTGCCGGAGGGTCTCCAGGCCCCTTCTGGGAATGAGCTCCTACCTTGCCAGTCTCCTTGCACTTTCTGCTAATGAGCTTGATATGGACAGAGATTTGATGAAGAAAGTGATAATGTTTCACTCTTTAATGGCTCTGTGCTTCAGTGCATCAGACAGCTGTATTACGGGATATGCTCAGGCATTTGCTCATTCAACCTGGGAAGGAGAGCATGAACTTGTCTCCTATATCCACCCTCCCTGATTTGATCAAAGCATTAATCCCTCCAAAATGGTCCTGGAATCTGGAGTTCTGAAAGTACGTTCTCTCTGTGGTTCCATGGGGCAAGATGTTAACATGGGCTTCAAAACCGACTCTGATCTAAAGCAAGAAGACACTAATAAATATTATAAATATTAACTATTCCAGAAAATCAAACTTTTTTTTAAATGAGCTATCCTATCAGTGAAACAGCTCTAAACCCAGTCTTCTCATACCTATCCACCTGAGGTCTACAATACATAGAATCCTCTATTGAATGCTGGCAAGCAAAACATCATTTTCCTCCAAAGTGCTGGGTCACTGTCTCCTAAGTTTTCCAAATATTGCTACCAGATGAATCCATCAGATGCTGGCAAATTATACATTTAACTGTGCAACAGTTGTGGTCTTCCTGCTGTCATAGCAATAAAGCACCAGCAGAAAGAGTAAAATATAACAGTGAAGGCATAAACAAATTGAGCACAAGTTTACGGAATATGTTGTGACCATGCATAAAGGCACAATCACACGTCATAACTGTGCCTGTTCCATCTCTTCTCTTTTGGAGATGTGAACGTTGGTTTATGCTCATGTTTTATAAGTTTTACATGTTCATATTCAAATACTTAATAAAAGTACAATCATAAGACTGCATCTGAAATTAGGAATATGTCTGCTTTTTTCCTGGATATGTTCAACTTTTCACCTTGTAGGTTTGTTATGGGGGCAGTATTTTTTTGTGACACAGAGGATGAGTCTCTCTGCACAGTCAGAAAGATGGGGGTCTAATTTGTCTTCCTAGCAGGGAACATACAACAGAAGGGAGGGGAATGTTGCTTCGCTGTTACAGGACTTAGAACTGGATTCCAAGTAGGCGTGCCAAGTTGCTGTATTTCCAATTTACAGAGATATACGGAGAGATCAGTGGGACCAAAAAGGAAAGCTTGAGAAGCAGTGATTTCCATGATGATGGCAAAGGTGAATGAGAACTTCCAACTTCCAACTCTTTTATTCTATGTTCTATGTTCTAATTAGTCGATAACAGCAGGAGAAATTTAGCAGAGAAGGGGGCAAAAATATTTCCAGTGAGTGCTTCCTAGTTCTACATATATAATAAAGAATTAATGCACTTTTCCCACAAGACCATTGTTTGGGTACCAATTAATTCACCCTCACTATTTTGATATATATTTTGGTTTCAGCTTAGAAAGCTGTTTCCAAAGGTGCTGAACACTATTTCAGCCTCTGTTCCAGGGAGCCAGCAATTTTTGGTCTTTCTGGGATTTGAGAGACAAAATGTATGCTATTTAAGACGGAAAAATTATTATAAGAAACAACAGTTTCTCCAGAATGTCATCTTTTCAGAAAGATCATACAGAGCAACACTTTCTGAGCTTCAAAAGATAATTAAATGAAAACATATAAGATTATGCCTGATATTATTGTTAGATAATAGTTTTAAATTTAAATATACTTTCCCTAGTGAAATTACTGCAATGTTAAAAGCTTTCATACAAATTCTACCCTTGAAAACAACTGTATTTAAATTTGATATATTAAAAGCCAAACAATTTTCAGGGCCAAACAAGTACAAACGACTTTGCCAGGACTATAGAATATGCATGTGCAGAAGTGTCTTTTAAAAGGAGGGGATAGAACCCCAAAATCAGTATGGAATGCTGATCCCTCTTATTTATTGGTGACAGAAGAGCCAGTGGGATGGAAAGGGACATAGTCATATTCCACCCTGCTACCTATTGAGATAGAACATAGAACATAGAATAACAGAGTTGGAAGGGGCCTTGGAGGTCTTCTAATCCAACCCCCTGCTCAAGCAGGAGACCCTATACCATTTTAGACAAATGGCTGTCCAGTCTCTTCTTAAAAGCCTCCAGTGATGAAGCACCCACAACTTCTGAAGGCGAGCCGTTCCACTGGTTGATTGTTTTCATTGTCAGGAAATTTCTCCTTAGCTTTAGGTTGTTTCTCTCCTTGATTAGTTTCCATCTATTGTTTCTTGTCTTGCTTTTGGGTGCTTTGGAAAATAGTTTGACCTCCTCTTCCGTGTGGCAGCCCCTCAAATATTGGAACATTGCTATCTGTATTGTATCACTGTATGAACTGTCTTCCTTGGCTTTTTTTCAGTTAAATAAATAGTTAAGAATATTTTCAGGATGACATTGAACTGGTTTATTAGTTTCATCTTGTTTATTACTTATAACTTTGCTCAAATATCCTTCCAGTCAAGCCTTGTCCATGGCCAATGCTTGGTTGAATGTGCCTTAGATCCACACTGAACCTCTTGGGATTGTGATTCTTCAGATAATCCCCCAACTGATAGCCAAATACTGTCACTTTGAATTCTTTATCTCCCCTCTAGCCCTGTAAATTTGAAAACTTGCCTCAGCTAATAATAACATGCACCAATATAGGATATTAATTTCATTAACATTTTAGAAATTATTATCCTTCAGAGTGAGCATTATACAGATGCTTTGGTGCATCAGAATAGCAGCATATAATTAAGTAAATCTTAAGAAAACCCTAATTTTCTGTTCAATTGTCCTTGAACCTGTCAGTTAATTAGCTACACTGGATTTCCTCTTAGTCTTCAGGTTTCAAAATCTTCTTTATCAATGCTGAAGAAAAAGCAGTGAGGGGGTGGCTAAATGCTCTCTGGAGGGATAGTGCATTCTTATGGACCATAACTCCCATAGCTTTGATCCTTGGGCATGCCAACTGGGGCTTATGGAAATTGTAATTCAGACAATATGGAAATTAGTTGCCTAACTCAATGTGCAACTTCTGTTATCTATTTTTTTATATAATATTTTATTAGTTTTCTAATTTTACAATTAAACATTTAAAAAGCAATGTGGTGACTGGATAATCAATAATTCAATAACATACATAAATCTTTAGCACAAATCTCAAGTTACAACATCAGATATTCCCTCCCTTTTTCCCAACTTCTGTTATCTATTGATCAAGTCTAGAATCAGGTTGCTCATAAGATGCCATCATACAAGCAATGATGTGCAAAGCCATGCTGGTAAATGTTGCTGATCTCATTGAAATGGGTTTCCTTTGGGGGAAAAAATGTTACCTCAAATATCGCTTTGGGGGATAATTTTCAGTGGCATGTTCAATCTCTCTGGGAAATGTTGCTGGACTTGCTTTTTTTCTTACTTACTGGAAACACCTCATATGTTTTGCTCTCAGTATATGAACCCATCAAATTTGGGGCTAATGACTGGAAGTAATATGAAATTTCAAGAAGGAATGGTGTCAATTCCACTCATGGGCTCCACATTTGTGAAAATGTGGCTTAGACATTGTTTTGTCAGAAGAAAGCTGAGCCCCACCGATGGTATCTGCACCATTGGTGTCCAATCACTCCAACCAAAATGTTGTTCAGAAGAAACTGGTTTCTTTTGATGTCTTAGGTAATATTCTCATGTGCAGTTCAATTCAGAATAGAGCTGGAAGGGACCTTGGAGGTCATCTAGTCCAACCATCTGCTCAGGCAGGAAACCCTATACCATTTCAGACAGATGGTTGTCCAATCTCTTCTTTAAAACTTCCAGTGTTGGAGCATTCATAACTTCTGGAGGCAAGTTGTTCCACCGATTAATTGTTCTGTCAGGAAATTTCTCCTTAATTCTAGGTTGCTTCTCTCCTTGATTAGTTTCCATCTATTGTTTCTTGTCTTGCCCTCTGGTGTGTGTGTGAGAGAGGGGGGGGGGAGGGGAAGTTCTACAAATCTAAGGAACACTGCTTTCAACAAAATGGAGTGGTCTACAATGGTAGGTTTGTAATTGGTCATATTGGGGGTGGAGGAAGGTGGGCTGAGTAAAGTAGCTAGTGATGTACCTCAAGATAAAACCAGTGACATTAAAAGGTTTAGCATGGAAAATGCCTTTGGGTCAATCAAGGATGCTCAGGTGGAAAAAAAAACCACCCACTTTTATTACTGAGGCAAACATTGTTCCAGGTATAGAGTGTGTTTTGACCTGACCTTATCCACCTTTTTGTTTATAATGCTATTGGGAGAATATATATTTTTCTGATTTACACATTATGGAACTTAGCCAAAAGTATGCAAAATGAGGTGATTGGCTGACAAGGTACATATTTCTGGTTCCTATTCTGAACTAGCTGAACTTAAAAAACAAACTTTCCATCCATCCACGTACAAAATAATACACACCCACACTGAGAAATCTCCCTTGACTCTACAGCATTGCTTGCTGTGTATTGAACATCTACTGTAGCTGCATGAAAGCCTAGTCAACATAGCTTTTTCTTCCCTTTAACAGTGGCACAGAAGAAATAGCAATAGCACTTAGACTTATATACCAGTCCATGGTGCTTTACAGCCCTCTCTGGGCAATGTTAGCATATTGCCCCCAACAATCTGGGTCCTCATTTTACCAGCCTTGGATGGAAGGCTGAGTCAACCTTGAGCCGGTCAGAATCGAACTCCAGACTATGGGCAGAGTTAGCCTGCAATACTGTGTTCTAACCACTTGTGCCACCAGGGCTCCTTTTTTGCTTTAATAAGGGCTTTAATAAGGACTTTAATAAATGCTATAATAAGGGACAGAGATATTTTTGGCATCCTGTACTCCTCTGTGAAGATTGTTATGTAGCATACTGAAGCATGCAGTTAAGGAATAATCAATTAATTATACCAATACACAATTCAGCAAATTGTTCAAAAACAATTCAAGTTCCTCTCAAAAGTGTGCTGTACTTGTATCACAGTATTTGTTAATAAAAAGAGAGTGTGTGAGAGGAAGAAGTTGATGATGTTGAGTATAAATCCATGAAATATCACTTTGTATGTATATGTGTATCATTTGCTTAATGGCATTCTGCTGATGGCTATGTACATTGCAATCTCTATTAGTTTTTAAACTAATTTAAAAGTTTACATAAGCTCAGAGAAATGAAAGAGAGGGGGGATCAATCTGTATTTTTGAATAATGTTTTGGATAAAATAGTTTCTGGCAAGAGAAGCCAATTTTCTAACAAATAATATTAAATTAATATTTAATTGTCTTGTCATAAGTTTTGTATCTATTTGATATTAAAACATAAAATTGTACGCTTCTTTTTTATTCATATATATGATTTGCATGTATATATGTAATAAACATATAAAAATATACATACATATTAAAAAGAAATAACTAAATTCATAATAATAATTTCTTATTTATGGATTAGTTATATCTTGTTCCTACCTGATTTTAATGTGTTGATGTATTATTAGACAAAAGGTAAAGGTAAAGATAAAGTTTTCCCCTATCCAGTTGTGTCCGACTCAAGGAGACATGATTTGTTTTTTGGCTGAGGGAGCTAACATCGTCCAAAAACATTTCCATGGCCATTTGGCTAGCACTGACATGTGGCCACAGCGTTGACTATACATAAGGCATGGTACCTATTTATCTACCTGAATTTGCATGCTTTCAAATTGCTAGGTAGGCAGGAACTGGGGCAAGGAATGGGAGCTCGCCCAAAGAAATATAATCATGTGATTTTTCTAACTCAATGTGCGGGAGGATCCTTATATATGGTTTAGTGGTCCCATTTTAATACCACTGAACTAGAAAGTCCTTGTGATTCTTTTCAACTCTATCATTTGAAGATTTCCCCCATTATTAGTCATAAGTATTAATAATGGCTTAATGGTTTATATAAAAACATAAACCATAGCTGTGGTACAAATGCATAATTTAATTCATATAGCTTAATTAGATGTAGAAAATTGTTAATGCCCATTTTTCCCAATTGTATCTCTGCTTGTAATGGCTACCTGATACACAGAAATTGGCAAGTAAAGCTCCCCCCCCCACCTATTACTGCCAAGGAAGAACATAGGTCCAGTGCCAGAAAAAGAAAATGATAAAACAGGAATGATGGAGAGATTTTTTTTTCGTCCCTTCCTACTTCTGGTACCTATTCCACAGCTATTTAGTATACTAAGTGAATCTAGTGTTTCTCGACCTCAGCAACTTTAAGATGTATGGACGTCAATGCTGGCTGGGGAATTCTGGGAATTGACATCCACATATCTTAAAGATGCTGAGATAGAGAAACAGTGATCTAGATAATGTACATTTCCTAAGATCTATTGATAATTACAGCAATGTTTGGGAAAACGACATATCCCATTCTTTCTCTGTCAAGCCAATCAAGGCCAACTAATTATTTGAAAGATGATTAAAAACAAAGCAGCAAAAGTCCTTTGATGATTCCACTATGGCAAAAGTAGATAGATAGATAGATAGATAGATAGATAGATAGATAGATAGATAGATAGATAGATAGATAGATAGATAGATAGATAGATAGATAGATGAATGAATGAATGAATAACCCAGTTTATGTGTTTGATCACAGAAAAATACAGACAAAACTGAAATAATGGGTGCTCATTCTCTAACAATCCTTCTGCCCTCTCCCCCTTAAACACCCTCTGATATTCTCATGAGTTTTTGATGATTCTTTCAGTGAAAAAAAAGCACATAACTATATGGAGTCCTTGATGCTCTCTGAGCTTGGTTGTTTGCTTGCAGACATTTTGTTACCTGACTATGTAGTGCATCTTCTAGCAACTTTAATGCTAGAAGGGAGTGGAGTGTGTTCTCTCTTAGCTTGCCCCATCAGTGTTGGTGGGGGGTGTTGTTTGCTTCTTGGTAGTTTCTTGATTAGGTTGTTGTTTACTGCTTGATTGTTTGTCTGATGTTAATTCTGATGCTAATCCCTGCTTCTCTGGGTGTTGAATTTGCTGGTTAGGAGGTAGTGCATATTACACTAGAGGGCAGCAGTACTTAGCAAGATGCATTGAAATAGTAGATGGCTAGGCACAGTAGAACAGTGGTGCATGATATTATTGCATTTTCCAGTCACTCCCTAAGGCTGTGATCTGCTCCCATAACAAAGCAGGGTCAAGTAGGGACACTTCTGTTAGAGGCAACCAGCAAAACTTTACATGCACGGGAGAAAACTGTAACAAGAAAGCAGCCATAAAATAGCAGCATCACCTCGATAGCCTTGATGAACTCAAAAAGATAAACAGAGTCGGAGCTAATTGATAGTTGGAGAGGAGATCAAGACTTTCCAGGCCTATAAACTAGGCAGGGCAGCTGAAAAAGAAGCTCACAAGATAGGCTTCCATATTGCCAAGAAAACAACATTACATCTTCATGTACTTAGTAGGAATCATACCTGATGCCAGCAGCTTGAGGAGAACGCAGAGAGGAAAGTTTACAATATTTCCCCTACGTTTGATATGTGGAGCTCATAGCTGATATGTAGATTAGAATTACAGGCATTAATTAGAAGTAACAGATACTATGAATAGATAGAGACAGGCAGACAGACAGACAAACTCAGTTCCCAGAAAAATACATAGAAATTGGCAAGTAAAGTCCCCCCCCCCACCTATTACTGCCAAGGAAGAACATAGGTCCAGTGCCAGAAAAAGAAACTGATAAAACAGGAATGACGGAGAGAGATTTTTTCTTCTCTTCCCACTTCTGGTACTTGTTCCACAGCTGTTTAGTATACTAAGTGAATCTAGTGTTTCTCGACCTCAGCAACTTTAAGATGTATGGACATCAATGCTGGCTGGGGAATTCTGGAAATTGACTCCAAGTTAATACGGCTTCCAAGAAACCCTCTGCCATTTTCAGTCATTCAGCACAAAAGGGTAACACTCCTTTCTCCACAGAATTACAGGTAATCCTCAACTTACAACCACAACTGAGCCCCAAATTTCTGTTGCTATGTGAAATCGCTGTTAAGTGAGTTTTCTTAGCCTTTCTTGCCACAGTTGTTAAGTGAATCACTGCAGTCGTTAAGTTAGTAACATGGTTGTTAAGTGAATGTACTTCCTTATTGTCTTTGCTTGTCAGTAGGTCACAAAAGGGGATCACATGACCCCGGGACACTTCCACCGTCATAAATATATGCCAGTTGTCAAGCATCCCAGTTTTGATAATGTGACCATGGAGATGCTGCAATGGTCATAAGTGTGAAAAATGGTCATAATTCACTTTATTCCATGCCGCTGTAACTTTGAATGGTCACTAAATGAATTGTTGTGAGTCAAGGACTACCTGTGTGATATTTCTGTGCTTATTAATTAAAATCAAGAAAGACAAAGATCCCAAGAAAGAACTAACGAAGAATTTCAGAGAAGAAACAGAGAAGAACAAGAAGCAGTATTATGAGACTGAAGATGAAAATAGCAATGGGAAAACAAAGAAAGGTTTCAAAAAAAAAATCTGGGAAGAAGATTTTTAACTTTGAATTGATGTGCTATTTAATTAGCACTCATCATTATTACAAGGTACAGGAATTAATAGAATATCTATAGAAACATGGCTAGCAAAAGAAGAATCAGTGAGACTTTAATCAAAGTATGCCAGAAAGTGTGGGAAATGAAACAGTGGCTGTCAAAATACAATATATCAACCAAAGAAAGAAGACTTAAGAGCATTCAAAATATTGCACAATGGCCTTAATATTACATGTTGGCAAAATATTGCTTAGAATCATCCAATGGAGGTTAGAATC
Organism: Azemiops feae; assembly: GCA_023970755.1. Classification (NCBI taxonomy): domain Eukaryota; kingdom Metazoa; phylum Chordata; class Lepidosauria; order Squamata; family Viperidae; genus Azemiops; species Azemiops feae. The sequence continues at coordinate 137,244 of JALGBA010000031.1, forward strand.
CACAAAGAAAGTGGGGGTGTGAGATGTTTAAGGGATTTTTTTCTAAAAAGAAAGCAGAGGAACAAGATGTATTAGTGCTGATGGACACTAGATAATTGAGAAACCAAAGAAGTCATTACGTGCTTCATTGACTGTAGAAAGGGCTTTGAATGTGCTTAGGAAAATGGAACCTCCCGAACATCTCATTGATCACTTGTGAAGCCGATACACAGGACAGGATGCCACAATCTGGGTGGACCATGGCCATGGAGTGAGACAAGGCTCTCTCATTCATTCAACCGTATGTTGAATTATTCTTATATTGAAGGAAACTGATTGGAAGAAGATAGGTGTATTTTAAACTGGAGGAAGAAGCATAAAAACCCATGCTATGCTGTTGACATTGTTTTGATATCTGTAAACAATTTGCAAAGTCTAGTAATCAAAGTCAATGAACAACTACAAGTAAATATAAAGGACCAAACTAATGACAGTGAATCTAATAACCAGCCTTTGAATTGACAATAAGGTAGTGGATAACTTTTGCTTTTATGATTATCAGTACTAACTGAGAGCCAGTTTGGTGTAGTAGTTAAGGCATCAGGCTAGAAACTGGGAGACCTGTGGGTTCTAGTCCTGTCTTAGACACAAAGCCAACTGGGTGATCTTGGGCCAGACCCTCTCTCTCAGCCCTAGGAAGGAGGCAATGGCAAATCAGTTCTGAAAAACCTTGCACAGAAAGCTGCAGGTTCTTGTCTGTTGCTCTGAGAATCATACACAATTGAACAGAGGAAAAGAAAAGGGCTAGAGGAACTGGCAGTTAAGAAATACACATGTCTATGAAAAAAGAATAGTGAGACTTTGTATTTCATAGAATGGGTCAAACCACTTTATTTCAGTCATCAACCAGAAAATTATAGAATGGCTATCATTACTGTTAGGTTTTCTAAGCAGTAATCAAATGTCAAATTGTATCGTTATTTCATCAAAACAATTCATTTATTTCTCCCATTAGATGTTATGATAAAATACAATAAATATATAACATTTCTGAAAAGAAAAAAAAAGAAATACACTGCAGACTAGCATGTGCAATAGTAGTAATAAAAGCCTTTGGAAAATACATTCATAGGTGATTATATGTCTATACCTGCAAAAATCAGAATTATATAGGTAATTATTTTCCTGACATACTGTGGATGCAGAAGCTGAACTTTGAAAAAGCAGGATAGGAAGAATATTAGTATCTTTAAACTATAGTGTTGCAGAAGATTCTTCTGTATATTATGTATAGCTATCAAAACAAGCAAATGGATCAAAAAGCAAATTAATCTAGTGTTCTTACTTGAGGCATGCATGACTAAGCCCAAAGTATCATATTTTGGACACATATTGTGTGAAGACCCAGGTTTCTTGAGGCCATTAATGCTGAGAAAGTTAGAAAGAAAGAGAAGAAGAGGATCCACGATATGATAGACGGACTTGGTTACAATGTTCATGAGAAGAACTAAACGGCCAGGTTGATGTCAGATCATCTTACATAAAGTCTATCTATGTAGCTGGAATCAACATGGACTTGATGTTTCAATATCTATCTATCCCTCCCTCCCTCCCTCCCTCCATCCACCCACCCATCCATCCATCCATCCATCCATCCATCCATCCATCCATCCATCCATCCATCCATCCATCCATCCATCCATCCATCCTATTATTGTATAATCAAGGTCTGAATCAACATACCCCAATCTATTCCCTTCATCCCTTACTAGTGTGAGATGATTGTTCCAGTGTGGATTGGAGATCATAAAAGATGTAGTCCATGATATCAGCATCAAACTGTGGGAGTTTATTGTATAATGCCCCAATTGAAACTGGAGGCAGTCTCTGATTGTATAGTTCTTTCAATATTATTTCAATAAAATAATTGCTTTTATTGTGATATGGTAAACATGCCTTTGATCCTATGAAAAATAAACATGTTTAGTAAACCCACAGAAGATATTGAGATTTTGAACACTGACATAATAGCGGTGTTCCAATATTTGAGGGCTGCCACAAAGAAAAGGGGGTCAATCTATTTTTTAAAGTACCAGAAGGCAGGACAAGAATCAATGAATGGAAACTAATCAAGGAGAGAAGCAACCTAGAACTAAGGAGAAATTTCCTGACAATTGTAAACAATTAATCAGTGGAATGACTTGCCTCCAGAAGTTGTGGATGCTCCATTACTGGAAGTTTTTATTTATTTATTTCATTTAGTTTAGAAAATTTATATAGCCATCTATTCATTCACAGCAACTCTAGGCAGCTTACAAACAGTAAAAATAGAAAATAAATAAAAAATAAAAAACAAAAAACAACCCCCCCTCTTTTTAAAAAGAGATTGGACAGCCATTTGTCCAGAATAGTATAGGGTCTTCCTGCTTGTGCAGGGTGTTGTACTAGAAGACTCCCAGGATCCTTATTCTGAAGTTTAGTGAACAAATTATACTCTGGTAGTTGTGTGTGGTTGTTTTTCAAAAGCATGAAGAAATTCACTTATAAACCAGCCTTCTTCAAGCTGGTGTCCTTCAGCTATTGGGAGGTGCCCTCCAGATGTCCCAATTTAATAGCCATCTGGTGAGGAACATCGTTCTAACATTTTTGGAAGGCAACAAAAAGCTGCTTCCATTGCAAACTCATTTTAAATTTACAACAGCTGACACAATGTGTTCCTTGATTCCATCTCCTCTTTCAGAGGCAGTTGAGTTTTTGCTGGTGGACAAATAACCCCAGTGCACCCATCTAGTGCACCAATTGGTCTTTTCAAGATAACACATTTTTGAAGGGAAGACAGATAATAGCACGTTGTGTGACATTCCTGGGATCTCAGTTCAGTATATTTGGATGCCCCAGGCTCTGGCTTCAATTTTGCATGCTCCATTTCTATAAGTAATATGGTCTTTGCAGGAAATTACTTCTTTGGTGCTTTATAACCCAAACCTCATGCTGTTATTTTTGCATTTTGAAATGGACAAATCAATTATTTTAAATTATCTACTGCTGGAATAATTTTGTTGTCTATAGGAATTTTGGGAAAATGTAGGATAGGTATTTGTACATTGCTAAAAAAATAGGATGAGGATATAGACTGTCATAAAATAAACGCAATTAAATGTGTACAAATATAATCAGCAGAAAGATTAACTGGAAATAGAGTATATCTCAACATTGTAACTACGTCAGTCTGTCTTTTAGAAGTAATTCTAAAGAATGTGGGACATTTGCTGAAATAAATTTTTGGACAATGGAAATATAGATTATTCCTTACCTGGAAATATCTAGGAATAGTTTTCATTTGCTATCAAAAACCAGACCATGAGCTACTTAAGAAAGTGATGCATAAGAATGCTAATATATTTCACTAATCTCTTATATCTATTTCATACAAAATGCCATAAGAAATTTTCCCATTCATGTATCTTCCATTCAACAGCTTAAAAACCTTGGACTTTAAATTTCTCATTAATATTTTGCTTTGTTCTTTGAAAAGTAATTTTGCATTCTCCCTGGATGCATTTGTTCCTATATGAGCTCAGTGAAATTATTAGACTCAGGAGAACAAAGAAAGACTGGAAGGAGTGAATGCTAAGCCTTGGTATCATATCTGAGTATGATATCAAAACATTTAAAAGAAAAGGACCTTGTTTGCTGGCTTTACACCTAGCATTCCTAATTTTCTCAGTTTAAATTATCAGATTATACTTTTGTTTTCTTAAGTGACATAGAATCCTGTATATTACCAGGAACACTGATGGACTTAATGTAATAATATCTAGTAAAAAAGCTGTACTGTATATAGCTTGCCCTGTCAACATTCAGTCTTGCTGTGCCGACTTAATGGATGGTTCTTGGTGTTGTCATTTTCTTTTATAATCTCTTGATTCTAGACATCTCTTAATAAATGAACAATGGGTGGTAGGGTCTACTTGCCTTGGTGTAAAGGTCATAAATGAGTGTTAGAAGGCAAGCTTTGGCTGCAGGAAGCCCCAGTTTGAATTTCTAGCATCTCTAATACTACTAAGTGCTCTCTGAATTGTAGATCTGCTGCCAATATATATTGACTTGGCATACTGTTGTTAGATGGACTTATCCAAGTATTTTCTAGGTGAGGGAAGAACTGAATATAAAGTTTGTTTAAAGCATGAATCTAAGAGACACGTGGTTTGTTAGCATATATATATATAAGTTTGTATTTTTACTTTGAAAGAAAACAGGCTGCCAGACCTCGTATCAAACATACTACTAGTCCAAACTGATGTTCCAGTGTTGTTTTAAGTTGCTTAAAATCAACTTCTAGTTGTAGAGACATAGAGTCACAGGGTTGGAAGGGACCTTGGAAGTCTTCTAGTCCAAGCCCCTGCCCAAGACAGGACTCCTTATACCAGGGATCTTCAAACTTGGCTGCTTGAAGACTTGTGGACTTCAATTCCCAGAAGTCCTCAGCCAGCCATGCTGGCTGAGGAATTCTGGGAGTTGAAGTCCACAAGTCTTAAGGCGGCCAAGTTTGGAGACCCCTACCTTATACCATCGCAGACAAACAATTGTTTAAGCTTGAAAACCTCCAACGATTGAGCAACCACAACTCTGGAAGGCAGACTGTTCCACTGATTAATTATTCTTACTGTCAGGAAATTCCTCCTTAGTTCCAGGTTGAATCTCCCTCTAACAAGCTTCCACCCATTGCTTCTTGTCCTCTTCCCTCTGATTGCCCTTCAAGTACTGGAAGACTGCTCTCGTGTCTCCCCTGAGCCTTTTCTTCATTAGGCTAAACATACCTAGTCCAGCCTAATAAAGAGAAGGCTCAGGGGAGACACGATAGCAGTCTTCCAGTACTTCTTGTGATTTGCCTTCACAGCTATCCTGCACAAATACAGACAGTCCTTGACTTACGGCCATAATTGAGCCCAAAAATTCAGTTACTATGCTAGACAGTTGTTAAGTGAGTTTTGCCCCATTCTTGCCACAAATGTTAAGTGAATCACTGCAGTTAACTTAGGAACACAGTTATTAAGTGAATCTGGCTTCCCCATTGACTTTGCTTGTCAGAAGGTTGCAAAGGGTGATCACATGAACCCAGAACGCTGCAACCGTCATAAATCCGACTCAATTGCCAAGCATCTAAATTTAGATCACATGACCATGGGCATGCTGCAATGGTCATAAGTGTGAAACATGGTCATAAATCACTTTTTCAGTGCCATTGTAATTTCCAATGGTCACTAAATGAACTGTTGTAATTCGAGGACTGCCTGTATCACCTTAGAATACATAGCATCTGTTAGAGATTTTTAATAGAAAAATGTAATAGCCCTGCAAATTTTAGACTCGAATGCAGCTGCTTTTGCTTTGCAATAATACTGAGATTATTTAATGCATTATTTAATTTTAAATAAGTTTTGTTAAATATAGCTTAACCCTCAGGTTTTGAGATTCACTTTTTTTCAACTATTTTTCCTTACTGAACTGTTTATAAATAGTGCAAGAATTGATAGATGCAATCATTTTAATTTCAAGGTTAAATATTTTAATCATTTCTAAAAGAATATTTTTGGTACAAGCACATCATCAAAGGAGACAGAGGAAAGAGACGGAAAATGCACCACTGTCTCTTGACAGCCTTTGTAATAAAGGACTATCCTTCGTTATGTAACGTATCTGGCCACATAAAAATTTATCTCGTCTGTCTTCATTCTTCTGGAATGATAAAGTAGTCACCTTTTTTCAAAGGGGCCCATTCTTAGTTATAGAATATGTCTTTTACTGTTTGAGATTTTAAATCCTAACCCTAAAAAATGCTGGGAAAGATGCAAGGAAAGATGCAAGATAGGTGGATGACCCAGAACAAAGTGGATAGGCTCAATTGTAGTGGTGATGGGTGCATTGGAAGGACTCTTGGAAATTGGGATGGATCCTTCTGGAGAAAATGTATCCAGGTGGTCACTACAAATAAACGCTATCTTGATATCACATAAGGAGCCCTGGTGGTGCAGTGGTTAGAATCAGTATTACAGGCAAATTTTGCCCATAGCTTGGAGTTCAATCCTGCCGGGGCTCAAGGGTGACTCAGCCTTACATCTTTTTGAAATTGGTAAAATGAGGACCCAAATTGTTGGAAGCAATATGCAAATAATGCTGATCTTATAAACCATCCAGAGAGTACTGTAAAGTACTAAGGGGCAGATGTGAGTCTAAATGCTATTGCTATAATTTATCAACCCTATAAAAAGGTTTTCACCTAAACTCAAACATAGATCATCTCTTCCATCAAGGATAAAAATATTTAGCAGCACTGATTCTCCTCTGTAGTTTCTTACCACAAAATGCTTATGGAATGTTTCTCTTCACTTTGAAGAAATACGAAATCGTCCCTAAGGCAAATTTTGGACAAAAAGTGTGATCTAATAAATCTTTCCTTCCTATCTGCCCTTCTCAGACAAATGACTTAACAGAATTGCAGAATACCGAAGATCAGATAAACAGGAGAAATGTCAGAACAAATAATAATTAAAGAATATGACAAATGGACTGCCAATTTTGATCACTGAAACAGCTAATGCAGTTTCTCATACTATTTCCCCAAAATCAAACAAAACCCAAAAATATTTCTGACAGATAGCAAGAAACACAGCAAAAACTTCATTAAACTGAATTCGTAGTTTGTAAAGGGCATAGTATTTATTAATCCATCCAAAAAAGGAAACACGAAAGACTTCTGTGAAACATGTACTTATGGCTCTTGCTATCCATTAGAGGAATTCATGATGTTTGAAGTACAAATGACAAAAGAATTCTAAAATCCACTTTAGGACTGACATGCTCAAAGTTTAATCCACACAGCCCAGGGTCACTATGTTACTACATTTTCTGTTTTTGTTTTAATCTTGCAGCATAATATACATTTTACAGCAAATGTTCATGTTGGTAAAGTGGTGGGCAGTGAAGCCTCATTGATTATTTGGATGGTTTTTGGAAGGAGCTTAAGGAAAGACTGAGCTCAAGAACCAAACACTGCTTTAGGCCCAATTGCAAATGTCTTGTTTTATTGCAGCTATACATTTCTAACTTGACAGAGTGTGTGCTATGGATGAAGACAGGATGAGACAGTATAAACAAAGTTTACCAGCAGTCTCATAATAATGGAGACAAGGTGGCATGATGAGTGGCATACTGGCAATGATTAAATTACACATAACATATAATAATGTTAATAGCTGCACATTAGGAATGGCTGAACCATCTCTGCTGTACTATTATAGCAAGAAAGTGCAATAGAGAAAGGCTTACCCACAATCTATAAGTCCTCAGGCAAAGCATTTTCAACATAATATTGTACTTTAAATATACATGGCCTATCATTATATAGGAATTTTCCTTCAGTCTCCCCTAAATGAAACACATGTACTCTAAGCATACGCTTATTATTCATTTTTTGCCGAGTGGGTTTTTAACAGAATAACAGAGTTGAAAGGGACCTTGGAGGTTTTCTAGTCCAACCCCCTACTCAAGCAAGAAACCCTATACCACTTCAGAAAAATGGTTGTCCAGTCTCTTGTAAAATTTATTAGCCACTCATCTTACCACATGGTAACTCTGGGTGACTTACAATATTAAAAGACAAAACTATACAACACCTAATGATATACAGTAAATACAGTACTATACAAATCAACCTAGCTAAAAAGATGGGGAGTGATGGAGGGCCTATGATGAGAAGGGGAGGGGGTGGAATCTGTTGTTAATCTATCAACTACCCCCAGTGTGAAACCCTGCTGTTGGAGCCCTAAGCCAACTGGTAGAACCAGGTCTTATGAAAGATAAGGAGCGTTGGAGCTGACCTCACTCAGGGGGAAAGGGGGTTAAGATGTTCTAAAGTGCAAGTGCAATGGCAGAGAAGGGTTTTCTCCTGGACCCCCCTCCAGACAGAATACCTTGGCCGATGGGGCCTTCAGCATGCATCCTCTTGGGGAAGGCCAGTCCCAGTGGGATGATACGGTCCTTCAAATAACCTGGAGATGGTCCTTCAAGTAGCCTTATAAGTTCTCAGTAAATAGACCTTTCAATAATATGACTCACATTTTTAAAAATTCCTTTGTGATGATGATTATGCACCATCAAATCATTGTAAAATCTTAGCGGCCACGTAGGTAGATTTTGTCTATGACACTCTGTTCCCAACATCAGCTCTTTCAACATCCCACTCATTGCCACTGTAATTGACTCCAGCCACCTTGCTGTTGGTCATCTTATTCTTCTCTTTCCTTGCCCTTTTCCCAGCATTAGAGGCTTCTCCAGAGAACAAGGCTTTCACATAAAGTGACAGAAAGAGGATCATTTGACCCTGTTCATCTGTGCCCTGAATGAAACCTCAGGGTTGATTTTATTCCTTTAAGTGTATGCATCATTACTGCAGGCTCAAATTATCCTAAAAAAATACACACGATAGCTTTTCTTTATCCCTTAAAAAAAAAAAAATCCTGCACATGAAATATGGGAAATTGGCATTTTTGATGACAGCTTGATTCTGATTGTCTTATCATCTCCTTGCAATTTAAAACAATTAAAAGAAGGCCTGCAAGGCATCTTACATTCTCTTATTTATTTCAAAAGAAGTGTAATCTCAAATTTAACCAATCCACAATAAAGAGGAGAAAAAACTAGAGAAAATCACAAAATAGAAATAGAACAACTGTGACAAAAGAAAGCAAATATAGTGCCAAATATAGCAATAGGTGCCTTGGGTGCAATCACTTGAACACCACTGGCATTGACAAAATCATCATTGCAAAAGGCAACAGTACTTGGAACAGTTTACACCCTGCGACAAGACCTTTAACACCATCAAATAACATTTGCCTATCCCAGGTCTTTGGGAAGGACTTGATAGGTGGACAAAATGCCAAATCCAGTCTAAACATCTTGCTGACTGTGCAACAAATCATAATAATAGTAAGCATTACATGGTCAATTTCTACAAAAGATCCAGGGGAAAATGGAAATTATAGATTGTATACTCAGCTTGTGCAAGAAGATTGCACAAACTGATTATAAACAACAGTATAACATGATGACCAAAATGATTCACTGGAACATCCATAAAAATGATGTGTCAGTAGTAAAAAATTGGTAGGAACATACAGTTGAAAAGGTATTTGAGAATAAGCATGTTAAAATATTGTGGGATTTCTAAATACAAACTGCTAAAATCTTGGCTTGTAATACATCAAATTTAACCATGGTTGAAAAGAAGAAAGTGTGTATAATTGATGTGGCAGGAGATAGTAGACTAGAAGACAAAGAATTGGTGAAGATCACAAAGCATCAAGATCTGAACAGTGAAACTGAAAGATTATGGCATGAACCAGCTGTGGGTGGTTCCATCAGCACACTGGATGCCATACCAAAAAATGTCACTTAGAAAATCTGTGCATTGACAAAATTTCTATCTGTCAGTTACAAAAGATCACCGAGCTAGGATCTGCATATATACTGTGCCGATATATTATGACATCCTAACACAATGGAGATGAAGCCAACACTAGTTAAAGAACTGTGTATGTAATAATAATGTTCTAAATAGGCAAAAATCCTCTGCAAGGTCTATCTTCTGCACTTTGACTACCCAGAATTTCCAGTTTTAGGTGAAACCATTCTAATTGGCTGTAAAATAAGGTTCAGTCAATAATTATTTGATCCTCCAGCCACATAATGCCAACCATTCTTACTCTTACACAGAAGTACAGTAAGGTACTCTTGTACATTTTTGTCCTCTGTTCCAACAAAAACAGCAGAAAAGAAAAGGCTGAAGATGAGACGGGGGAAATAGAATGTTGACTGAAAAAGAAAAATAAAGGGGGAAAAAATGAGGCAAGAGAGACCCAAACTTTGCAGCTGCTAAACCAAGAACTATTTCTATCTCTTGCTCATTCTTTATTTATCAACAGCATCTTCTGTTCTTATCAGGGAATATAAAATGATCCTCTTGATTCATAGGAAATTATGTGAGAAAAACAAAATCTGTTCTCAGGTAAATGCAATAAACACTGTTCTGCATTGGCCTGTTCCCTCAAGTTGCTTAACTGAGTCCTTGAGTGGGGGATGTGAAGATACTGGTCTATATCAATGGAAGGCAATTGATCCAGTCAATTAATCTCCAGAGGGCTGAGTAGAATTCCAAAGTAATCCCATCACTTACTTGATTAAACTAACCCCACCAACAGCAACATTATTGTAGAGCAAATTCACTCTAGTGGCTAAGGCACCAGGCTAGAAAGTTGGAGACTGTGAGTTCAAGTCCCACCTTAAGCATGAAAGCCAATTGGGATACATTTACCATCTTGGGTTGTTTCTAAAAATAATAAAGGCAGAATATAAATAAATAGTTAGAAAAACAATGAATGCCTACAGTGGAAGATTAACTGAACATGCAGAAATCCAGTCTAGTCAGGGAGAGAGGGAGAGGTTGGCAATGCCAAGAATCTTTGTCAATGGACTTCTGTATAAAAGGTTATGAGATATGAAGCATTTCCTAAAGAAAGAGGGTGGGGAAATCTGTGTTCAAAATAAAGACTATTTTCTGAAATGCCTGAATCTCCTAGTTAGTACACAATCTTAGTGGAAATTCCCTTTCTACATGGCATCTTTTTCTTCCATATTCCTCAAAATATTTTGACTAGCATTCATTGTTTTAAATCAATTAATGGTCAATAAAGGTCTCTCACCCTATAGTTTCACTATTTAAATTGTAGGTGTAGCATTTACACATTGGATAACTTGTGATTGTTCAGATCAAAGATCTGACAATGCCCCCCAAAGACAGCAAGAATATACGGCTTATGCTCTTGGAGCCAGAAAGCCCAACTGGGAGGGTGAGGCCTGCAAGCTTACAGTGCAGGAATTTATCTACTCAACCTATCTGCCTCAGGTATTTATAAGGCAGATTTAACAATGAATGTTTCATGAGCTTATCTACCTTTAAACCAGTGTTGTCTTAAGACTCTTTCTCTCCTCTATGATCAATAGGTACAGGGATTTTTTTGTCAGAATCAGCACCCACATTCTTCTTTGCTAGCCCTATAGCGCAGCTATATATATATATATAGCTATATATTGATATATGTTTAATGCTGTGCTTGGAATCAAAAAGTTAAAAAGACCACTAACATCAACATATAATGTATGTATGTATGTATGTATGTATGTATGTATGTATGTATGTATGTATGTATGTATGTATATATGTATTTAATATCCAGCCTTTATTATTTTTACAAATAACTCAAGCCAGTGAACATATCCAACACACCCTCTTTCATGGCTAAGACGGGATTTGAACTTATGTTTTCCCATTTTCTAGTCTGAACCAGTAGACCAAACTAGACCAAACTGGTTCTCTTAATTTATATTTATATTTCATTTGGTATTTTGCTCTAGTGATTCTTCTGGGACCAAAATATTTTCATAGCCTATCTCTCCATCTTGTAGAAAGACCATCACCCTGTCACTTTTTGTGTCCACTTATTGACAGGTAAACAAATAATGCACCCTGACAATTTATATTTCTGTTTTAACCCTATTTTATGACATCTTTGAAGTTAGAATGTTGTTAAATTTCTGGTTTGATAACTGAGCGAGATCTTTAGTGTTCATTTCCCCGCTGCATGCTGCATTACTGAAAGATTTTCTGCATCCGATTTCTGTAAGTGCCATGCTTCACATCCATAGATCATGGCTGGAATGACCATGGTGTTCTCTGCAGAAATTCAGGTCAAAACATCCCAACACATAACTGTCCAATGTTTGCTTCTACATATCCAATAAATGGAGCCTCTCTAGGTCTTGTGGTAATCACACTTTCTCTTACTTTGAGGATGTTTGATCATAATATTCAATCAGAATTTGGCTTCCTACAACTTTATTATTTTATGTTCTGCCATCTGAGAAAGAAGTCTTCTCCATCTGTGTGAATCCTTCTAAGTATGTCACATCCAGTTTTCTCATCTCAAGACCAAATGTATTCAGATCCTTCAATATACTTAGTCTCCTTGAAGCAGCTTCATGGCTTCTCCCAGATAATAGAATAGAATAGAATAGAATAGAATAGAATAGAATAGAATAGAATAGAATAGAATAGAATAGAATAGAATAGAATAGAAAACTTTATTGTCACTTTGAATGTAGACTAATCGGCATACATTAAAATGAAATTTCGTTGCATTCAGCTCTCAAAGGGTTACCACCTCTGATATACACTACATAAATATGACAAAAACAAACAAACAAACAAACAAATAAATACAGAATACTGTATATGTTGCCTGAATACAGCTAAAGTGGGGTGCCTAAAACTGGAAGTGATATTGGGTGCAAAAATTGGTTGATGCAATCCAAAACTAAATTTGCCTTTTTTTTTTTGTAGCGATCTCATATAGGGAACTTACATTTAGTTTATAATGAACTATAATTCCAAGGTCTGTCTCACAAGTACTGTTGTTAAGTCAGATATTCCTCAGTTTACACCAGCACATTGGCATTTCCTTCGTGAAAAACTCAGCCTTTTTATGCATTCATTGTATTATTTTCAGCCCTTTTGTGATATAGAAATCTATTTCCAACCTACCTAATCAGTTTGGGAATGAATAGAGATGCCTTTCAAAGCAATCGTTCCAAGAATGATAACCTACAATTCCCAGTGTTGCCAGTTTCTGGCTGATTGGATGAAGGGGACAGTAGTTTAACTTTTTAGAATATACCAGGCAAATGAGAGTTCCTTTCAGTTTGGTACAAATGCCTTTAGAACGTTTTTCCATATGCCCATAGCCTTGTCTTATAGCATAGGAATAACTTTCAAAAGCCATCACTTGTGGAGGTGGTATAGGTTAAGAATGAATGCATGAACGAACGAATGAATGAAATCCCCATTCCTGTGATCAAAGATGTTTTGTGTTCTGCCAACAGCTTAATCCAGCACCTTAAATATCCTACCTCTGAATAGGTATATATGTGAATTGAGCTGTAAGATAATGAATGTGTTTAGACAGATCATAGGATGATTTACAAAACAGAGTAGGTCCCAACTATGAGGATATTCCATTCAATAGCAAAACTGAGCTATTGGAGGAAATACAGGTGTAATTGCCTTGGAAAAAGCTGTTCTGCATACCTGGGCTGGGTTGCAAGAGTAGATGAGATGACAGACTATCAGGCAAATTCATAGCATAGTTTAGGCATATTTATTCAGAAGCAAGTTCAATAGTCTCAGTGTCCTTTTAATTCCATGGAACCATGGCTGGAGTATCCATATAATAAAGCTGCCTGTTATAAAGAATTGTTCTATCAGGCTGGAAGGAGATCGGGAGTCCAGCCACACATGCAGTTCTAAGAAATGGCAGGTCTTAGAAGTTTTAGACAAGCCTAGGCTGTATGATTTCAAACTTTGCAGTTGGGAAATAGCAATTTTGAATTCTTTTCAACATGTAAAATAAAACAAAAACAAACTATTTCTAAAAGCAAAAACCCTAACAAATCAGAGAAAAAATGTCGCAGCCTAACCCAATAATTTCTGTGTTTCTTGTCTAAGAGATTTTCAATATAGGGTAGCATTCAATATGCAGATAGTGCTGTATGATGCCAAAAGTCTTCATTCCAAGAATTTTTGCAGGTAAGGACTTACTACATCAGAAATAAATTATATTTCCTATGATTCAGGTGTTGTTTAATATGATTTTAGACAGAAGGAGAAAACAAGTACGCATCAAAGAAAATGATTCAGCCTTGGAGTAAAGTAAAATAGTAATAAAAAGTTATACTAAACATGTGTGTGTGTGCATGTGTGTGTGTATCCATCATGCTATTCCCCTTTTGGCATATTGTATGAATGTTATGGAAAACAGAGAAAAGAAATAAGGAAGACTAAAGTTGTTTGTGTGTGTGCCTAAGAGAGAGAGAGAGAGGGAGGGAGGGAGGGAGGGAGGGAGGGGGAGAGAGAGAGAGAGAGAGAGAGAGAGAGAGAGAGAGAGAGAGAGAGAGAGAGAGAGAGAGAGAGAGATACAGTTATACCTAGTTTATATCAGCCATATTCACCAAATTGATAGTCAACACAGTATCTACCCACAATACTTGGAGTATTATTGTAACACTGGTAAAATGACTCTCACCTGTAAAAATATGAGCCATTAAATTTTACGCCATCTGAACTTCCTGAATAGTTTTCAGGAACAGCCCAAAGAACTGTGCCTCAAATAGTTCAGTTTTAAAGGCCCTTACGTTATGGAATGTCTCCCCTGTAAACCAGATTTGCCCCAACCTTGTTAGCATTCCAAATTAAGTTAAAATTTTCTTGGCGGCTTAACGTTGAAAAATGCCATTACTGTTTTATATTACCTTGTTTTAAATGTTTTGCTGAATTTTTAATTGATTATATTGATTACTGATTATTCTTTCATTATATTGCCAACAATCATATGATGGTAGCGATGTAAAAATCTAATTAAAAAATTCCTTTATGCATTCAGACCAGTTTTCTTCCATTCTATTAAATTCTTCCCTTTCCTCTTCAACCTATCTCTTTTTCCTTTTTTTTCTTCAATTTAATTGAATTTGTGCTTGTCATCATTTATTCTTCTTCTTCTACTTCAGGCCACAGTCTTCACTATACTATGGTCATCATCAGATAGACCCATATACCAACTTCTGCTACTCATTGTGACTTTGATCATCAAAGCTTGCACGTTTTCTAAAGTGACAGGGACAGTGTAGCCTATATTACCACCCCTGATAATATAGGTCAGATCCTGACTATTATGCCACGAACTCAAAGTTCATGTTTATCCCAAGCAGTATTCTATGCAAGCTAAGATTACCAATCTAGAGCCCACCTTTCAAGCCATCATAAATTGCATACATCTTACCAACTAAGAGTGTACACAGGAGATGGGCATAGCCTGAGGACAAGTTTACTTGCAAGTTTCTAAATTTCTAACCATAGACATTATAAATTAAAGTTTCTAAGGAAGCCTAGAGCCAGGTTCAACAAGTTAACTGCAAGAAAGCAAACAGTTTATTACCATTCATAGATTACAGAGATAGTAAACTGTGTTATGACGGTGGCTCATAGCTGTTCTTTGTTGCTTCAGCTACCTGGAGAAAATAAGATTGTACAATGCAAACTTGAAAAAGAGGAATAGTCAGTGAAGAAGCAATTAATTAGGCAAAAGCAGGAAAACTACGAAGCCAGTATTGTCTCCGACTCCTTCACCTGTCCTCTCCCTTTGAGAAGTGGATTGAAGGATGTTATGTAATTCAGGAGGGCAGAAACAATATTGTGTTAACTGCTGCAAAGAAGATTGGAACTTGCTTCTTTAAGTATTTCTTTTTCTGAATCTATGTTGTTCACTTGTGCTTTCCTATTTATTTATTTATTTTGCTGAAACTTCCAACTTTGTAAAAACGTATAAATTCAGCCCATACAGTAGATGATATTTTGGGGGGTCTAATAGTCTGGAGACAGGTGTAAGCATGTTATTGGGCCAAAGTAATAGTTGCTCTTGGAAGGAGCCATCGGCATTGCTGTTGCATATGAAATTTGGCTCCCATTTCTCAAGGTAGATTCTTTCTGCAAGCTGTCTTTCTCTCTTCCTTGCTACCCCGTTTCCCTATTTCTCTTCCAGAAAGATTTGGACCCACGGAGGAGTGAGGTGCCATAGCTGAAAGTCATCCAAGCAGGGATCTATAGCTCGGCTGCAAAAACCTCGATAGCCCAAAGAAATGCAGACAATTTTGATAATCCTTGGGGTTTTAACAGCTCAGTTCAGCCTAATCCCCCCAACTCTGGAACCCAGCTGGAGAAAGTCAATCCTGCAGTATGTGATAGGTGAGGAAGTTCTTCATGGCTACGGTTACTAGATGTCCTCCAGGGCCTGCCAGGGGGCAGCCGGGCCACCTCCGACATCTGCGATCCCCAGGAGCCAACGGACCAGAGGCCACTCTGGGGAAGGAGGGGGAGGGGAAGTGCGCGTCACGATTTGCCCCGCCTTCTCCAGCGCCTGTCCCTATATTTCCCTCGGCCAGAATCGCTGCCAAGAGGGAAAAGGAGCAAAGGGCTGGCGAGGGGACCCGGCGCACGGGATAAAACCGCTCTTTTGCGCTCCTTTCTTTTCTCCCCGGGAAAGTCGCCCTCGCAGCTCGGGACAGCGCCATTAGTCTGAGAGAGTGGGCAACGCAAGACACTCTGGCGCCAGCTTGCTGTCTGAGGGGCGGCTTCTGCTGCTTCAGGCGCGCTGCCAACCAGGAGGGCGGGAGGAGAGCCATGGGGGTGCCCGTGCCAGGTGCGAACGGCCGCTTGGGCGCTGTGTGGAAGAGGCTGAGCCGCAGCTTACGACCCCTTGTTCCAACCAAGGGCGGGCGGCAGAGCTGGGACGAGATACACCTGCTGCATCTGAAAAGGTAAACGCGGGTTTCGAATTGGGCTGTTGCCGGCCTTTGAGTCTCAGAAATCAGTCCTTGCCGGCAAATGAACAGCTGGGCGGGATAGTTTACTTCCAGGCTGCGGGACCCGATGCCTGCAGGCGCGCACGCGCCTCTTCTACTACTGATGAAGATTCAATCGCGGTATCGTCCTGCAGAAGGAAAACTAGGTAGCGCAGGAGATAAACGGTAAACCAAAAACAAAAAATCCTCCTTTTTTCCCTTGTAGGCTGGTTTGTTTCTTTGTTGTTCTAGACAACAAAAGGGGAGCGCTCAGAAACCGCATCCCCTCTCTTTGCAAACTTTTCGAGCCAGGATTCTGATTCTGCTCTTCCTTCTTCGATCTGGATAAGTCCTTCTCAGGCCCCAGTTGCTCTAGCACAAGAGGGCATAGTTGCATCCCTGAAGTTAGGTCATTTTTGCACCAGGGAAAGTGATGAAGAGTCTTGTAACAGTTGAATTGTTTGCAACAGCATGGATTTCTGCCACCGGGAAGAAGTTGTCTCCAAGTCTTGATTTTGCAGAGATGTCTTCCTTCTCCTTGTGATGTGCTGGGGCTTCATCAGAAATCTTTTCATGTGTACAAATACTTTAGGAGCAGTCTGATACACATCTATCTGGGAATAAGCCCCATTGACCTTAATAATGCTTACTTTTGGATTGCCTTGGATTACAGTCACAGTATCAAAGAATCTGAACTGAATAACTGCTTAATGTTGCCCCAGATCAGTTGCCTTAGATGACTTTCTTACTGTTGCTTATAAAAAATGAGCTCTGGACTGGTTTATCAACATTTTTATAAAACAAGTTTGTAATCGCCAGAGTGACCCCTTGCTTCATGGTCAAAGCTTTATAGTGATGCCAGTGGTAGTCCATACAGAATTGGTAGACGGTTCTGGATTTCAAAATATTTATTACATGTAATGTTTTTAAGGGTATCATAGGCACTTCATGAATGTTATTTACACTTTAAAAAGCAGATTCCCAAACTTCAGTAAATTGATTTATGCAAAAGAATTTTGCGTGATTATGGTTTTTCACTTCCTTCTCAACTGATCGCTGTGAATGGAAGGCAAGACCAGAGGATGGAGGAAATCCTATTTTGAATTAA
Source organism: Azemiops feae (assembly GCA_023970755.1). Lineage (NCBI taxonomy): Eukaryota > Metazoa > Chordata > Lepidosauria > Squamata > Viperidae > Azemiops > Azemiops feae. The sequence continues at coordinate 154,840 of JALGBA010000031.1, forward strand.
ATATGAATGAAATTGTTTGTACTTGATGGAATCGCCTCAGAAAGTAGATAAAATGCAGGTTTAAACTTCTTGTGAAAGTATCTTTAGAGTCATATTAGAAATTTCAATATGAATAAAACCAATTAAAAAACTACCTCAGCCATTCCAAACTTAGTGGTCCTTCATGGCCAACATTAGTTGAGAATTAGAAAAGAATTATCTCACACAATTCAAAAACACAGTTTGGGGAATGCTGCTTCAGGCTCTTAGAAAAGCAATATATGACACAATATATCTGTTTAGAGATATGGTGGCCATTGCACCTGAGTGGTCATCTATGAGTACATAGGCTGCTGGGCTTTTTCAGACAAAGTATTATTGAAGTGTTAGTATTTTACAGAAAGCATCCAAAGCAGGGATCCTCAAACTTGGCCACTTTAAGACTTGTGGACTTCAACTCCCAGAATTCCCCAGCCAGCCACGCTGGCTTTGAGAGTTGAAGTCCACAAATCTTAAAGTGGCCAAGTTTGAAGACCCCTGATCCAAAGCATTTATTTCACTGAAAAAATCCATTTATCCTATAGCTGGGATAGAATGATGTTGATTAGATTTTAAATATTGCCATGCTGAAAAGTTGTCATAAATGCAATATATAGGCAAGGGAACAACTGGTGGGAAAGTCAGGGAAGCTTACAACTATTTGAAATACTGGAGTTAGCACAGTGTAATGTTTCAGCTACACTTTGCCTTTTGAAATAATTCCCATGGATTATAAAATCATTATTTTGGAATTGGCTATTTTGTAATTAGTGAAAATTTAAATTTGCATTTCTTTTCAGGTGTAAAAATGTCTAGGCATAATAATCAGTTAAGTAATAAATAAGGAGTTCATTACTTCATAGGAACTGCAAAGTTTATATTCCTGACTTCAATGCAGTTAGGATTAACCGGCTGCCTAAGGCTGATTCAGAATTTAATTACTGAATTAGGGAAGCGCGAGCAAGGATATTCTTAATACCCTGATTCATAAGTTGCAGTATCAAGGGCCATGAATCCAATGCTGAAGGTCTTCTTTGCTTACAGGTTAATCTCTCTGAAATACTATATCATATTCAAAGACATATTGCATGTATTGTGTGTGTGTCTCAGTGTGTTTCTGCCAAATCCTATTCATATTATTCCTGGCCATTATTTTTGGTTGCTATTCTACACAAGTATACTTCAAAACAATTTCATGTTTAGAATCCGGATACCATTGTATAATAAAATTCTTGGAGTTCTTTAAAACTGGTCTACTACACACAAAGTAGAATGGATTTGCAAAATGCTAGACTTTAGACAACTATTAATTTGGCACTTCCACTCCTGCACTCCAAATTGTATTTACATAGAGTATGAACTAATGCACTTCACCTGACCAAAGATATACAACTTCAATTAGTGTTTAGTATATACAGCACAGCGCTATACTGTAGTGTGCTGTGTGAATTGCATTATTGTGAGTTTGGGATTAGCTGCCTAATGCAAGCCAAAGCCAAGAGTTATGCAGTTAACTGCACACTTGGGGCAATAAAATCATTACTTTCTTATAGATGTAGACTACCTGGCCATACCCTGTATTTGAATTAGTTTACCAGGATTTTGATATAGGAGTGTCCTCCATTTTAGATTTGACTGTGCCTTTTGTTTCCATTTGAATTGTTTACAAGGTTAATTGCAAGCATAGTCAAGTGCTTTAATCTTTAGAGCTAGATTAGGCTGGAATTTGCCTAGAGAAAGAGAGAGGCTTTTATTTGTAATTCAGTAAATTCAGTTTGGCCTCCAGTGATAATTATTACAAGGAGATAAAAACTGATGGCGCTTGAGGGAATGAGATTTAAACTTGTGAGTCTTAGTATATATTTACATTGTTTATATGGTAAAGCTGTTGAAAGTAATTATATTGCCCAATAGAAAACATTGTAGATTTGGAAATGATTATAATCCCATGTCTCTTTGAACTACTAATTCTGCTTTCCTTCTGAAAGATGCAGTGAGATCTGTAAAGCATATGGCTGCTGAAGCTGCTACTTATGCTATTATAATTATCATGAACATTTAGCCTAATTGATAAGAAAAGGCACGGATTGGGATATTCCAAACAGGTGTCAAATATAAAAAGACTATGAGGTAGTACTCTTAGGACATCCCAATTAAATAATTCAATTTGTGGAGTCCTTGGTGAGGACTCTATAGTTCAAGCCTGAGCTACAGATATTCTCTTCTAATATAATGTGTGTTTTTCCTTAGTAAGATTTTGCAAACCTTCCAAACAGGGATATCTGATAGGCGTCTTTGATCTAGGTCTTCTCAGCTCTTTTATTAGGAATAATTTCAGTCAAAAATATTAACCATGTTATTATTCTATTTGTGATGAGATTCCAAAATTAGATTATTTTTACTCAAAATCTCATTTAAGGTGCAAATTCAGGATTAACACCAGTTAGCCATGTCCTGATAATTAAATGACCTGAGTACATCCTATGCCTTGTAGGATCAGATCAAAGTCCATTTAAACTAATGTTACTTGCAAGCAGTGTATCAAAATAGCAAAAACTACATGACTGTGCTGAGCTATATCCAAAACCAGGTTACATATATATCCCATTTACTCCTCATTCTGTCTATACCATTTTATGGTTGTTTTTTCTCTTTTGATTTGAAGAGTGTGAGCAATTATACTTGCGTAGACCTTACTAAGCTGTTGCCTTGTTTAGCAATCATTTGCAATCCTTGCATGTATGATCTTCTCAGGTCTGTAAAGCAAAGGAAAGCTGAAGTAAGATCATAAGCACAGTTGCAGTTTCATTTAGCAACTGCTTCATTTAACAACCAAGTTGCCGGTCCCAACTGTGATTGCTAAGCAAGCACTATCTGTATAGAATAAGCCTCTCAAATGTGACACTTCCAAATGTGTAGAGATAATAAACGTTGGGAAATGCATCTCCAAATCATGAAAGGTGCCTGGTCGGGGAATTCAGATATAAAGTTCTAAAAAGTTCTTCTCATGAATATGTCTGTGTCCAGAATGGGAGCAACTATGAGTTACTCAACTTCATATGCTGACATTCAAAATTGTTTCTTTTCCTTTTCTCATCAACTAAGGCTATAAAAAAGAACATATATAATGATGTCATGTTATTTAGGAGATGCTGCTACTGCAAATTCATAGGAATTAACAGTGTTCTGTATAGGCCAGGGGTGTCAAACTGCCGGCCCGCGGGCCAGATGCATCACGCCAAGACCGCGCAAACCCCATTGCCAGCAATGGGAAAAAAGTCGCGATATGTCGCGACACGTCACGTGACGTCACGAGTTTGACACCCGTGGTATAGGCATTTCAGTACAAGCCATATCACCACTAATGAATGCATAGTTGCAAATACTTGCATTTATATGATGTTGATATGATGATGTTGGATTTCAGTTATCCCATTTTTAAACAGATGTTTGTTACTTTAATACACAAAAATGGAAAAAAACCAAAATGGTATAAAAAATAAAACAAGCAGAAAACAAAACAAATGCATGATATAATACATATAAAACAGCTCAAATTTTAAACATAGCAATAAACCACATAGAATAATGTTGATCAATTTTTCCATTATGTCAGTACAGAGATCATTTATAATTGAAGAGCAATCGCATATCAGTCCAAAAGAATAAATCTGGAACTGCACTACCTATCCATAATAACAAAACAAACCCCCAATTTTCAGATTATAATTTAATAACACCTTGACCTCTTTCCAAAATAAATTAAGTTTAAACTTGTATTTCAAACCTTTTTTCCACTAAGGATTGAAGAAAATTCATGACGTGTTTTTAGACTTGTCGATTGAAAGACTCATAATAGCTAAAAAGCAGTTAACACCCAATTTCCGAAAGTGATTAGAAAAGGAAGTATGTGAACCCAGTGCCCTTTCAAAGGCACTAACCATAGTTTGAGCAAGATGGCTATTCTCTTGTCTCCTGGAGTTCTAAACCCTGTGGACAGAGACAGTCTCCTCACAAGGAGCAACTCTCTGGAGCACTTGTGGGTGATCTCAAGTCCTCTCCTTGCCCAGAGAGGAATTACAAAGAGCCGGTCTACTTGCTGGTTGTTCATTCCACCTTGGTTGTCAACTCCACTCTTATGTGGAACTATCTTCAGTTCACTATTTCTTTCCTGGAAGTCTACTTTTCTAAGCTTTCTCTGAGGTACTCTGTAAACATGGGGACGGCGGCGGGGGCGGGGAGGGGAATTTTTTTGCTGAATTAATTCTATTTTGAGAGCTTAAAAACATACTTAAGATTCTTTTAGATTCTTAGCCTTTGAATATGAATATATGATATTCCAATTCTTTATTTGAAAGATCTTGCAAATGACCAATCTTATTTTTCCCCAGACAAGGTAATTAAAGCAGTAGAAGACTTTCAGATGCAATCATTCTTCACAAGTCTGGTTATGGATTGTCTTTGGGGAAGGGAAGGAGAATTCCAGCATCAAACAAGAACTGTCCATAGTTTCTGTAATTAGTAACTCATCAGTGCAATTACTTTTATTTATTTGAGGTTTTATGGCTATTCTAACTAGCTACCAATTCACTTTCACAGATGCTTTTGAAATACTACAAGATAAGAATCTGTGGGGCCACCTTAGATATTTAGGGTTATTTCTAACTGGCAAATTATGGCTAATAAGAATCTTGATAGAGTTTACTTTAAGAAGTCCTGTGACCTACCAAATTGCTAGCAGGAGTGGACAATGTGATACAAGGAGCTTGATGTTCCTTCCTGGCTTGCAAATTACATGTACTGAAAAGACATAATTGTTGACGAGTTCCTTAATTTTAGAACTATACAGCATAGTTTAGTGTAAAATTCCAAATTGTACTATTATTACATTCTGGTCATCTCTGCATATGTTAGAAAGACAGTTCTCAGAACTCCCCAACTAGCATAATGACCATGATAACTAGGGAATCCCGGTTGTTGTATCTAGGCAATGGGTCTGGAAAGTACCTAGTTAGAAACATTTCAGAATTGGGGTTGGTTTGTTTTTTTAATGATAGGTTGGGAAAGAAATATTCAAATATCCTCTTAAGTTGTACAATCTAGGAATAGCTGCTCCCAGAATATAATATTCCAAATTGTGTAGTTCTGCTCTTAATAATATCCGGGAAGAAGACTTGTGCTCTACTATGACCATGTGGGGACCATGGCGAATAATGCACTCCACTTGACTGGCATCACTGTAACAGAGATGCTGTTCAACAGAGTGCATACAAAATTTCCCTTCAAGTTACTGCTGAAAGCATGGTCTGCAAATCAAGGAATGTAGAAGCCTTTCCCAGTGGGGTGTTGGTAATATTAACCAGGTACTAGAAGTAGCTTCTATTTTTTTTCCATAATGACAAAATTTGGATGACTGTACTGCAGTAACATCTTTATTGGCTTCAAAAAGCTGGTCTCTAACATTTTCCCCTGTTCTAAGAGCTACATTCCCTCAAAGGGGGTAGGAAATTTATACGTAGGACAGGCAAGTTTGGTCCATTGTACCTAGGTGTGTATGGGAAAAATAAAGTTTGGCAAGATGGGATTTTTAAAGTCTTTCTAGTCTTTTAATTGCCCCACCAATGCAAACAGTGATGATAACAAAACAAGTAGTTGATATGTTTTAAGATCAAGTCCTTTTTTCCACCTTCTCAATTCAGTTACCTCCTTTCCAGAGCTGAGAACTCAACTAGCTGGCCTCTTGCCTAAGGCAGAACTAGAACACAGTTCCCAGTTTCTAGCTAGTGTCTTAACCCCTAAACTAAAATGACTCTACTTGCATACTACTGTTTTATAAATCCATTTCTGATCTGTAAGCTTTTGAAAGTTTCCCTCAAGTTTTACAAGGTATTACTTGTTAAGAGTTTGAATATGTTGTTGTTTCCACTTTTAATGAAAAAGAAGAGAAAAGGAAGGGAAAAGGGAATCTCATTGTCTTTCTCTGTTACCTTTTTATATACATATAAAACTACACTGGTTGTTCATAAATCTTTTGTAACATTCATTCTTCATTTATTGGGACTATCAATTTATCTTTTCAGTGTTAGAGTCAAGTCTCTTAGTGACAGGTAGAGCAAGGTGAAAGTTTTTATTTCTACTATTTTATTCAATTCAGACTTAGCTACTTCTCCACTTTTCATAACTATTCCAGCAACGTAGAGATTATTATTGCCTTGAATACAAATTGTAATCTTTGATAGGAAGTCTAGAAATGAACACCAGAGTGGGATCTGTAGCCAAATCTGCCACAAAGGATAGACAGGTCTAATATCTCTTTCAGTCGTCAAGAAGTTGATTGTTTGTCAGAGAGCCTCTATCCTATTCTAATACTTAAATTACCTTTCCCCAACATACTCTCTATCCATCAATATTTTAGGAAATGAGATTTTACAGAGGAAAAAGTTTATGGAGTCCTATATAAAGCATTCCTCTGAATGCATCTTTAGTGGATCAATGACTGTCAATTCTTGTGAGTGCACTTGATGTTTCTTTTGTTTTCTTGAACTTGTTCACTTGACTTCTGACATGTGGAAATGTAATTTTAATTGCTCCAGGACGAACGTCACATTATATACTAAACACCTGATTTATATGTGATGCGATACAGTTTGTCTGGCCATATGCCAGAAAGTTAAACAGGAGAAGGCTCTTACTTGGGAGTGTGCAGAAGAAATCTTTCTCTAAGAACATACTAAGGTGGAATATTCCAGCAATTAATGCCAAGTATATTGTAGATACTCTTTACTCTTCTTTTAATTTGCCCAGCTCTAGATAGCAATTTTAGTTCATTGTGGCTGAACTCAAAAAGCTAAACAAGGTTGGATTTTGACAGATGGGAAAGCAGGAAATGCCACTTCTGTAGGCCAGTTTGTACTAGATGGTTGTAGTGTTTAAGATGTTGGACCAGATTCAGTTCTATCCTGAATACTCTCTAAACAATTTTATGTCAATCACTCTCTTGTATTCTAACCTACCTCAAAACATGCAGTTGTAGGAATAAAATGAAAGGATATATTCTTTATAAACTGCCTCCTGGGAAAAGGGCAGGATATGAATCTAGCAAATAAATGCATAAATAAAAAAGAAACCATTCCAGAAGAAGACAGTGGCAAAATACTTCGGCGCTGGCTGTATTCAAGAAATCACCAGAAGTAAAAAAAGAAGTTACATGTTTTGATTCAGAGCCCCAGTTTCAAAAATGCTACTGTTGAAAGAAAAATCTTCATCAGGGTCGAAGTCCAAGCCGGGAATAAACAAAATGGAGACTGCTTTAGAAAGAAGGTTATAGTTTATTGAAGAGCAGAGCCAGACAGAAATATGGCTCTGGGAAAGCTGACCACATGTTGCTGGGAGTGATGGGTTTTTTATACCTTCTTGGGCTTTTGTGTTTGGAGTTGTTCTTCCTGTTCCTGTGGCATGAACTTTGACCTGAGGTTCAGTGTGCCTTTCTGATATTCTAATGGTTGTGGGTTAATCCTGTTACATCCCAAAGGTCATATCCTGCTTCCGTGGGGCTGTGGCTGATGACTATGTCCTGTGTTGGATTTTTTGGGTGAGGGGTTGTTGATTCTAGGGATCTTTTGCCTTTCTAATCATATCAGCTCTAAGCTTCCTGGCTCCAATCTTTCTGAAAGGATTATCACATCTGCATTTCTACAGACCTGGCCTCTGCTTGGGGCAGAGAGACTTGGGGTGGTGGTGGTTTCTGCCTAAGATTTTCCATTATTCCTTTGGAGAAATATATTCTGCCTTTTTAATATTCCCCAAAATATTTCTTTCTTGGGGGGGGGGGGACTGACTTCCCACACTAACTTTCCTAAACAGTCTTTTAAACTTTTAAATGCAAGTATAAACTGCTTTTCAAATAAACAAATCCATTATTTAAATAATGTTCATCCCTTACCATTAAAATACAGTAGCAAACATGTTTCATTGTACCTTTGCAGTATTCGTTCCTTTTAGGGTCTTAGTATAATGTCCAGGATGCAAATGGTCCTTGATCATTGCCAAGGTAAAGTAGGAAGTTTGTTTATTTGTTTATTTACTCTCCTTCTTTACCAGCCATTCTTAGAGGCTCTATGTGGCTAACTAAACAATTTAACAAACACACCCTTCCAAATGCATGCAAAAGCAATCTATATACATAAGTCATGAATGATGCATATTGTAAAGCAGCTTTCTACTGGACCAACTAAAAGAGAAATTTTTTTTACAAGTTTCTGGAAACACAGGAGAGATGAAATAGGCCAGAGTTCAGCAGTGGATAAAGCTTGCCTCTGAGGCCCCGTCAGCTGATAATCTTGCCCAGATGGTACCTGTATTTGACTCTGTAAAGTCTAGTTGGATGGGAGAGGAATGCCAGAAGAAGCAACTTCTCAAATAACCAGGACTGAAGCCATGATGACCAGCACCTTGAATCTCACTGGGAAGTCCATTGGTAACCAGTGGAGCTCCAAAAATATTGGAGTTATCTAATTATATTGGTCCATACCCGTCACTGCCTGGGCTACCACATTTTCTACCAGGAGAGAAAAATGGAAGGAGCATAGGTAGCGAGCAAGAAAAAAGACAAAAAGGAGACTGCTGAATAGGCAATGAAACAGAGAAGAGAGATGGTCTATATGAATTGGATATTGAGGCTGTAGCAGGTCTAACCCAAGCCGTGGCCCAGAAAATACTAGATGCAAAACCTGGAGAAGGTTGAGATCATTTAATATTGCCCCCTTTGGTTACTCATGGCTAAATTTAGGAGTTAGTCCCAAGGATACATGCGAATGAAATAATAACATTGCTCTGCCCAAGTGCCATTTCCCTTACGAGATCAGTGCCTTCTCACTGATTTTCTTGGCAGTCTATTCCCCATTTAACTTTGTTCTAAATAAAACATTTCCTATTTTGTGCTTATGTACTTAATACATAGGCATCACCCATAATCTATGCACAGAGGAGAGATTTCAGGAATGCGAAGCTGGGTAATTTTCCAGAGAAGGAAGCCCTTACTGATAACAACCACCAGTAGCAAATTGGCCTCTATAAACATAAGTGAAGCTGATTTCAAGGACGGAATTAATATTTTGTCTTACTCTTGCCCAACCTGCTGTCATGTAGGAAATGTGTGAATGTTTTTAGTAGGCTTGGGTGAGGCAGTTTAAGTCTACCTTAACAAAGAACCTCATGTGGTGAATGCCACTCTTTATCAAGGCAAAGAGATATAAGGCCTCACCTTGATTTTCCCCAAAGCTATTCTTGAGATGCTGCCTATCCATTTAAGAATCCATGATACGCATGTTTGGTATAAGTGTTTCATTATTTATTTGTATCCAAAAAGTTAACCATGAACTCGTAGGGCTTTGCATATTCTTTCAAAATCACATCCAAGGAATGGAAGCCTATTTCATTTGTCAGGGTTTTTTTTTTCCAATTATACTATGTAAAAACTGAATTTATAGCTGGTTTTTTATATTGCATTAGAATTATAACTTTTAAATTTATAAACTTTAAAATGTGAAATTGGGTAAACACAGAAATCTGATAAAATCTTGATACTCTTAGTTTGATTACTAATTTTTTTTTTTTTTGGTCAGATTCCTCAAACATACAATACTTCCTGGTCATGCCTTTCCTATCTTTTCATTAAACTTCTGTTTGCTGTTGACGCGGATTATTTTGATCCACAAGAGTAATTTTCTTATTGGGCTTTTTTTCCTGCAGAATCTGGGAATCTCCTCTTCTCTTGGCTGCCAAGGACAACAACGTTCAGGGTCTCAGGAAATTAATCCAAGATGGTTCTTGTGACATTTATCAAAGAGGTAATTAAACCTATTCTGAAGAGAGAATTTTCTTGGACCATCAAGTGCTGCATTAAAATTACATGCATTAATCTCTCCACTCTTTGATCCTCTGCAGTACATATGTGCAGTTGTGTATACAGATGTGACTCTTCTTTCACATGATGTTGTTGTTACATGCTGGCTGGGGAGTTCTGGGGGTTGAAGTCTATAGGTCCTAAAGTTGCTTAGATTGAGAAACACTGCACTAGGGGTGCCCAAAACGGCCATCAAGAAACATTCTGGTACAAAATATTTTTGAAGCAGAACATTTCTAGATTACTTGAAACAGTCCATTCCAGGGTCAGAATGTTCTGTGACTTAACATTTTGCAATCCTTTAGTACACCCCCAAGACTAGTGAACACCCAGGCGCATGCCCTACTTCTGTTTTAGGCCTCTTTGCCAAGCTCTAAATTTTATATTAAAAGATATCCATAAGTGAGGCAAGCCAAACTTTCTCTCCCTCCCTTTCATTTTAGAAAGGCAGACAATAGATAGATGTTTCTTAATTTACATATCTGTCAACCTGCAATGGATCAAAATGGTAGATTATAGTCCATAACCCTCAATAAAGAAGCTTTCGTTCTGTAGCTGATCGATTCAACTGTTGCTGTTGATAACAATATGTTTTTGTGTATCTTTCATGTGTATTGGACAGATATCTGAAACAACAAGCAAGGCTTGCTTGTTAACTCATTCTTAAGTGACGATTGTATTTTTATTATTCTGTGCAGGAGCGATTGGGGAGACGGCTCTTCATGTGGCCACCCTCTACGATTGCACAGAAGCTGCTGACTTTCTTCTGGAAGTGGCTCCAGAACTCATCAATGAGAAAATGACATCAGCACTTTATGAAGGTTATCATTATTAAGGAGCTGAGCTAGGATTTTTTTTTAAAAAAAACCATACAAAATATATAAATTTATATCAATAGCAAATACTTATAGTTATTGAGATCTTATAGTTATTGAGATCTAAGCACGATGCCCAAATGACATATGATGCAATAGCACTTAGATTTATATACCGCTTCATAGTGTGGTATATAACGGGTTTTTATGTTGTGGATTGTTAATATTGTAAACCACCTGGAATCAGCTATGTGTCAGTTAGATGTGAGTTTATTAAACAAATTTTAAAAATTGTTTAATAAATACATAAATAAAGATTGTAATACATGTAACACTTGATTTAACCCTTGCTGCAAATATTCATGATCTCAAATCAGAAAACAGAATGAATGATAATAGAAACAAAATGTTTGAACAGCTATTATGTATAGTAAGAATGGGAATTTTTATCTTTTTTCCTGAACTATTTACTGCCTGACAAGCTAAAGCATCAAAGCTAAAATTTGCTGCTAAATCTTATGTTTTGTAGCAAAGAGTGACTGTATTCAGAAGTGGATTTTCTGTGGGAAGATGGTAAAGAAGGGAATGCTTAAAAAACCCTTAATTCTATCTGCAATCTCAGATAGAGGGGGAATCCTAATCATAGGATTCACAGATGTCATTAATGACATATCTAGTTTAACTGGAGCTTTGGCTTTCATTTCAATCTGAGTATTTGTTTGAACTCTGTCAGTTAGGAAAGTTTTGCAGAATATGAAAGATGTTCTTTCTAAATTCCCTGTTGAAAAACCAAATCTAAAATGGTGGTTGGTTGCTTAACATTCCATAATTGAAAACAAGCCAATATTGGGTACAAAGAATGTCCTAATTTGGTTTTTTTTTTTAAAAAATATTAATTGCAGGACAAACAGCACTCCACATTGCAGCAGTTAATCAAAATGTACATTTAGTGAAATGTCTGCTGAAGAAGAGGGCTCACATTTCTACGCCTCGAGCTACAGGACACTTCTTCAGGCGTAACTCCTCACATCGTTCTTATTTTGGTATGATTCCATCTGTTGCTCCAGAGGACAGAGATAGCTTGATTAGCAGAAGAAAGTCAGTGCTCCACAGAGTTAACTCTGCTCCTCAAAAGTTTTTTTCTATCCCTCCTGTTACTGCTGGGTCTGTCACTTTAGTAAAGAAATCTTAGTAGACTGGTTTTACCTGCAATCAATTAACAACTCCTCAAAGTTATGACAGCCTTGGAAAAAACAGACTGACCCCCGCAGTCACATGGTTGTATTTCAGGCATTTGGCAACCAGGTTTCATTTATGATGAGTTGTAATATCCTGCAGTCACATGATCACTTTCTGTGACTTTTCCATTATCTAACGTCCATTGGATAAGCTAAATTTGGATTTACAACCACATGATTTTAATGACCATAGTGATTCGCTTTACGACCATCATAAACATGGTTGTAAAATTGAGCCTGGTCACATGGTAGCTTGACCTACAGCCACAATATTTTACAACCAAAATTCCAAGCTCAAATTTGATCATAAGTTGAGGACAGCCTGTAATTAAAGAAGAGTCCTTGAAATAATATCTTAAATCCCATTACCATGAACACTAAAGTTAGTCTGGATCCAACCCATTATTTTATTTTTTAACAAATAACAGTATATGTTGGTTTTAGATCATGTATGCAGAGGAATGGCTTTCGTAAAAACACAACTGCTGTCATAAGAAAAGTAAAGGATGAAAACTATTTAATGGAAACTGATTAATCAAGGGCAACTTATTCATTGATCATCCAATATAAATGAAATCAGCTAAACAGTGAACCCCAATTATGAGTCTCAGAATAGTTTTTTTTTAATTTGTTTATTACTGAAGCTTTGTTTGAATTTTGTTTTCCCTCTCAAATTCTTCCATAGGGGAGCATGTTTTATCTTTTGCTGCCTCTGTGGGCAATGAGGAAATTGTCCATCTATTAATTGAAAATGGAGCTGATATCAGGGCACAAGATTCCCTAGGTAAGATGGCCACAGTCAACTTGTAAAAACATGGATTGTTTTTGGTAGAAACAATAAGGAATTATACCTAGTTTGAATTTGGTAGACTATTGATTAATCAAACATTTACACTTATGTACAATTATATGATATCGTAGCATTTAATTCATTTTTAATAGTTACCTTTAAATTCTTAGGAATTTTTTAGTCAAAATACTATATAACATATAACAAAATATGTCTCAGTTCTCAGCCTCACCAATAAATTATCCCACTGATTCAAAATGAATATATAAAGATGAAACTTGTATTCATGAAGAGCTAATAACAACATTTGAATAATGCTTGTGAAACATTACTAAGTTGGATTAATTCAGTATTAACCAATTGTGCAATTGTTTCATCTCCAGGAAACACGGTTCTTCACATTCTAGTTCTTCAGCCGAACAGAACATTTGCGTGCCAGATGTACAATCTCATCCTATCCTATGACAAACAAGAAGGGAACTTGGAACCACTCGACTTGATTCCCAACAATGAAGGTCTTACTCCATTCAAACTGGCTGGAGTTGAGGGTAACACTGTGGTGAGCACATGGCCCAGTTGATCTCTATGGGAATATTTTGGGGGGAAAAGAATTTAAAGAAATTTAAACAAATTTTAAATTTGTTTATATATCTTGTTTTGTTCTCAGAAAAGTCCTAGACATTTATATTGGGCTCCCTGACAATTTCCCATTCAAATACTAATTAGACCAAAAGCCAGATTCAGAAGTTAAGTCTTGGATTATTATGGATTATTGTTTTGTGCTGTAGCAGGCTCATGTCTTAGGTCCTCCTTTTCTTCATATACAAAGCAACAAAATTTAAAGTTCCATTTATGTTCTTCATGTTTTACCTAGGAATGGAAGGAGAATATACAAACTCAAGTCTCATATATATAATGTCACAGTTAGTACTTGTTTAATAATAGTATAAGCAAATCTTATTCCTTCAGATCATTTTCTGGTGTAATTGTAGTTAAAATTTATTTTTAGTATGAACACCTCTTTCTCTTAATTAGAAATGTGATTTTTTTTTGGGGGGGGTGTTCTTTTGGGTGTTTTGTTTCAAGTCAGTCTTGACTCCTGGCAACAATGTGGACTAGGTCCCTTCAGTTTTCTTGGCATAATTTTTCAGAAGTGATTTTGCTATTGCTTTGTTCCTGGGGGTTAAAGAGAGACTGGCTCAAGGTCATACAATTGGCTTCATACCTAAAGCAATACTTAGTTTTTGTAGATCTAGAAAACAGACTCTTGGTTTCTAGATCAGTGCCTTTAACTACTGGATAAAGTTTTGGATCCTAAAAGATCGTAGCCCTTTGAACCATTCTGGCTGTATTTCAGAATCTCTGCACTTTCTTCCAATTCCAACATCCAGAGTTGAATTATTTTGAAACTCAATGCCATCTTTAATACATTCTAGTACTGAATCTTATCAGCAATCTGATGTAGCAATCTGGTGCTCTTTTTCTTTTTCAGATGTTCCAGCATCTTTTGCAAAAGCGTAAACAAATAATGTGGTCTTTGGGGCCCATTACCACCATTCTCTATGACCTTACAGAAATTGATTCCTGGGGTGAAAACCAATCTTTTCTGGAACTTGTTGTATCAACAAAGAAAAGAGAGGTACTATGGAGTTCAGATATTTTTAATCTTGGTAGAATGATGACTGTTTCTATTTATTGAAAAAGGAATTTGAATGTTCTGTTAGGATGTTCATATAAATTGCATTGTCTGTGAATGTTTTGTCCAGCTGATGAAGAAGCAAAGATTGCTGAGATTCTGCTAATAGAATTCACATCACAGACTTCAGGGATCAGATTACGAGAACAGTCTTTCAATGCAAATTGTACAATTACTAATACAACAGGTGGACAATTTGACTGAATAAGCTGAATCTCCTGTACTCGTGTTACATTTTTTCATTCAAATAAAGACTTAGAGTGTAGTCAAAATATTCATAGCATAAATCACCCATTTGAAAATTTGCTCCTTCTCTATTTACAGAATGTGATCTGATTTAACAATTTAGAAAATCCAACTATATCATTCTTTGATTTATAGAAAATAATTTGTTGCATGGGCTTCTATTTGTTTTCTAATTTTATTTTTCATTCATCTCTGAAAATGATTCCAGAAAGTTCAAAATTCCCTTCAAATGGCATATAGTTAATTGGTTCATTTTGTTTATATAGCAGCTTTCTTCCTGGAGCTGAAGGTGATATACACAGTGTTTCCTCTTCCAGTTTTTTTTTTCTTTCCAAAACAACTCCTTGACATAAGCTGGGCTGAAAAAGTAGGACTGTCACCCAGTTCCCTAGCTCAATGTTGAATTGAACCTGTCTCTCCCAATACTAGGTTTCAAAGTTTGATGGCTAGTATTCAGCATTAACCATATTACTCTTTGTTATGGAGTCAGTGATATGATAAATATTAATCTGGAACTTGTTCCATTATTTAGCCTTATTTGATTTTTTCCAGTTTATTAACTTCTCATTACAAAGTTGTAATTTAGGTTTTGACCTTGTGTCAAAAAGTCCCTTGTGTCCTTCCACCCCCACCTGAATCATTTTCCAAATTTGCATTGTACTTAGGGATTCAAGAGATGCAACTGCACAGTAAAGAGTTTTAGACCAATCTGTTCCGACTGTCTTTCAGTGAGTAACAATTACTAGCAGAGGCACATAGTAAATCAGAAAAAGTGATTAGATATCTGGCCTCTTTCTAAATTTGGAAGCAGATTGCAATAGTATTTAATGGATTTTGAGAAAGCTGTTTTCAAAGTCTCTGAAATGTTCCAAAAATAGAAAAATCTTCACAAGTCTTTATGGAAATGTAGATGGTGATGATATTTATATCCTGCCATTATTTTATAGTTTAGTTTGGTAATGACTTTTGTTTTAAGGTAAGGGCTGTAGCTCAGAGATAGATAATTTACTTTCAATTCAAAAGTTCCTGGTTTTAATTCCTGGCATGATGGAGATACCAATGAGAATCACTCCTGCCTCAAATCCAAGTAAGCCATTGTAAGTCAACTTTGTCACCTTGTAATTTTCATTCTATCTCTGGTTATAAGTGATGAAAATAGATCAATTGTCCTGGAAAGATAAATTGTTTGCCTACTAAGACCTTGTTAACCTTACTGGATTTTGCACGTGTTATCTGGCTGTCATCATGTTAAATTTAATAACTTGTGTGGTTTATGGGAAGTTTTTTTACACAGCGTACAGTCATCATTGACTTTATAACACCAATTTCCAACTTTACTTTTGTGAAGATTACATATGACATTTGACAGTTTTTGACTTCTTAGAATCATAAACATAATCAGAAAAAAGTGCCTGCATTTAGTTAAAATCATATTCGCAGATGGCAGCACTCTTGAGTAATGAGACAATGCACTTCAAATTTCCTTCCTTATATACTTTTTTATGCACTGAGGATCATTCCACATCTTAAAGAAATTTTAGTCTTTCCACTCTTCTGTGCAATTTCAGGTTTAGGACTGATCATTGAGTGTCATTACAGGCCCCAGATACTATCCATTGATGAGTATAGCTCTACACTGGTTAGATTCATAG
Source organism: Azemiops feae (assembly GCA_023970755.1). Taxonomy (NCBI): domain Eukaryota; kingdom Metazoa; phylum Chordata; class Lepidosauria; order Squamata; family Viperidae; genus Azemiops; species Azemiops feae. Next base: position 171,199 of record JALGBA010000031.1, read on the forward strand.
ATTGCCATAAGCCTTGGTTTATTTCAACGACATCTTATTGAAAAAAAAATCATTTCTTAGCTTATGTGTGAAGTTAGCAACATATATTCTTTAATATTTTGAAGGAAGCAGGCAAATTTATTAATTTGTGTGGTTAAAATAGAATCAGTCCACCCCTTCTTCTTATATGAGGCAAATGATATACATTTTACAAGTGTAACTGAGTTCAGTGAATTATATTTGTTTTATTGATCCATAGTTTAGAATGCAGTAAGTTAATCCTAAAATTCTTTTTATATATAATTTTTAAAGAAGTTTTTGATAGAGTAAAAACAATACACATTTTAAGTTCAACATGAGAGAAGTAAAAATAATCAAAAAGTAAAAAAAAAGAAAAAGAGATAGAAAAGAAGAAAAATAGAATAATAAAGAAGTGGATCCCAATCTTCTTAGCAGCAGTTAAAAGTACATTTACATTTTATCATCTCTCTCTAAAGATACATCAAAGTTAACTCTAAAATTCTAATTCAGAAAAAGGTGAATGATCCAATTAGTTTAATATTAGCATCAAACCAAATCATGTTATATAAGGATTGTATGATTCACATATAATTCTAAGTCACAAGATGGCTTTCATTACCCATCCACTTAGCATTCTGATTATAATGGTGCATTGTACCTATAATTTGTGATTTCAAACTGTGATTAGAAAATATACCTTCAATTGGGCTTTCTGATTCTGTTTATTGGTCAGGAGCAAAACATGGCTTTGCAATTCAGGTTTCACTTCAAACTGTCAACAAATTTCATAGCCATGGTTAGACATGATTCATAAAGTAAACAATTCCATATAAACAAATGATCTACCAGTTTTCCTTCCCTGAATTCAGGAGATCTGGGTAATAAAAATAATGGATCATAGTAAGTAATCAATGATTGCAATATACAAATGTCAGACTCTGGGCCCTACAATATTACCCATCTTGAATGTCATATGAATTGAAATACAAATAGATAGGCATTGCAAAACAAAAATAACAATAAATTCTGATTGGGAGGCAGGGACAGAGTGAGACTCGGTAAATAAATTATCTCCAATCTTTTAAAATAAATGTGAGAGCTTGGAGGAATTAACCATCTGGCCCCGGGCTGCTGAGATCACAATGTGGTTTATAGAAATCAGCTACTGATTTAAAATGTCAGCAACCTAAAAAAGAGTTTTATGTTTTTCTTCATTTTTAAAAAGCATTTTTAAAGATGTGTGGAAAGAAAGGGATAAACTACATAATTTATGAAATGGAAGTCAAATCACCAAAATACAGTTTTCTCACTGTTACCATGAATTTCATGATTTTAAAAGAAACAACTAATCTAGTATTACAAAAAATTTTAAGGAGGCAGACAAAGATGATAGAATAATCTGAAAATCTAGGTTGCTCGATATAATCTTATCAAAGACCAGATTTCTTGTGTGTCTAACTACACTTGGCTAAATAAAGTATTCTACTATATTCTATTCTATTCTTTTTTTAAAAAACCCATTATTTATTATTGGCTAATCAATGCAACATATAGTCAAGCAGTTGATTTGAAGATATATGGGTGAGAGACCTTAAAATACATATTAACTTAAAAATAAAACATTGAGAGAAACCAATGAATGAGAAATGTATAACAAACTGAGCTCCAGTAGGGACATTCCTGCTGAAAAAAAGGGGTATCAAATCAAATCATCTATGTAAAAAAAAGTTTTCAAGGGTAACTCCAATTTGCTGGATTGGGTATGTGACAAAGGGCTCTTTAGTTCACAAATATACTGTATAAATTGTTGCTGAGTTCTCATTATAAGATATGCAATTGAAGTGACAGTTCAATCCAATACAAAGTTATTGATGGGTACAAACCATAAAATAGCCATTCATTGGAAAACATTGATGAATATCAGTACACAAATATTTGAATAAACTGTGGGAGAGTTTACTTTTAAAAAGACTCAAGCACAAAATTAGCTAAAAGGACTAAACCATTGGACCCTTTAATTAATTTATTATTCATTTACAGAATGATATAATAAGAATATGGTCTAGAGATTACTTTAAATTCCGAAGATATGCTTTTTTCACGTTATGGATCATTTTCTAGCATATACTGACATTAGTATATTGTCTAATTGCTGATGTACGCAACTTTGCAAAATGTATTGTCAAATATAGCTCTTTTTGTTGATATGGAATGAATATACATGTGTAAATGCGAGATGCCAGAATCAGAAGGGCCAAAAGGGATGCATATGAACCAGTGGTGGGATTCAGCCAGTTTGCACCACTTCAGCAGAACTGGTAACTGATTTTTTGTTGCCCAGGCCCAGAATGGACTTCCACACAGAGAACCGGTTGTTCACATATTTGAATCCCACCACTGATATGAACCATAACAATTATATATACTTAGAGTAACTTTCAGATAGGATTAAAATGTTCATATTAAGTATTGAGAATAACCAAATAAGGTAAATCCACCATCAATTACATTCATATAAAAAAAACACCCTCAATCCATCCATGGTTAAAGGACAGCAAACCAAGAAAGTCCAAGCACTGTAGAGGCTTCACAGGCCATAAACCAATTAATTGGTATAAGCTTCCTACTGCCATCCATAATTTAATTTAGCTCTTGTATTGGAAGCCAAACATTTACAAAGATCTTATTTTGTTTAAAGACTTTAGTTCAGCATGAAAAGAAGTTTTATTAGAACAGTAATTTGTGCATTTGTCCAGTGATTACATCATTCTATTTTAAAAGATGCCCATTGATTGCCAACGGCTTGAGGACATAATTCAAAATATCTTTAAAACTTCATGACTTGTTATGAACCTGCCGATCTCTTAAGATCTGCAGTATAGATGTATAGTTTTCTCAGAATCACATGAAAAGCTGTTTTCCCCTCAACTGCTTTCCAATTGCGGAATATTCAAATATCTTTATCCCGTTTTTAATATTATCTTCTTTTTTTTCTTGGAATACTGCCTTGCAGTTCTTTGTGAAAGAAGGTATATAAGTGCCCCCAATATATAAAATTAAGATAATTTAGTAAGAATGTATTTTTAGGACATCACCAGCGGCAGATTTTTGAAACATGGGTCTTTAAGAGTTAATCCTCAGTTTTTCTTTCCGCTTCTTCCTTGCAGGCTCGCCGTATCCTAGACATTACTCCTGTGAAGGAACTAGTCAACCTGAAGTGGAACACATATGGGCGTCCTTATTTCTGTTTCCTGGCTCTGTTTTATGTCCTCTATATGATTTGCTTCACCATGTGCTGTGTTTATAGACCACTGAAAAATCGCTCAGAAAATCAAACGGACGAGCGAGATAACACCATCATTGTGCAGAAAACACTGCAGGTATATTGGTGTATAACTACAGGTTTCTTTGTGAATCTAGGCAAATTGTATAATAACTGTCTTCAAAATGCAGCACAGAACAATCAAAAGTTAAATAAAATTTTAAACTTTGCAAAAACACTTTTTGAAAATGCTCCAAGAGGCCGTGAAGAAAAAGGCTGTCACAATCCTGAGAACAGCTTAAAGATGAGAAAAAAAAATATCACTGAATTTGCCAGCAAAGCTCTGGCTTTCACTAGCCTTTCTGGGACAAGTCATTCTCACCTGATCCAGAGACAAATAATTCAAATTTCTTAGATGGAAGATTGGAAAATAAAATATCTTTCTTGGTATTCAACTGTACCTCTTAAGTCTGTAAATGGAAATTAGCATTTTATTTTATAACACTCTGCTAAAAACAAGGTAGCTAAGGAAAGATTCTACTCATGAATGAAGGTGAATATACGTGTCTCAGGATAATATTGCAGGATCCAATCTGGATCGGTCACTGTGACCAGCTTCCAAGCTTTTGGACTGACCCAGATTGGATCCTGCAAAGATTCTATTCTTGTTCTTTTACTGGCATACAGTACTTGGTTTCTATGTTCAGGAAAGATTTGGGAGGGGGGATGCATGTTACTTGTGCAAAGCCATCTTTTGGTTCATCTTTCCAATAACAAGTTTCACTGTCAAGTCAATGCTGCCAAAAGAGAAATAATTACATTAAACTAAACTAAATAAATTAAACATCTTGATGACACCAGTTCCAGGTTTTTCAGATCTTTATCACTTCCTTAATTAGGATACTTTCCTGTTTTTAGGAATCGTATCTGACATATGAAGATCAACTCAGGCTTGTGGGGGAGTTAATTACAGTGATAGGAGCCATGACAATTTTACTCCTTGAGGTAAGGACAAAAGAAAAAAGTTCTAATAAACCGATCTTCATTAAAGTATACTAATACAAGATATCTGCCATTTGGGAGACATTGTGTTTTGACAAAATATACCTAAGCAATCATAATGTTATCTGAAATCAATATAATTGTCTTGAAAAACATGATGCTACATATGCTATCTGTATTTCTGACTTTCCTGTTGGGGGATCCAGAGTTACATTTTGTTTTGGAAATAGTTAAAGTAAGTAATTACAAATGAGCTGATTGTGGATGAATATAGCCAGTAATTGTTTGCAGGATTTGCATAAAATAAAATAATTGATCAATATTATGTTTTGAATTCATTTCTTAAAATCACTGTCTTACTAAATTTTACAGGCTTAAGCCATTTTATATTTTAAACTGTACCCTTTTTGGAGCATTTTAACATCTTCTCAGCTTTTGCTTGTTTAATCACCAATATTGAAATATTTTTTGAATGTCTTTATTCTGCAAAATTACTGCTCTAGCACAAAGTGGTTTCGATCACTGACTTATCAAGGTGTTGCTGACTAGTGAAAAGCAAGTGACATTTTTGCTTGCTGATAGTGTATAGGTTTCCCTTTATAAAACCGTATCAGGTATTAACAGCATTGTTCTCATAATGGCTTTGTTTCTCCTTGACTTGGGCACAAAATATTTTCGGAATTCTCTGTACTTTTGAGTCAATTTCTAGAGGTAGACTCAGCACATTGGTGATTTCAGTCCTCACTGAAGTGGTTGTTGGTTATAAACTTTTGATATATATATATATCATTTTTTATAGATTCCAGATATTCTAAGAGTTGGAGCCACAAAGTACTTTGGACAAACCATCCTGGGAGGACCTTTTCACATAATAATGTGAGACTCTACAGTTCCAAAACTCACAAATACTCTTTTTTTCTTATATATATTCTGCCATTGTAACTTTCCTTTCACCATTTTTCTCTTCCATTTCTATCTGCTTCAAATCTAGATTTCTTTCTTTGCAAATTTGTGTCTCTTAACATCTGTTTAAGTTCTGTCTGGAAGAGTTGTCTGCTGAATCTCCTGAGAAATTTCAAATTCCTCAGATGTTTGAACCTGAGAAATAAATACTGCATGCATTAAAATTGACAGCAAACAATTTTTCGGAAGAAATGCCTTGTTCCAGCACAAGGGAATAAAGAGATTCTCCATTCTGTGAATGCGCATGAGCCTATATTTACATGTATTGTCTGCTCATGTATGTTTAGGGCTCAATTCTGTCTTAATTAATTTTAGGTTGTATTAATTAATTACTCATTCTCACTTAATTATATTTTTCATTTTCAGCATTACATACGCCTGTGTGATCCTGATAATCATGGTAATGCGTCTGACCAGCACAGAAGGAGAAGTGGTCCCCATGTCCGTTGCCCTGGTGTTGGGCTGGTGCAACGTCATGTACTTTGCACGAGGATTTCAGATGCTTGGGCCTTTCACCATCATGATACAAAAGGTAAGGAAAACAAAGCTAAAAACTGAAGTCAAACTGACAAAGAATTCCACAGGTATTCCTCAACTTAAAACCATAATTGAGCCTATAATTATGGCTGTAAGTTGATGCAGTCATAAATCAAGGCATTGCACGACTGAATCCAATTTTGCAATAGTTTGTGTGGTAGTTGTTAAGCAAATGTCACACTGATTAAACCAATCAGTTTTCCCCAGTGAGTTTTTGTTGTTGTCAGAAACTGGAAGTCAACAAACTGGCAAGAAATGTCACAAATTGCAGGCATGTGACTGCAGAATGCTGCAACCGCTGTAAAGCTGAACTGGTTGCTAAGCACCCAAAATGCAATCACATGACTGCAAGGATGTGTGTGTGACTGTTGTAATTTCAAAAATGGTTTGTAAGTAGCTTTTGGGTGGGTCCAGTGTAATTTTGAATAGTTCTTAAGTGACTGGTTGTGAGTTGAGACCTACTTGAATTTCTCTCAGAAGTACATCTTTTCCAGTAATTGGAACTGAGAATTTAAAGGTCAGACAATAGTGGGTTGGGAAAAGTAGAAGTTGGGGAAAAGTTAGACATAATAATATTATTGTTTTATCTTTTCTACAGATGATATTTGGTGACCTTATACGTTTTTGTGGGCTAATGGCTGTTGTCATATTTGGCTTTGCCTCAGGTGAGCTCTAAAGAAAGATGTGAACTTCCAATATCATTCCAGTATTCTTTGAATATGCAGTCTGAGAATCTGTTTATAATGTCATTTCTCCAGTGGGGAAAAAAAACTTTTTTCTCTATATTCCCAGGTTTTTTGTTTTTTGTTTAAATTGTACCCATGTTTTTGTAATAGCAGTGGCTTTCATAAGAATCCTGGAATTTTATGGAATTTTAAAGCAAGAAATCAATATTAGCAGATAATGCAATCTAAAACATAAATTATTTGGCATTCATTGCTGAGTTTTTACTGTCATGCAAATGGAGATGCTGGGCATATGTTCAGTGAATGTGATCTGTACACTAGCTTAACAATAGTGACTAGTGTCTTCTTTGAACAAAATGCATTATAATTTGGAGGGGGGAGGCAATATGCTCCTAAATATTAGTGGAAGAAATGGAGGAATAAACAGCAGGAAAGATTGTTATCAGTCTTTTGGTAGCCATTGTTAAAAGGAAGTTCATCCAAAATGTATTATAATTTGGGGGCAATCTGCTCCTAAATATTAGTGAAAGAAATGGAGGGATAAATAGCAGAATAAATTGTTGCCAACTTTTGGAGGCCATTGTTAAAACTGAGAAGAACAGATCCTTTGCTCTAATTTAGCATGGTTCTTATGTTTGGGAATTCTATAGGAAATGTACTGAGGTTTCTTGTACAACCTTTTAGGAACAGAGTGTTCTGAAGATACAAAGTTTAAAAGCCATTATTTTAGATGATGGTTTACCCTGAGCCTTCTGTTATTCTGGCTTCTCCATATTTTTTTTAGAAAATATATTATTGCACATTGTTGCCTACCGAACACACCTGATGATAAATTTTGCTCCTTTTCATCCATATCTGTATTTTTATATCACATGTTTAAAATTGCCTGCTTTTGTGGGACTTCTGCAGCATTGAATATCAGTATCCAGATATTCAAGTTATGGAAGAGAAGAAAAGAATTTACATGCCGGGCTTAGATTTTTCATGAGAATTAAGAGAGGCTATTAACCTTCGGGATAGGTAACTCATAGAGAGAATATCAGCAGAAAGATAGATAAGGAATTAAGATTCTTGTGGCAGAGTGGTTGAAAGGAATAGTGTAAACTGAGGATGTCATTATCTGGTTGTGTGTGTGTGTATACATGTATATGTAGCTGACTGCTCATTTTTATTTTATGAACAGCTTTCTACATCATCTTTCAGACAGAAAATCCAAGCAATCTGGGAGAATTCTATAATTATCCCATGTCTCTCTTCAGTACGTTTGAGCTCTTCCTTACCATCATAGATGGACCGGCCAACTATGATGTGGATCTGCCCTTTGTGTTCTGTGTGGTGTATGCTGCTTTTGCTATTATTGCTGCTTTGCTCATGCTCAACCTGCTCATTGCCATGATGGGTGACACTCACTGGCGAGTAGCCAATGAACGGGATGAGCTTTGGAGAGCACAGGTGAGATTATAGTCATGTTCTTGCTGCTTTGGATGTGTCTGCACTGGAAATCTAGACCACTTTACAACTGATTTCATTGCCATGGCTTCCAATGAAGTATTTCTGGGGTTTGTGACTCTAAAGGGGACTGGAGTTTCCCAGAATTATCTTTTATAATTCTCCAATATTATATATTTTGAAGAAATCATAATAATTAAATAAACTAGTCTATGTTAAATAAAATTATAATACTGATATGCCCTTATGCTGTAAGTTTTGTTATGAATGCCACTACTATTAGCTGGGAGCTAATTTAATGTTAACTCTTCCTAAAGTAATTATATTCTCCACTATTGACAATAGACTCTACCATTATCACACTTAGTTAGAAGCAGCTGCTAAATTAACCTGTAATTCTAATTCATTCCAGTTCTTTTAATGAATTCTTTTCAACATACAGGCTTACAGATATGAATGAAAAATTTCAGTTTTCAGATCTGCTGTGCATGGCTACACAAGAGGAAGAAGAGACACTGTACTCATGTTTAAAGAACTGAGTCCAGAGACAATCTAAAGACCTCACAATTAGATTCTAGAATCAAGGCTGCATCCTGTGTAAAACATTGAGCTCACAACAAACATGGCAGAACATGTTATATCACATTCAAATCCATTTCCCTTTTGCTTATATGTAATGTGCACTTTTAATAGCTGAAAAGGCTTTTCAAATTGTTCATAACAACACTACGTAATATTGAGATTATCTGTTGAATAGTTAAAGCTAAAACTAAGGTGCAACAATTTGAAAGATACTTAGAATAAGGAAACAACTGTGATTACTCCCCCATATCCTTTTTCTCATTCCAGCTGATGTAGTAATGCTGTGTTCATTTTGTACTCTACAAACTGCAAATACCACTTCATGTGGTAACATGCTCTGTCAGTCAAATTCTTTTCTGTTACAGATTAATTAACTATCCAGAAAATAAGATCTAATCTATATTCCCCCCCCCATTAGTTTTTTTTCCTAAATATAGATAATTATTTTATATTAAAAAAATATTTGATTTCTTGGTCTGTGCATAAAAAGGAAGAAATTGTTTTGAGCTTGAGAAGATGAAACATTTTTTATAAGAATGTTCTATCGGTATGTTTGAGAGGGCTGTGTTAAAAAATCAGTAATCAGTTTGGGTGTTCCACTATAGGGAACAAAGGAACTCAAAGCAAGCTCTTCTACTCTGTATTTTTCATCCTTGGAACACATTTTAAATAGCATAGTAATTCATGCTGAATGCCTACCATCAAGGCTACAGAAAAATTGGCCACTTAATATTAAAAAAAAACCTCTCATAGCTCATAACAGAATCACCTGTTAAGCATGATTGTGCAGGCTGTGACCTTGCACAAACAGCCACAGAAATTATTTAAGAAAGGAAGCAAGAGCCATAGATTAATGTCAACACAGCCTATGAACAACATTAACAAAGGAAAAACATATTTCAGTGGGTACACGCACATATACACACACACAGAGTATCTACCTAATGCACATGAGCAATGTATATATTTTGCCCTTGGTAACCCATTGTAACTCTCAACAATCAAGGCAACCTAATTTTTCAATTTGGCAACCTGAAAACCCAATAGTACAGTAACACAATGCACATGCTAAGACAACCCAGTGCAATAACATTCTATTACCAACAATCAACCTTAATTGCCCTATAGTTACATGTACTGTAACTTAATCTCAGAACATTGCCTAACTAATTCTCCCTCACCCCTCCCTTTTCCTCCTTAACTAATTCTAGATAAAGACAACAGTGATACAGCCTTTACTGCAGGGGTCTTCAAACTTGGCCCTTTTATGACTTGTGGACTTCAACTCCCAGAATTCCTCAGCCAGCATGCCTGGCTGAGGAATTCTGGGAGTTGAAGTCCACAAGTCATAAAAGGGCCAAGTTTGAAGACCCTGCTTTACTGTATTAGCTTACCAGACTTCTTGGTTTGGAGAATTTTTAAAAAGAAACTAACCAATCACAGAACACTCTTTCACTTGAGATGAAACTTCAAAACACAGAGTATTTTGTTAGTTTGGAATACAGAAAAGGATTAGTTTATGTTCAGGATGTTCTTGCCTATGGCTGTTGAGCTGAAATCTTCAGTTTGAAATCACATGCTTACAATCTGATTACGTCAGTGAGAATTCTTATACATGAAACTTTATTTTACATAACTTGCTAGTTTGTGGTTTTAACTGAACACCAGTATTTATTCAGCAAAATTAAACAAATCTGAAGAACTGTTGATTTATATGAAATATATAAAGATAGACCTATTTCACTCTTTAAAACACAGCAAAAATAGAAAACTAGTTCAAGCATTACCACATCTGCCACTGATTGTGAAGTGGAAGGAACCCCATTAGCCAAGTGCACCTGGCTCTACCTGCTGAGAAATGTATTGTGAGGCAGAGGGAAGATTGTATTATGGGTATTTTCCCCTCAAAACTCAGCTTTCCTTTACAAAAGCTGAATTGTTTATATTCACATGAAGCCTCCACCACAGTGGAAAATTTGTTAATTTTTTAAAAACAGTTTTATTCCCTATCAAATCAAAAGACCCTCAACACCATTAGCATTTAGTACAATTGAAGGATTAGTAAAATGCATCATCTCTTGTCATCTTAAAAATCCCATATGGGGGAGAGAGCTTTATAAACTTCTGGGGATGTTATAACCACCTTCTTGTCCATGTCCCCTAACTCCAGCCCTCCCTAATATATTCCCACAGGATAGGTGGATTTAATTCAGACAAAGCAGTGCCTGATAAGACAGAGCTACATAGACAAGGCTCTGTAGGTCATTATCAACATTTTGAACTGAGCACAGAGGCCACTTTAGGAGAGATGTTATTATGCAAGGATGGACTGCCCACCAAAAATCTTATTGCCACATTCTGGACCAGTTGTTGCCTCAGATTAACCCAGAGGTCAATCACCTAGCCAGGTGATGATCAAGACTCTGGAATAACACTTGAACCATCTTGAGTACTTGTCTATTTCTAACTGTGGCAGAAAATTGCACTGTAAAATAGATAGTTGCTTTTGATTTTGTGTCTGGTCCCATTTGTATGATTTTTTTCCCCATTTTTGGTTCCATTTACTGAATTCTAATAAATTAAAACCCAATGATGTATTTCAACCATTTTCTATTTTATTTTTGAATACAACAGTTTACCTGTTTTTGCGGAGGGATTGAACTAATCTGTTTGCTTTCATGCAGGTTGTTGCTACTACAGTCATGCTTGAACGGAAACTCCCGCGATGTCTTTGGCCTCGGTCTGGTATTTGTGGCCAAGAATATGGGTTAGGAGACAAGTGGTTTCTCAGGTGAACTACTTTTACCTAGTTGTATATTGCCTACCGGAATAGTCTCCAGTATAGTTAATAAACTTAGTTAAAATGTGTCTAGGCACCTGAGGACCATAAAAAGCTGTTTATACCAAGCAGATACAGAACACTAGCCTATTTAATTCAGGCTAAATTGATATCCAGCTTTTCAAATACAGGCTATTTATGTTCTTATTTGAAAATATCAGTGACTGAATCTCAATCTGGAAATTATATTTTCTAACTAAGGACAGAATCTGAGGCTGGCACTCAAAAGTGAAATCAGAGAATAATAATACAAGCCAGGTCCAGTAATTCTATTACTGCTTTCTACTTTGCAGGATTCAAGTTGCTATTACAAAGCCCAGATTTACATGCCCTACAGCCAAGTGTACACCCATTCCCATGCTAGCAAAACTGGGTTCTAAGTTCAAACCAGCATTTTTGTGGCTCAAAACCTGAAGAGCTGGATAATAAGAGAGCTTTATTGATAGCAGCAGAATCTGGACTCTGGCTCCAGAGTCTAATGCACGGGTCTTCAAACTTGGCCCTTTTATGACTTGTGGACTTCAACTCCCAGAATTCTTCAGCCAGGCATGCCTGGCTGAGGAATTCTGGGAGTTGAAGTCCACAAGTCATAAAAGGGCCAAGTTTGAAGACCCCTGGTCTAATAATGCTTGTTGGAGAGTTAGATTGATTAGTTCTGGCCTTGAACCTGTTGTTTTCATAATGAGGGATCTTGGCTAAACCTAACATGTTAGTTTTCTGATTTTTTTTTTAGTAGGGGAGGGGAAGTGTGATGTTTGTCCTTTTAGGTTTTTTCCCCCATTGCTTTCTGTTTTTATTTTATAACACAAGCCACCCAAAGTCATCTGGAATTGGATGGTCTCTAAAATAAACAAATAAGTCCTTAAATTTATTTGCTCTCCTTTTCACAGGGTGGAAGAGCGTCTGGATGTCAGCAAGCACAAGATGTTACGCTACGCAGAGGCATTTAAAAACCAAGACAAGGAGGATTTTGATAAGTTTTCTGGGAAATTATATCAACCTGAGCGTTTCCGAGTCAAGAAAGAAACATCACCATCGGTCTCACGAAGCACCACTCTAAGTAGCTTCCACCGTGGTTGGCAAATCCTGCGGAACAACACCTTCAGCCACCTTCGTGGGGAAGTAAATCATGCTTTGGAAGAAGAGATTTACCAGGTCTGATATGCCTCTTGAGTGACTGGTCACATTACTGGTGCTTTGTGCTGCTTCACAAATTCTTCTTCCAGTAGCTGGTGGGACCTGGGGGCAGTGATGTCAGGATTCAGGATGACTTCAGTCTTTCTAAGTTCCTCTTTTCCCTTGTTCTCTGAAGGACAAAACTCTGCAGAAAATGTAGATTAAAACAAGAAAAAAAGATAAAACTCCACAAATCAGTTAACTTCTAGCATTCCAGAAGCTCTTTAAGAGGTTGAGCATCAGTTTATTGCTTTCCCGTTGTTTCACCAAAAGGGTTGGAAAAAAAGTTACTGTTTTTTGATGCAGGACTCCAATGCACTTTAAGTTAAATAGGTGAGATGGAATTTTATCCCAGGAATAATTCTTGTAGTCGATACGATAGGATTTCTTTTCTTGGCTGAACTGAATTCTGTTAATGTTTCCCTTGGGGAGAGGAATAGGGAAAAGGTTTACAAACTTAATTGTATATAATATACAGCTGCCTCTGTTTATTCTTGCTGGCTTGGAATCAAGCCTGTTACTTCTCTTGGACCAGAATTTTGCTTAGAGCAAATCTAAAGATAAAACCCTAATTAACTAAAACCTAACTTTAAGTCTAACTTAGTAGGTGAACTTCCCAAAAGTATTGTGTTTCCCTAAGAAGGCATCAAGATTTGCTTAAAGTAGAATACGAAAGTAATACTAAAAGTTTTTGCTCAGCTAAAAAATAACTGCACCTAAGTTGAGTGAAATGTTTCAGAGGGCTTTTCGTAGTCTCTACTTCCAAAGTGATGGTTCAGAGATGGCCTTTCCTACAGATCCAACTTGAAAAGAAGATCTTTCCAAATATAAAGTGAAGCAAAGCAGGTGCTTCTTTAATTTATCTCTGGCTTTCTTATCACTTCAAACTTTACTCCAGAAGGAAAAAGCCAATATTTCATCACTTAAAGCCAATTAATGACTTACTGCCTTCCCAGCAGCTGAGTGGAAAGTTACTCCAGTTCCTTTGTAGCAGGAGCAAGAGGGAAGGTTGTAGCTGCTCATATTTGCCTTTCGATTGCCCTCCTATATTGACCTGAACCATGTAGCATTAAAGACTGATGCAGATAGTTTTTGGGCATTGGCAGTCTGATTCCTTCTTGATCTATCATGGAACGAATTTGGCTGTGCCCTTCAAGGATGAGTTGGCTTGATTCTCATTCCATAACAAAAATGCATTTTCTATGCACAGATATATCTGGCAACTCGGGAGTTTCCAGCTGTATTTTAAGATTTGTCACAGTGATCATCTTGCCCTTGGTTGAGCATGAGAAAAGAAAGTTATGGGTGCATTCTCAGATATGCCTTTGGGGCAATAAAGAGACCAATTAAATGTTGGGTCGGGCGAGTGCCACTTAAATTGATTTCAAAGCCAGAAGATGCCACTCTGCCCCTTCTGAACCCCTTTGAACTCTGAACTGACAGACTTGGGGTAGAAGAAGGACTTCTAAAGGAGAAATGGGGAGGAACTTTTTTATTCAAGGACGAAGTTCAGAAGATACCTCTTCAAGTTGAAGTTGGAGATTTGTCAAATCACTGTGATGAACTGAACTAGTCTTTATTAGTCATGGTTATATGTATTTCCTTGATAGATTTTTGCACTATATGTCTGTGAAAATACAATTTGCACATGTATAAAACTGATCTATAATGCTTTACGGAGTTTAAAAAGTAATTTCATTTCATGTCTTAATATTTTGATTTCATATTCTGTCAAATGAAGTATTTATTAGTTAAAGAAATTCCTTAGGGGTTAGTAGTTAGTAATTTCTCTAGCTGGCGTAGATCTTAAAGTTTCTCCAAATGATTAGACAAGGACTTGAATTAGATTGGACATTGGACAAGAAAAGATTGGACAAGCACTGAAGATGTTACCAAGGTTGCTAATAAAACAACTATAAAACAATAAAATAAAGCAAGCAAACAACCAAGCTCAGAGACCACCAACGACTGCATGACTGGACAAGGACCTGATCATGGCTCACTTCATCTATGATGTAATTAATGGGATACCAGGATATTTGGGGCAGTGGCATTGGCCTTTTTTCCTGGACTCTGCCAGGAAATTGTGTTCTAGAGTATCCATTCATTAAAATATAATCTTGCTGCCTAACAGGAATAGGATACATAGTTTCAGCTCAGTCTTCTCTCTAACATGCAGTCTTTTTTATCTGGTGTTTTTTTTTGTTTTTTTTTACTAAGGCAGCAATCAAGTCAAAAGTAACATAATCCAGAAAAAACAGCACATTGAGCTGAGATCTTAATGCAGAATCCTATTGATGTCCAATGTATTGCAAATTTGGGTCAGCTTTGAGTTAAATTTCCGGCTTCCATTTTGAATATGGAAATATGATTTATTGATGAAGCATGCAGAACGATATGTATATAAATCACATTCTGAATCTCTTGAAGCTTATCAAGATTTGCCTTAGAGGAACTGAACATTGTTTTAACCAGCCCTAGCCCTTAAGGGAGATGAAGCGGCTCCCAGCCTTTTCTATACCCTGCCACCCCTAGAACGCTTCTGATATATTCTTGCACCCCTTGCAAAAGTTCAAAATAACGGCAACAAATTATGCATATACGCTATAATTTTGAAAAGCCACATTTTTGCACCCCCTGGAATATCGTCTCATACCCCTGGTTGGTGACCCCTGATCTAAAGGGATCCCATTGTTAATCCCTTTTGCTCACAACGGTTTAATCATACATCTAGAGTGAATTAAGCTAATATAAGTACAAACAATTGTTTTAATTTGTCAATGGTTTTTTGTGAGTTCATTTTGTTTAAAGTTGCACTTACTCTTGTATCATATTAATGTAGAATTTTGTACACTTTATTAAGTGTAAAGTGCATTTAATAAAATTTGAGATTCAATAAAAATAAATTTACAATTTTATACTACAAAATGTTGCTGTCTAAATTAGAAAGTTACAACAATCATGTTAAGATTTCACATGTAATGTAGGTTCAAAAATATAATTCCTAATGAGTTAGCGACTATGTTGCCACAGGGCATTTCAAAATCTTCAATAAATTGAACTTTACAACTAAGCTAGGGCGTATTCTGAGTGCCACTTAATAACAAATGAAAAATCCCAGTGGATTTGAGCTCTTTAGAAATAGCTATCTATTTGCATATATGTTACATCATATTTTTTTTAGCAATATGTACATTTTTAATACAAACCTCACATTAAATCTCAGCCCTTCATCCAATGTTTTCTTTATGATGCAATTGTTTTTCTGCTGAGTATATATAACTTTAATGGTGTGACTTGAAGAACCAGCTTTCTCACAGTCTCACATGTCATCTGGAGAATTTTAACAGCCAAACATATCTCTTCTGAAGACCGATGAACAGCCAGTCTTTTACAGAATATATATATATTCTGTAAAATACCAAAGGACTGGAAAAATGTTGATGTGGTTCCAATCTACAAAAAGGTGGAAAATGGATCATGGAAATTATAGGCCAATCAGCTTGACATCAATACCTGGGAAAATCCTGGAAAGGATAATCAAGCGGAGGATTGGTTAGAACCTAGAAACAAACAAGGTGATTACTAGAAGCCATGGAAAACAGATCATACCAGACAAGCCTTATTACTTTTTTTGACAAAATGAATGGATCAGCAAAATGCTGTGGACATAGTATACTTGGATTTCAGCAAGGCATTTGACAAAATTGACCACAACCTACTTCTTGATAAGATAGAATAATGTGGGGTAGAGAATACTACCGTCAGATTGATTCACAATTGGCTGACCTTCTGCACTCAGTGGGTAGTCCTCAATAGAGCTACATCTAATGGAGGGAAGCATGCAGAGGGGAACTTCAAGGATCAGTCTTGGGCCCAGTGCTCTTCAACATCTTCATAAATGATCTATATGAAGTGATAGAAGGGGAACTCATCAAATTTGCAGAAGCTGGGGGGGGGAATTGCTAACACCTTAGAAGGTAGACTCAAGATTCAGAAGGATCTTTATAAACATGCACACTGGACCCTATCCAAGAAGATGCAGTTCAGTGGTGAGAAAAGTAAGGTCCTGCACTTAGACGGGAAAAACAAATGCATATGTATGGAACTGGCAGTACCTAGCTCAACAGTCATAATTGTTAGAGGGATCTAGGTGCCCTAGTGGATCACCTAGTGAGCCAGCAGTGTGCTACAAGCTGCAAAAAGCCAATGCAGTCCTAGGCTGCATCAACCGAAGGACAGAGTCGAGACAATGAGAAGTGTTACACTGTGGTGGTAAGACCACACTTAGAATACTGCATACAGTTCTGGTTACCATGATTCAAAAAAAGATGTTGGGCCTTTGGAAAGTGCGCAAAGAGCAACAATCAATCAATGCCTCCTGGGCTGTGGGTGCTCCATCACTGGAGATTTTCAAAAATAGACCGGACAACCATTTGACTGGAATGTATAAGGCTCCTGCCCTTGAGCAGGGGGTTGGCCTATAAGACCTCCGAGTAACCTTCCAGCTCTATCATTCTATCTATAATGTGTAAAAGCTATTAGCAGTAGGCTTTGTTTAAGAAAATCAGCATTTACAGTATGTGTAACCTGCATAGAGGACATACATTTTAAAAAAATAAATCAATCTTTGGTACATTATCATTTCATTCAGTAGTACTCAGGAGTCTTAACTGGAAAGTTTTCAAATCCATCTTAGTGGGGTAATCCTAAAGTATGTGCATAAACAATATTCAGAAAACAGCAATATTTGATCAAAAGGATTTTAAAAAAAAATCAAATTATCTTTGGTGTTTGTCGTCCATGTTCCACAAAATGAAAATATTCAGAATAAATCTATTGAACCTTCTTGAACATTTCTACCTATTTCCTGTATTACTATATTTGTTATCTTGGATCAGGGGTCTTCAAACTCAGCCCTTTTATGACTCATGGACTTCAACTCCCAGAATTCCTCAGCCAGCGTGCCTGGCTGAGGAATTCTGGGAGTTGAAGTCCATGAATCATAAAAGGGCCGAGTTTGAAGACCCCTGTCTTGGATAAATGCATGTTATTCTTAAAATAAACTTTTAAGCAAAAAAGGGATATACTTCTGATAAAATAGAAATGGCAGGCTCTTAGAATGATACAACCTATTTAGACAGTGAGGAGGGAAGAAAGAGTATTTATATAAATTAGTTAATCCAAAGTGAGAAAAACTGTTCAATCTAATGTTCTGTACGTATAGTGACCATATTTTCTTGAAAAAATAAAGGACAAACTTGAAAAAGAGACAAATAATGAAGTTCATAGAATTGCAATTTTTTATGTTTATAATTTTGCTTTAATTCAAGAATAAAACCTTTACAAAAATGCATATTTTAATAAAGATGCCTAAACAAGAAACAATATATACAAATTTATTTTTTAAAAAGTCAATTCAATGTCCATATTTTTCACATGAATATGAAAAACTGCATTAAGTGGTACCATTTATACCATAAAAGTTAAATGGCCAAAATAAAGGACGAAAGTGAGTTATTGAAAAATAAATAAATCTAAAGGACAGCTTTCTAAAATAAATGGCTGTCCTTTATAACAAAGGATATGTGGTCATTGTATCTATAGCAGTGGTTCCTAACCTTTTTTATACCCCGCACCCCTAGAACGCTTCTGATATATTCTCACACCCCTTACAAAAGTTTGAAATAACAGCAACGAATTATGCATATACACTATAATTTTGAAAACCCAAGTTTTCGCATCCCCTGGAATATCATCTCGTATCCCCTGATCTATAGGCATCATGCCAGAAAAAAATGAAGTGAGCGAGGAGCATTTTATCCACAATTATTGAAAATGTAGATTCCAGCCAATCTGGGTCCTGGGAAGTTCTGCTGAAGTTCTCTTCTCTTCACTGTTCTGTATTTGTTACTTTGCATGAACATTAAGGAAGGCTTTAGCTTTGATAGTTCCTAGAATGGTAGCCAAAAAAAGAGCAATTCTTAAATTTGGCCCAAGAACTCCAATCCCACAGTATTCTAACCATCCTTAATTGCTAAATGGTTTCCTTTTTTACGGAAAGACTACTTTCCTTTCATTGCATACAGTGAATGTAAATAATTTTAGACAGTTCTAAATAAGCCACATTACATTGTATCTGGAGGCATGGAAGACAGTCCCAGAGATATAGGCTCCAGCAGTCCCTCATTCTTGCCTAACTTCCTTGCTGCTATGCAGCCGTGCTATGATTTGCCCCCCCCCCCAGAGACTGATGAAAAGATGGGAATGAAAATTCAATGTTGTATTTCTCCTTCCAATATTGGCCTCTTGAATTCGGGAGAAGATCTGGTCTTTTAGTCCTTTTAGCTCCAGAGAAAGATCTGGTCTTTCTGTAGAGCCATTAAGAGCCATTAATCTATTGCAACAAAGCTTTATGAAACTTTAAAAATTTAAATTTCTTATACCTGATTATTTCTTATACCTTATTATTTGTCACACCTTTCTTGGCCTTGCACAGCCCATGAAAACTGAAGTCATAATAAACTGATAATTCGTTAAGATGCCAGAAGATTCTCTCATTCAGTTTTACATTACAGTTTCTCAACATTTGTTTGAGGTGAAGAAGAAAATTATGTGAAAGAGGAGAAGGAAGTTTTTCCACTAGACTGCCAGGGCTTGCATGTTTATTGCTGCAACAAAATCATAGCAGAATCATATTAAATCACACCTAATTGAGGTGGCAGCAACCTAACCTCCTAGGATTCTCCCGGCTGACGTCTTTTTTTATCCTCCATCTTTCTTGTATGAGATGGTTAGGTTGTTTACTTTTTATGTTAAGACATATTATCGTCTTGTGAATGATAGCAATTACTGAATTAACTTGCCTTTGTGGGTAATTTAGAGCCATTTATGTTGTAGGTAATTTAGCATCACCGTCATCAACTCTGCTCTGCTACTCACATACCAATATCTACATGCTTGGGTTGATTCTACATTTAGTCATCATTTAGACCTGATGACTTCGGGATCCATTTCAGCTTCACAGAATCAGTCAGAATAATGCTCAGATTCTAATAGGTCAAGTCAAGATGCATGTGCATTTTGCAAATTCCTACCTCTTCATCCCTTGGGACCTGTTCATAGATTAATGCTCATTATTTGATGTCTACATGGACTGTTATTCACATATTGGTTTATGAGTTGAATATTGAGAATGTTGAGAATTTTATTTAGCTAGATATATTTTTACTTGCCTTCCTCATAAGGGCTCATGCAGCATTATGCTTTCCTTCATTGCATCTTTACTACTGTATCCCATCAAGGTAGATCAGTTTGTCCAAGGTAAACTTTATGACTAAGAAAGAATTTGAATCTCGGTCTCACAGGAGTAGCAGCAAGGTCCAGGTAACAAAAGGTTTATTTATGTAAATCCTTGGAAACAGGGGAACATAAATCTCAACAGCTTGCAAAGCAACATGGTATTGTATAATAGTAAATGCTATGTAGTGAATGTCATGGATAAATATGAATCCAATATGAAGTCTGTTGCCCCACCATAACCATAAAGTCAGTTTCCAGCCCTCCTTAGCACTTCTCTCTCACTGCTGCTGTGCCCCTGTGTGCTACTGGTTTTGACAATGCAGCCCAGCTTCTGGCACTTTCCTCCAGTCACATGAGATGGTATCCATCATCACACTATTGCTGGTTATTTTTTATTGCTGCCTCTCCCTAAAGCTACTGTGAGTTTGTTGAGCCATAACCAGTGGTGGGATTCAGCCAGTTCGCACCACTTTGGCAAAACCGGTAGCTAATTTTTTGTTGCCCAGGCCCAGAATGGACTTCCGGAAGTGGCATCCACACAGAGAACCGGTTGTTCACATATTTGAATCCCATCACTGGCCATAACACTAACTGGCTTGGCTGTCCCCTCTCCCTCTTTCTAGTTTCTACCAAGCCAGTCTGAAAGTAAGAGAGGCTTACTTCTTCCCATCTTGCTGTGGGAGTTCAGTCTTAATTAAATTCTTCCTTTATCAGTTTGTATCTTCATAAGGGTGATAGCCAAATCTGGCTCTAGGCTTGTGCCTTGGCATGCAGAATCCAATGAAACAGATTGAGACAGGAAGATCGTTTTATTAAAATTTATTCAGAACATTCTGATAAAAAGCATAAAATAATAAAATAGCTAAGACATCAAAGAAAATTACAAAAGAAAAGTTGATTGGATAGGATAAAAACATACCCCCCTTTGCAAAGGAAATCAGTTACACGAAGTTAAACATGTTACATATAATAACACAATAATACAGATGAATAATTTATTTATTTATTTATTTATAAAATGTATATAGCCGCCTACTTGCCCACAGTGACTCTAAGCAGCTTACAAACAATAAAAACACAGTATAGAAAAAAAAATCCTCCCTTCTCCCAAAGATCCCTGCTCTGGATATTTCTCCTTCCATGCTGGAAGAATCCAGCTTGCATGCTGGATTAATTGCTCTCAATAATGTACTCATTGCCATATATAGTTCCCCCATCTACTCTCTCTCCTGAACATCTCCTGAGCATTCAGAAACTTAACTTTGGGGGGCTGTTTCAGAGCCTCTCCTCCCCTCCCCTCCCCTCCTCTCCTCTCCTCTCCTCTCCTCTCCGCTTTCTTCCAGCTCCTTTTCCTCAGTGGCCACCTCCATTATACCATGTGAGAGCTTCTGATGTCACAACCAACCTCTCCCCCCCCCCAAATCCTAGCAATCCCATGTCCTTATTTGAAACTTACTGGCTTCACTTCTTAACTTCTAGAAAAGTAAATATACGTGTGACATAAATATACATTT
The DNA here is from genome assembly GCA_023970755.1 of Azemiops feae. NCBI lineage: Eukaryota > Metazoa > Chordata > Lepidosauria > Squamata > Viperidae > Azemiops > Azemiops feae. The sequence continues at coordinate 192,511 of JALGBA010000031.1, forward strand.
ATGAGAGAGATGGAAACAGGTGGATTAAACAACCGTTACTATTCTTTCATACCAACATTCTCATCATTCAGTTTCAAGAACTGCCCCAGAGTTCAGTCAGGAATTTTTTTTATCCTGGCGCTGAAATGCAGATAACACAGCATTACAGCTGAAGTGTAAGCTCAAATTTCAGTAGAAAATAAAAATGACTTTTAACAACATGAAACCCTTAGTTCCACTAGATCTTGCATAAATATTGGGCTGATAGCCCTGCTTGCTCAACATGGCAAACCCTCCTCTGTGCTGCATTTCAATCTCCCTAACACCAATTTTCCTTCATGCATGCGAATAATAACAACAACAGCAACATTAGAACTTTTATTTATCCAGCCGACATGCAAAGGAAGGCCATTGTCCATGAAGCGGAAAAAGAAATGTGCTGGCCTCTTTTCAGAGTCTGCAGTTGGGAATCCCCACAGAAGTGTGTGTGTCATTCAGAGATCTCCTGTTTTCTGGGGAACTCATTTCCTAATAACGGAAGAAGTGCCATTTTGTTGTGACACTGTTTATTCTATGACTCTCCCCATGGAATCTGGGGAAACTAGACCAATTCTTATTGTTTATATTAAAGTCTGAAATGCCTAAAATGCAATAAGGATTAAGCAGCTTTTTAACAAAAGTTCCTTGTTCAATGGTTTATAATTTACCAAGGAAACAGTGCAAAGGGAGAACAGAAATGCAAGGTAATTTAGGCAACAAAACACAAACTTTTGCTCACTTGCTTTTAGGATATACCAAGATTCAGAGTTCTTTGTACGATGGAGAAAGAGAACATGATAGAGAACTAGTAGAGTGTAATGATAAAAGAGCTCAATAATGTTTGGGAAGATTCAAGTTCTAACTGGATGACTTTGAATGAGTCCCTTTCTCTCAGTCTAACATTCCCCAAAGAATTAGCATGATTATACAATTGACAAGAAGTATTATGCCTGCATATAAAAAGGCAACCAGTCAACCAAGATCCATCAAACCAATCAACCAAAATAATTTGAAGTTCATCAAAGTGTGGAATCCTTTGCTCTAGGAGACATACTCTATCTTATATTTTACATCAGTGGCAGATTTAAAACCACCATTTTAAAATAGCTGTAGATACCAGCTATTTTTAATACATTCTATCCTGTACTGAGGGCATGCTAATCATTGTGCAGAAAACACAGATTATGTCCAGAAATAGAGCACCTAAATGACCTGGTTATAGTATAATGGATGGAAAAATAAAGTCAGATCACATTTTAAGGTGACAGTATGATTTATGATCTTTACCAAAGAACTTAGAACCGAACTGCATTTTTACTCTCTCTTTTCCTAATCTAAATGGTCTCGTTTTCCTCGACTTCTGAATCCTTTACAAGAGACTTGGCAAACATTGTAAATGCAATAAATTAACAAAAAAAGCCACCCAAGCCAGCTGAGTCTGTCATTAAATACTCCTTTCTGTTTAAGGTAATGGAGTGCAAACCTATCTTCTAGGCATCCTGGATCCTTAAGGGCAATAGGGGTAAGGTGTAACTTACTTGCCTCTCCCCAACTGCAGGCGATCCACCCCCAATAAACCCTGGAAAGTTCCCATCTCTGCACTCAATGCCCTTTGGGCTGTTCTGTTTACAGTTCTGGCCTCAGGCACTCGGGACAACTGGCGTCCCAAGATTCACGTTTTTAAGACTAGAACCGTTTCCATGTGTAACAATACACTAAAATGTTAATGCAGTCTGAAAGGAAAATTACAATAATTTTATGTCACTATATCCAACAAAAAGCTGCAAAATTGCAGCCCAGGGACTCCTGATTTCCAGTTAGCCAATATTCTGTTGATCTCAGTAGTAACTATTGTTTTGCCAGATGTTATTGGTTCTGAAATAACTAATTATTAACCAAATACTTGGTTCTGAAATAGCAAATTATTTACCAAATAACCGATAAACAAATTTCATGTTATGCCAGGCTTTTCCTATAATCTACCAGGCCCATCCAGCAGTGTTCCCAGGCTCAACCTAGCAATTGAGTATTTCTGAATTCCTAACCTGGTAGGAATTATTGTAATAGTCAAACGCCAGGACTGCTGGAGCTCAGTTGCTAGAAGTAGACACATACATGAATAGGGCTGAATTCTTCCTCATTTTATGACAACTGTTGTTGTTTTAGTTGGAGTTTCTTCTGGTCATAAAGCCAGAGAACAACTTGTATTCAATTTGAGGGTGAGGAAAATATGGTCCAGAAAAGGTTTAAACATCTCCAAATCATGACAATATGTTGTTGTTTTCATTGTTGCTGTTGTTGTTGATGATGCAGATTTAAAGCATTTGGGGTTTAGCAAGAGGGATTCAATACCAATTTAATTTATTCCGCATGAAGTACAGTTCCTTATAAACAAACTCTACTGAAGAGGAAGAAGCAAGTGGTTTATCTTCAACATTAAGTAAAGGAGCGTGAGTCCCACATCATCTTGTATTTGTTCACTTTTAAACCACTTGCTTCAAGTTGCATAGAGTTTATTGAACAATAATCCCTGCAATGACAACCAGTTTGTTCACTGCACATCACGACCCAGTCTTCAAAGTATTTACAGACTATTTATTTCTGTCTCAGTTTGGCATGAATCCAATTTTGGTCAATGTGATTAGCTTGAATGAGAAAAGATTAAGAACAATTCTTCTAAAAGCATACTCACTGTGGTTTTGATCTGATAGTAGTAGATCAGGGGTCTTCAAACTTGGCCCTTTTCTGACTTGTGGACTTCAACTCCCAGAATTCCTCAGCCAGGCACACTGGCTGAGGAATTCTGGGAGTTGAAGTCCACAAGTCAGAAAAGGGCAAAGTCTGAAGACCCCTATAGTAGATACTGGGCTTCTAGATATGTGCAAATATACCTGCTAATACGAATAGCTGAAAAGTCAGTGATGTAGATGTGAGTGACACTTATATATCAAGTTGGCCCGATCAAGTTGAATTAAGTCTCAAGAAGTCATGGTGCTCTTGCACATTTGCATAATATTAGAGTTGGGCCTTTGTTTTACTAAAAAGTCAGATAGAGTAAGGAAGGCTAAAAGGACACAGCTTTTTTTTCCAATCAAAATAACGAGTGGTATTTGCTTCTCAAATAAGTTGTGTATTTTTTCTGGCAGATTCATTTGGTAAGTTTGTATGTGACACAAAAAATCCTTAAAACGATTTGATCATGCTCAGGCACACCTCAATGAAGTTATGTCATTAAATGGTTGTTACAGACTTATGCAGATAGTTTCCAGATACCAACTGGATTTTCTGTTCCTAGCTGAGTGAGCATTCTTGAATTGTCCCCCTTTCCTTCAAACTGTACTGCTGGACCTGAAAATGCAGGTAATTGGACCAGGGTCCATTGCCCAGAGACAATGCCCAGTTAAGTCCACTGGACTCAAGAAACTCTTTGAGCAAATCTCCTTAATTGATGCACAACTGCAAAGGGGTTGCTTCCAAGCAAAAGGAGGAACCCCCAACAGATTTATACATGGCTTTTTGTAGTTTTTCACAGGAAACAAGCAAAGTGCTGCAATTGGTTACTTGTTAATGTGCAGGTGTACTCGATTAATGCCATCCCACAATGTCTGAGGTAATTTCCTTACCCTCCCAGTTTCCCCGCCTTAAGCCATGGAAATACCTCACAAGGGTGTGTATTTTAGGATGCTAATGAGCTTTTTTGGGCAAGAGGGACTGACTTTCTAGATCAGAGGGGGGTGGTCTTGAGGATTTTCCCTGAATCTGGCAGAATGTGACACCTTGTGCTGCTTTTGATATTTTGAGCTTAACCCCTGCTGATGTTTCCCCATTTGGGGACCACTCATGACACTGTGACAGAGTTGCCAGGACCTCATCTTCCTAGTTTTTTTTCCTCCTTCAGTACTTTGAAGGAATCTCATTTCTAGTGAGAAACAAGAGCATACTGTAAATTTCTATGGAAATTTCAAAGTTGGGAAAGAGAGCAGAAGATTCAAAAACACATTACAAAAATAATTAATGGTCAGTACAGAATACAATAACTAGAATTTTAACAATCCTATCAACACAAGTCAGTCTACAAAAATGTCAGTCAGTGTCTTTTTGTTGCTGGGTTCAATTCAAAGTCCTTCTTTTGGCTTTCAGATTTCTAATTCTGGGACATATTTAATTCAAAAGCTTCTTTTTCTGCTGTATTATCTTAGGTGGTCTGCTAAGATCCTTCCTTACTGAGGTCTCCTTGTGAAGGGAAAGCTAATTTCTTGGTCTCAAGAAGAAACTACCAATTTCTAAAAATGTATTTTCATGCATGCCTTAAGGTATTTTTAACTGCTGGCTTGCTGCTTGTTTGCATTTTCATACATATAGTGTTTGTTTTGGAATCTATTTTGCCTCTGCAGGAAGGGATAAGTAGGTAGAAACTGTGCAGCTTACAATGTTTAAAATAGAAATTAAAACTGGACTAGTGCTTCAGTGCTGCTGCCAGCAGGCAAACATTTCTTCTTTCATGAAGGATTACTCCATTTACGTATTTACTTATTCATTCATTAATTCATTTGACTTATACAGCCACCTTTCTCACGTGACTCTAGGTGGCATTATATGCTCTACAATTATTTTGTTGGTGGTTTAGACCTTAAAAGATAAGTTCCTCCTAGAACTCTTTTGAGTGCTGTGAGACAGAAAATCACAGTTGACATTCCCTTTTTAAAGATGTTTGAGTGTGAATGTGTATATACGTGAAAAAGCCACAATTATCTCTTTTGGACTTAGATTAATTTCTCAGTCGAAAGTTACCAAGGTCCTGGTAAAGACTGGATTTTTCCAGAAATACTGAAAATTAATCCTGGTTGGTGGGCCTCTCTCTGTTAGTTATTACTGCCATTAATAACTCATTATTGCAATCAAAGAGTACCAAATTCAGCTATCACCCAGTTAATTGTGTGTCAATAATTAGCAAGCTGTATGATAAATTTTAAATTTGGAAAACTCAACAGTGGCCACAGGATTGGAAAAGGTCAGTTTACATTCCAATTCCAAAGAAAGGCAATGTCAAAGAATGTTCAAACTACCGCACCATTGCACTCATTTCACATGCAAGTAAAGTTATGCTTAAAATCCTACAAGCTAGACTCCAGCAGTATGTGGATCGAGAACTTTCAGAAGTACAGGCAGGATTTCGAAGAAGCAGAAGAACTAGAGATCAAATTGCCAACATATGCTGGATCATGGAGAAAGCTAGGGAGTTCCAGAAAAACATCTACTTCTGCTTCATTGACTATGCTAAAGCCTTTGATTGTGTGGATCACAAGAAATTGTGGCAAGTTCTTAAAGAGATGGGAGTACCAGACCATCTTATTTGTCTCTTGAGAAACCTATATGCAGGTCAAGAAGCAACAGTGAGAACTGGACATGGAACCACTGATTGGTTCAAAATTGGGAAAGGAGTCCGGCAAGGCTGTATTCTGTCACCCTGCCTATTTAACTTATATGCAGAGCACATCATGAGAAAGGCAGGACTAGATGAATCAAAAGTTGGAATTAAGATTGCCGGGAGAAATATCAACAACCTAAGATATGCAGATACCATTCTAATGGCAGAAAGTGAAGAGGAACTAAAGAGCCTCTTGATGCGGGTGAAGAAGGAGAGTGCAAAAGTTGGCTTGAAACTCAACATTAAGAAAACCAAGATCATGGCATCCGGCCCTCTCAATTCCTGGCAAATAGATGAGGAAGAAATGGAGGTAGTGACAGATTTTATCTTCCTGGGCTCCAAGATCACCACAGATGGGGACTGCAGCCAAGAAATTAAAAGACGCTTGCTCCTGGGGAGGAAAGCTATGGCAAATTTAGACAGCATACTAAAAAGCAGAGACATCACCCTGCCAACAAAAGTACATATAGTCAGGGCCATGGTTTTCCCAGTTGCAATGTATGGCTGTGAAAGTTGGACCATAAGAAAGGCTGAGCGCAAAAGAATTGAGGCCTTTGAACTATGGTGCTGGAGAAGACTCCTGCGAGTCCCCTGGACTGCAAGGTGATCAAACCGGTCAGTCCTAGAGGAGATCAACCCTGACTGCTCTTTAGAAGGCCAGATCCTGAAGCTGAAACTCAAATACTTTGGCCACCTAACGAGAAGGAAGGACTCACTGGAGAAGAGCCTAATGCTGGGAAAGATTGAGGGCAATAGAAGAAGGGGACGACAGAGAATGAGGTGGCTGGATGGAGTCACTGAAGCAGTAGGCGTGAGCTTAAATGGACTCCAGAAGATGGTAGAGGACAGGAAGGCCTGGAGGAACATTGGTCCATGGGGTCGCGATGGGTCGGACACGACTTCGCAACTAACAACAACAAATGATAATTTTTTATATCATAAATATTTAGACTTGATGTTTCCAAAGAACACCTGAAAGAACAAGCAGGTTTTAGATCAGAATACTCCACCATAGTTCAATGTGTAATTGAACCATTTAGACAAAAAATGTTCTAGCCCCATCAAAGGGATCCTTTATGACATTTGTATTGATTTAAGGACAGTCTTCGACACAATTCTTTAGGAGAGACTATGGAGGAAATTAGCTGTATCCATTGATCGTCACCTTCTCGGATTGATCAAAATGCATCAAAATGCAATAATGCAGATTAAAGATCAATTGTCTTTAACCACACCCATCCCTATCCTTAGAGAAGTTAAACATTCTTGTTTAAGCATTCTTGTTCCCTTGCTGTTAAACCTTTGTATAAATAACATCACTATGGACCTTTCTAAACAAGAATTCTATCCTCCACACTTGCCTACCAGCCTATTTCAATCCTCTTGTGCACAATATCACCATATTATCTATAATCCAAGTGGCCTTATCCTGGTTCCTCAAAATCCAACTTTTCCTTCTACAGGCAAAGATATAAGCCTCCCAGCAATTATATATGTGTCTGTTCAGATGCAGAGGTTAGGTCTGCAATCCAACTACTGTTACATTGCCCATTGGATCACACATAACGTCCAGCACTTATAAATCTGAATATCAGAAATTTTAGTTGTCCTAACCCTAATTAAGAAATTACAGTCTTCCTTCTGCAAAATCTAACATGGACAACTACTTTAAACATGGTCAAATTTCTAGCAATAGCTATGACTTACAGAAGTTGATTAACTTCCTTCTTATTTTAAATTTTGTACTTATGTTTTATTGTCTAAAATAATTAGATGCAGTTTTGGAAGAAGCCAGTATTCATTCCAACATTTGTTTAAGTGGGTTAAATGTGTCTAGTGAGCAGGATAATCCCTTGTTCTCCTGCCCTGGATACACCATAGTACATTCACATATTCACACCTTGTTACACATTTGTAACAAGCTAAAACCAATGCACTTTGATTCCCTTTTCACACTTTTGCATCACAAATGAAAAACTTTGGAGAAAAGCTTTGGGCGATATTTACCTAATTTTAGCTCCAATTCTAGAGAAAAACAGAGGAACAGAAATTTTAACAGCATCAGCTCCTCATTAGAAAATCTGTTAATGTACAGTGTATGGTGCCCTTACAGGAGAGATCCCCAACCTTTTGGGCACCAGTGACCGGTTCTGTGGTGAGAGGTTTTTCTGCAGACCAGAGAGGGTGTGGTTTTGCATGCTGCCTGTGTTCTGTTCTCAACACAGGCATGGAGACGAGGCAGTTGATGCAAAAAGATGTTCTTTATTTGGTACTTGCACTGAACAGAAGCCAGAACAGAAGAGAGCAGAAGAGCTTGCTGAAGAGAGTGAAATAATGGCAACATGTCCTTTTTATACTCCCCCTGCAAGGGGAGGCTCAACCAATGACTGCAGGCTATTCTCCCGCCTCGCGCATGCGCACGAGGCTGGAGACAGTCTGTCTGGGTCCCGGGCAGACATGTGGTCTGTCCGGGTCTCTGCAATGGTCCTGGGCAGACATGTGGTCTGTCCGGGTCTCTGCAACTTGTTTCCAGTCATCCTGGGCCTTGCTGAATGACTCAGCAAGGCCCAGCCTCTCTGCAGACTTTCTGAGCCTTGCTGAATGACTTCAGCAAGGCCCAATACATAACACCCTTCCCCTCTTGAATGAAACAATACTCACAAGGGATTAACACAGTAATATAACATTGGCCAGCCGGCCTTTATACATACAGCTTTTATACAATATGAGCCCCTTAGAGACCTCACATCTGTTGTACTGCTTAGAGGACTCTTAACCCATTCTGCTGCGTGGAAACAGACTGGGTTTAAGTACAGTTGTACTTATTTGAGGTAGGTGTTGCATAGGCATAAGTGCCTTGAGTGCCTGTTAGGTGTTACAATAGGCATAGGTGCCTGGAGTGTCTGCTAGGTGTTACAATACCCCAGGGCTTTTCCCTCAAAAGCTCAGGTGTTCCACCTGCCAGCTGACTGGCTGGATCCGCTAGACCCAACACCAGAGTTCCTTGGGGGGGTTGAGTTCCCCCAGTCCCTTGGCGGGGTGAAGTTCCCTGGAATTCCCTGGGACTCCTCTTGGGAGCATTGTCCCTTGAGTCCAAGACCAGCAGCAGGAGTGCCTGAGTGGCCCATGTACGGGGATTTGTCCCTAGCCAGGGACCTCCCCCATCTGGAGCTGTCCCTAGCCAGGGACTGCTGCCAGAGGCAGGAGCCGTCTCCATGGCAAGACCCCTCTCTTCTGGAGCTGTCCCTAGCCAGGGACCGCTGCCAGAGTCAGGAGCCTTCCGTGGCAAGACCCCCATCAGGAGCGTTGGCAGATATGCCCTTGTGGGGAGACTGAGATCCCCCAATCATAATCATAATTGGGGTTCCCCTCCCCCCCGAGAGTGGAGCCAGGGGAGGAACCATGCCCTGGAAAGCCGCCAGCATAACTGGTGGATGTGGCGTCGGAATGAGCCACAAGATGGAAAACGGACTTGGATTCCTCCCATTGAATGAACGCCCTATGATCAGAATGTGTCACCATCGCTTTCACATCCTGAACATAGGAGCAAGAGGAGAGTGTATAAATTTTTCAGAAGTTCTTACATGAGAATTACATGCAGGGTTTAGCATCAGTAGCCTTAGCAATTGTTGGTACACAATGCTGCATTCTAAGTTGGAATCATACATTTAGCAATGGTGAAACCCTTGTTTTCCCCATGACTTCTCTGATGTAACTCTTTAGAGTGACTAATACATGTGCAACATAGGCATTCTCTTTGGTACAATCAGGAGATGGTTTTCCTTTACAGTAACATGATACATACAACCAAGTGTTAAGGTAACCCCTTTATTGATGAAACCACTTGGAGTCCCAAAGGTGCCTGCAGCCGTGATGCCTGTGCAGCCACCCGGTCTGGGTGCAGCCTGTCCAGCTTCGTAATGCATCTGCGACCCCCAGCAGAATTCAGCTGGGCTCTTCCTGTAGTTATGCATGGTGTGGTGCGGTGTGAGAGAAGAAAATCAGCTAACCTGTGATGCCAGGGTCCTTGAGTGATTCTCTTGCATGTGTCTTTTGATGCGCGCACCATGCATTCAGCCTGACCGTTGGCGGCAGATGTGGCATGCTGGATCATGTTGGCTTGGAGAATGCCTGAAACTCAGAAGAGTAGAGGTGACAAATAGATTTAAGGAATTAGATCTGATAGACAGAGTGCCTGAAGAACTATGGACGGAGGTTCACAACATTGTACAAGAGGTAGCAATTAAAACCATCCCAAAGAAAATTTTTGGACCATTGTCTGAAACTCAAACATCAGGAAAACCATGTGAAACGAAGATTCCTCTGAGCACCTGGATGGTCCTGGCAGCAGTAGTAGAGGACACAGGAACGACCTCTAGCCACTTGGAATGGCTATCCATAAGGAGGAGGAAGAATTGCCCCTGAAAGGGCCCAGCATAATCTATGTGGACACGGGACCAAGGAGTGAGTGTCTCCTCCCACCTATGTACAGAGGCCTGGGGCATTTCTGGCTGTGATTTCTGGATGTCCCTCATGAAGAGAGAGCAAGACTCTAGTCCTCAATGAGGCCGGGATGACTACTCTGTTGCCCCACAGGATGCACCCCTTGAATGTGGACAATTCATGCTTCCTGCACCAGAAACTCTGGAAAGTAGTACCAGGACACGTGTCAGGCCATCCTGCCAACACACGTCAGCACGCGTGCAAGCGTGTGATCAGTGGCTGTTTCTGCAGCCACATCCCTAGCATTGAGGGCAGATTCAGGTAAGTCCTGAATAGACAGAATATGTACAGCAGGAGCAAGGTCTGCCTCTATTTGCTTTAGAGGTAACCTATTCAGGCCAGCAGCGTGGCCCATCTCAGTGCCTGGTTTGTGAATCAGGGTGTAATCACAAGCTGCTAAGAAAATAGAGCATCTCAGCACTCTAGGAGATATAATGTGTGGGGGGTTGTTTGTAGGTAGTAACAACCCCAGCAAGGCTTGTGTGTGGGGATTGTTTGTAAGTAGTAACAACCCCAGCAAAGCTTGTGTGCGGGGATTGTTTGTAAGTAGTAACAACCCCAGCAAAAGCTTGTGGTCAGTATAGACCGTGGAATGGCGGCCATCGCATTCCTCATGCTGAATTCTTAGCGTGGCCTTCCCTTGCATACTGACTCTTGAAACCTGAAGGTCAGGGAGGAAAAACTTGGAGGGCCTGAGCTGAACTCTTGAGCCCCCCCTGGAACAACCTGTATTAAAGGTGTCAGCAGCAATAGGAAGAGCGGACCTTGTGTCCAGCTCCATAGCCAGGGGAACTCCCTGCAACTTAACAACCATGCGCAGTTGTGTCTGAAGGGGCCTGTGAGTCCCTGTTTTACACCCGCCCCCACGGGATGCGCAGAAACCCATCCTGTATTGGCTGGGGACCATGGTACCTTTCAGAGGCAACTCATTAGGGGACTTGTGTATCTGGCAACCCAAGCAGGCTGATGCGATGTGGTCTTGCCTGCCACATGCCCAGCAACAGCAGAAGGAGAACGGCAGTCAGCTCTCCTGTGGTGACCCCCACAGCCGAAACATCGAAGGGATGCAGGCGATGGCCCTCTGCGCTCTTGCAATCTTCTTGCCGCCCACGGTTGAAGTCTGTCCTCGGATTCGTCTCCGGAGGCCTCTCGCACGACTTCTCAATGGACGGGGACTGCAGCTGGAGGGTTCTTGGTCGCGAAGTGTTGGACAGTGCTGTGCCCGATAGCTTCATCCACGTCTCTCGCCGCAAGGAAGGAGGAAGGAATGGGAAGGAGTCACCCGAAGCCAAGCCCACCTCCAGTGTTTGCGTACTGGTAGGCGGCTGCTTCTCCAGGACGCCGCGCTTCTCGGAGAAGGGGTCCCACGAAGCCAAAAGCCCACCTCCAGTGTATTCGTACTGGCAGGTGGTTGCTTCTTCTGGACGCCATACTTCTCGGAGAAGGGGTCCCACACAGCCAAGCCCGCTTCCAGCGTCTTCATGCTGGCAAACGGTGGCTTCTCCTTGATTCCTTCCGCTTCAAGGCATGAGAAGGGGTCCTGTTAAAGCCGAGCTCACCTCCAGCGTCGTCATGCTGGCAGGCAGTCGCTTCCATCGGACGCCGAACTTCTCCGCTCGTCAGGCCTTTAGATGAATAGGCCTAACAGCATCGTAGCAGTCTTCCGATGCGGCGAATCCCACCTTTGTTGCCAATGTTCTGTTCGCAACACAGACATGAAGACGAGGCAGTTGATACAAAAAGATGTTCTTTATTTGGTACTTGCACTGAACAGAAGCCAGAACAGAAGAGAGCAGAAGAGCTTGCTGAAGAGAGTGAAATAATGGCAACATGCCCTTTTTATACTCCCCCTGCAAGGGGAGGCTCAACCAATGACTGCAGGCTATTCTCCCGCCTTGCGCATGCGCACGAGGCTGGAGACAGCCTGTCTGGGTCCCGGGTCTGTCCGGGTCTCTGCAACAGTGCGGGGCAGACATGTGGTCTGTCCGGGTCTCTGCAACTTGTTTCCAGTGACTCAGCAAGGCCCAGCCTCTCTGCAGACTTTCTGAGCCTTGCTGAATGACTTCAGCAAGGCCCAATACATAACAGCCTGCATCCCACGGATGCAGCTTTGCTTGTTTGTGCGAACCGGTTACTGGCATGCCATGGCCCAATACTGGTCCATGAATCGGTGGGGACCCCTGCCTTATAGGAATGCTTCTTTGCTTTCACTTGACTTTGCTTGGACCTTTCCAAATAGCCAAATGTTTTAAAGGCACAAAAAAGGAAGCAATGATGATGATGACAATGACAACAATGATTGGAAAAGGTGATGATCCTAAATATTGTGAATGTGTACTAATGAAGAGCATGCATTGCAACTTGGATCCTGAGATTAGGTGAGATAAGAATCTTACCTTTGGTTTTAAAAGCTAGAGGCAGGTTAAAGAGAGCAATGCTCAATTGTATGTTTTACCCATAACATCTCTTTAATGGTGTTATTCTCTAGAATAAACCTGGAAAAAGTTGCTGGCCAGTTAACAAGGTGATTCATATTATAAATCAATTCCGTGAATGTTAAAGATTAAAGAGAGAAGTTAACTCTTCAGAAGCATTCTATTTGTGTTGAAGATCAAAACTACATTTTGTCTAACATTGCACTTTATTCTATGGGAAAAAAGTGTCCTTGTTCTTTCCAAAAGTGAAAGAACAAGAATTCACTATAACAATAAAGAGAAGTGTAAACATATGTGATTTTCTTTAAAAAAAAAAAAAAATAGAAGCAAGTAGCAAGTACTACATTGATAATTTAGCTTATAAAAATATAGTACAGTATTGGTATTTCATATACTACTTCAAAGCAAAAATAAATAAATGCAAATTAAAAGAATATTATTTGCTTTAAAGAGGAAAAGGAATTTGCTCCTGCTAGGGTTTTCCCAGTTCATTTTCAGAGAGTTTTTTAATCATTTAATTCTGCAGCTCTGTGGATGCTAAAAACTTGCATTGATTTCATGAGACGTGATTTGAGACAAAGTTTCCGCAAAGTCTGAAGGCAGTCTTGCCAGGATCTAAATGCGACCTACATATTAGGATCAAAGGCCACTGTACAAGGAACTTGAAAAATATATGATTCCTCCTGGCATCGTTAATTTCTTTTGTCAGTTTCTTGGAAATGGGCAAGAAGGATGCACTATTGAGGTGGACTGGATTGTTTCAAAAATGATTACTCATGATTTGAAGACAGATTCTTAGCCCCTTCTAAGCAGACTTAATGGGCACTTTCGGGCAACCAGCTTTGCTGTTCTCAAAATCCTATAAAATCTATTCAGAATTGTTCCTTTTGTTCTGCCTGTTTCAGTTTCTTTTAGATATTGAGTTGCCCCAAGGTTTGGGCATATGCTGGGATCCATCAGCAAACCAGTACTTGTCTTTTTTGGTGAACAGCCAAATGCATACAACTCTGGTTGTCTTGATTCACTTAATCACTAAACTTTAAAATTAAAAGTGGAACCTATTTCTGGCTTCTGGGCTCACCAGCATGGCAGACTACATTCTATACTTTGAATCCATCATTTGGGTAGCTAAATTTTCACTTCCAGTGTCCTGGTCATGCAAAAGAGAAATATTATCACCTCCACAGCAACAGCCATTTCTGCAAAACCGGGTTTCTACTTTCTGGAGGAAAAGTCAGGATTGTGTTCTGCTTTGTCACAATGGCATGCCATTTATTTTGTCAGACATTCACACACATGCACACACACCCCAATCTGGAAGAGCCCAGTGAGATTCAAACAAAGTATAAGAAAAAAATAGGTTCAGTTAATTGGAGAAGGAACAAATGCTTACATGTCATCGTTCCAACAGACAGAGATGAATAAAGCAGAACTCCGAGGCTTGCAAATTCCTCAAAGAACATGTTTATTAGTTACAAAGTATCGGCACAGTCAAGAGTGAAACCAAGTCTGGATACACAAGTAACAATTTTTCAATACAAAGTTAAATGTCCCACCCATAAAATTATGCAAGCAACTACATTCCCCAATATGATTATTTGGTGGGCTTTTTATGAAACGCCCAGTCCCTAGTCTCGGGAGCAGCCGATGACCTTGGTTCCCACGGGACAAAAGATTATTTGACTAACGAAGGACCTGGGCAACCCTCCTCCCTCCGTTCTATGTGGCAACCTAGACTGAGAAGGAAAATGGCTGCAGCCATGCTCATTTGTAGAGCTGACATACATACACTAACATTTACAATGTGTGATACTGCAAACATAATGGAATTTAGGGGTGAAACAAAGTGCCTTATATCTTAATTCTAGGTCATTTTTATACAGTAATAAAACAACTGTTTCAAGAAATGCTTGCAGTTATATTATAATTGAGGAGGATACTTACGCATCTCTAACTGTTGTGCTGAATCACTTCCTAGTAGCCATTGCCCCTCCACAATCTGTACCATGTACAGTATGTGTTACTCTTTTCTTTTCTTTTTTTCTTTTTTTTCTTTTTTTTCTTCTCTTCTCTTCTCTTCTCTTCTCTTCTCTTCTCTTCTCTTCTCTTCTCTTCTCTTCTCTTCTCTTCTCTTCTCTTCTCTTCTCTTCTCTTCTCTTCTCTTCTCTTCTCTTCTCTTTTTCCTAACAGAGGATGCTTCCCCCAACAGGTACCCTTATCCCAGATCATCTCCATACCTGTGGGATCACAATCTATTGGTAGCTAAGCTGATTCCATTTTGGCTTGACTTTAATGTACCAAAAAATCACTGTAGTCCACTGGTAATGCTGGAGTTTTACAGATCTTTGGCACAAGCTATTTCCCCACTGGTAGGAAGTCCTATCACCTGGCTTTGGGGTTCACCTCAAGACTTTTGAAAGGATTTCCTGGCCAGTCTCATTTAATGGGGAACGATGTTCCATAGGGCAGTTTCCATGGCAGAAGAGGCCTGTTTCCTGGCAACCACTGAATGTAATTATTTGGCAGAAGGGAAGAAGTGTCCAAAGCATACTTCTTCTGCTAGAGCTTAATGGACAGGAAGAGGTAATTAGGAAGAGGCAATGCCTCAAATAATTTGGCTCCATGAAGAGGTTTAAATGTCATAACCAGCACCTTGAATTGTCCCCGAAAGTAAACTGGCAACCAATTCAGCTACAGAGCAGAAATGTAACATGTGCTGCTCTAGGGGTACATATATTGCCCATGTCACTGCATTAAGTACCAGCTGGAGCTTCTGAATATTTTTCAAGAGCAGCCTCATGTAGAACACATTACAGTAGTCCCCCTGGGAGGTGACCAGGGTATGAGTAACTGCGTGCAACACGAAGCTGTGCAAAGGGCCTCATAGCCATGAGTGCCACCTGGTCTTTGATTAGCAGTCATGAGTCTAGGAGGACCCCCAAGGATCCTTGAGCAAAGAAGGACATTCCAACGGTATATAAATCTGAATTCTACATTTTCTTACCAAGTTATAATGAGGTTTAAATTTTCCTGGCTGCCAATTGTATTGCAGGCTATATATTTTTACTTCATTTTTCTCTGAAATGCAAGTAATCAAATAAAAGAAACCATTATGGACACGATTATAAAGTTATTACATTACTTTAATATCCCGGCAATGGTTTGGCTCCATTGTTATCCATTTTACTTCTGTACTATATTTCTTGCTTCAAAGGCTGCAAGGCTTCTTTGAAAGACGTTGAGTGAAAGTATAATTTTGACTCCCATTCACATAACAAAATTATATTCTAAAACTGCAAAATAGCTCTATATTTAATTAAATTTTTTTTTGATTCAGCAGTCCAGATGCAAAAGGAGTCTCTAAAGTTCTGAAATTACTATTGGTATTGGGACATACTGTATCATTTAAAATCAACATTAGTTTTATAAAGAATATTATTAAACTGGATATTAGCTGGCAAGAAATGCTCTGAAATAAAGAGTTGGAATATCAGATATTCCAGAGTCAATGCGGAGGGTCTTAAATAACACTTTAAAATTTTTTTTAAGACAAGATTAGAATAATCAAATATTGTTTTTCGTATTCTTTGGACACCCCGAACATGTTTTAAAAGGGTTGTCTATCAAATTCCTCATGCGGCATATATAAAACGTGATCATAAAGTATCAGTTTGGTTAAGTGTACTTTTGAATTATAAACCAAAAACTTGAAATGTTTCAGTATATGAAGAACTATGGATTTATTAAGTGAGGGGTGAGCAGAACAACATTATTGTTCAAAGATAGAAATAATGAAACCTGTTTTACAATCTTGGTTTATCCACATATATTTGCTTTATCTTTATAAATTGGCCTCCTATCAATTCAACAGAAAGTCTTGTCAACAATATTTCAGGTGAATAATATATGTACAAATTAGGCTAAACGATTTCTTCACACAACATAGTATGTTTTTGTTATTGTTTTCCTCTTTCCTTTTTTCTTGTTTCTTTTCGCAGCATTTCTCTTCTATTTTTCTGTTTTTCCTCTTTCTATATTAAAGTAATACTTTAAAAAAAAACTATACATGGTATAAAAGAACAGGGCAAGGACAAGCATCTCTTTCTCCTTCGGTAAATATTAAAAAGCTAATATTTCTTCATCGTTAAAGAAATTGCTAACTTGGAAAGTATGCATTACATTATTAAATTAATTTTTTATCAAAAGAAAAAAAAAGTTAATGAGACAATTTCATGAAGGATATTATTAATAGTTTCCATAAAGTTGATGCATGTCTTTAAAGAAATTTACCATGTTGAGTCGGCCTCTGAATACTATGTGCTAGGAAATTTAAGCAAGCATATGCACACTGCTCAGGTTTCCTATTTCCTACTCCATGGGAAGACTAGCCTTCTGATGCAATAGAACTTTTCTTATATTGCTCTTTGGTGTTATGAGCAGACTTCTTTTTATGGTACATTTGGCATGTGACATAGCCTAGTTATGGGGGCACCAAAAAGCTACTAATATAGTTGGGGTGTGATGGGATAAGGGTCTTACAATTGAGAGACATTGTAAAGACATTTTACTGTGCTCATTTTTTTCCAGACATGGCATAAACTCAAGCACTTGTGCCATAAAACTAGTAAAGAGAAAACATGCACACACACACACACGCACACACACACACACGCACACGCACCTTTATAATTTAAACACACTGGCATAAGAATCTATGGGTCAATTTACGTAATCAATAGAGACAGAGAAAGACATGATAGATTTATTTCATTTCTAAAGCCACCCATCTCAGCAAATGACTCTGGGCAGATCACAATTCAGAAACATATATTACAATTAAAGTCTTAAAACATTTTAAAACAATAAAAACAGTAAAAACCATTAAACACTAAAAAATTAAAACATTTAATTTGAGCATATGCCAAACAAAACAAAAAAGATGATAGATGATAGATAGATGATAGACAGACAGACAGACAGACAGACAGACAGACAGACAGATAGATAATGAATGATAACTTTTTTTGGTAGAATTCGCTTGAAGTCTTATGGAATGGGATGCAACCAACATGTTGAAATAAATTCACTCTAAATTGAAGAGTAGAATATTCAGAAGAATATTGATTTCCTAGTGCTCTCTGAACAGGAGATTTTGCATGATTCAGCCATGCCTACTTGCCTCTGGAAATCTAGTCTTTCCCATTTGATTTGACTAAGCATTTGAACTGGCTTTCAATGTATTGAAGCATTCTAAAATTTCAAACAGCTTATGATTGGTGTCTATTGGTGTAAATATAGATTATTTATAGCAGCACAGTATCTCTACTACACTCTTATATTATGCTTTTCCTAAAACCATTGAGTTCAACTCAATAGTTTATGATGCTCTGGTTCCTTCAGAAACCATTATTTCTCTCTTCCTTATATCACAGTTTTCCTCAAAACATATATTATCGATTGATTGACTGATTGATTGAATTCCTGTATGACTCCCTGCAGTTTTCTTGTCTACATTTTCAGAAATGGTTTACCATTTTCCTCTACCTAAGGCTGAGAGAGAAGGGCTGGCTTCATTCCTAGAGTAGAAGTAGAACTGTTGGTATTCCAGTTTCTAACCTTGCATCTTTAATCACTACTGTATGCCAAACTGGCTGTCCCGTGAGAACCATTATACTGATATATATTTACAGTAGATAATTCAAGATTAAAAATAGAACTGAATGTATATTTCTTATATATGAGAAGCCATCAACTGCTAAAATTAACTGCTTAATTTGTCCTGCACTTTTATATAGTGATATATTAGTTTATTCCTTCTCAAACCTTTGGCCTTACTGACTCAGAATTCTGGGAAAGTAGACCTACTCATTTAAAGAATAGCAGAAATAGGAGAAATGCTGTCCTAGATCATTTGAGCAGTAGTTCATTAACCTTCTAGAAATCAACAGATATTCCTGAATACCTAGATATCACCTATTTACCATGTTTTTGAGCTCTTTTGAGCTGGATTAACAGCTTAGCAGTATACCACTAGTTGCTGGAATTCTCCCCTTATTTATTCAACACAGATATGGAATTATATATTGAGGCAATTTGGATTGGAAATAGAAATAGAAGAATGTGGTTTTAAAAGCTGAAGGAAAGACATCAATATTTGCACAATGCTTACATCACGTTACTCTGATAGGTAAAAATGCAAATGTTCTGCAAACGTTAGATCAGTGTTTCTCAACCTTAGCAAATTTAAGATACTCATTGTTAATTTTGTTCCGGGAGGTGCATTGAGTACCAAAAATGATGACAAATTTTCCCCATAAAGAATAATTTAATGAGTCACAAGGCAGTGGACACAGACAAGTTCCAGCTTGTGCACTGAGTACCAAATAAACAATGAGTACTGGGACAAAATTTTCATGTCAAAATGCGTTGAGTACCAAACTGGATGAGTTTCAAAGCAGTTGGGTACCAAGGTACCACTGTATTCCTGTTCTTTTCCATCATGCTTGCTGATAACCATGCAGTGTGAGAGCGAAAGACAACAGCCTGAGGAGAACAATTCTCTCTGCCAAGCTCTTTCATCTGAATAGGAGAGGGGGAATAATTTAATGATCCAATCCCCACACTGTGTAGCAGATAGATCATTCTTTGAGGAAGCCCCACATGGACTTTTGGCTGAGTTTATAATTATGCAGTAAAAAGGGAGTAGTAAAAATGAAATAAATCACATATAACTATCAAACCAGCAGAGGGAGTTTGAACATAGAGAATTTTACAGAAAAAAAGTAATCACACTGACATTTCATTATGTTTTTACTTAAGATCATGACGTGAAGTGCTAGAACAGTTGCATGAGGTTCTAAGACAGAACAAGAATGCTGTGGAGAAAATTAATCAAAGAATCAGAGGAGTCTCTTTCCCACATATTAAGGGCTCAGGCAGGTACTACTTTTGAGTTTTAGAAGAGTCCTGTGTTTAGATGCTACTATAAGCAACTACACAAGCTGAAGAGGCTCTTTTATCTTGCCCCACTTAACGTGAATTATCGGTTTTCAAAATCAATTCTTACTTTGTGATAAAGTGTTATTTTTAGAAACAAGTACTAGTCATAGAGTTTTGTACAAGATTTCTCTGCATAGTGCTCTACATTTGAATTGATCTTAGTAAGCTACAGACAGACAGGAGCTAAGACAAAGGGATAAACAGAACCATTTGTGTTCACGCTGTCTCTCCCAGGAAAGGGAAAACGAAAACTGTTTGTGGACATGTCCTCATTTTCACTCTTCAAAACTGAGCCAGCCTTGTAATGGCCCATGATTATGCTGGTGACAATTGTTTCAGGAAGTTCAGATATGTCAAGCACAGCAGCATTCGATACAGCTGGCCAGAAAGGTCTGCCAAAATGTGTCTCCAGTCACACGGGCTATGGTGGCTTAACAATTGTGGGAATCGCAGAAAGCCAGCTAGGATTCTAGGAACAGGATTGGCAGAAGTTTCCACAATGGGAAAAAGCCCCCTATCAAGCTTAACAAACCTCCAGAATTATGGTTTGAGCTGGACACAGGTAAGCCAGAAGAAAATTGTATCAGCTGTTCATTAATTAGCACAGAGATCATAGGATGAAATGGATGCAGTGTAATCTGTGAACAGAGCAAAAGGCTATCTGCTGAAGTGCTCTTGGAGATGATTTGAAGTTCATATTTGATTGTCTTTATTCTGCAAATCTGAAATGCTGAGAACAAGGAGCAAAGCCCACGACTGCACCCAAATCCCTTCATCCTGCTTCAAGGGAGGGGATGGGAAGGGAAGAGAATTTAGCAATCCGAAGAGAGTAAACTGATGTAAACATTCATTTTTACACCGTTTCTCCTTTGAGCTGTTGAAAGAGCATCATAAATCTGTCAAATTAATGATCTCTTACATTGCAGGAGGAGAGCCTTGTTAGTTTATGGTAACCAAAAAACAGGAGTCTGGTAGCACCTTTTCCAACTAAATATTTTATTCAAAAGTGCATGTTTTCTTTCAAAATTATGCATGTGATGAAGTGAGCTGCAGCTTTATTGATTGATTGATTGATTTGATTTGATTTGATTTGATTGCCACCCACTCACTTCAAAATTTATGACTTTTAATAAAATGTTCTAGTAAGATAAAGTGCTTCCGGACTCTTTCTCTCACAGTAGTTGCAATACTGTGCAGAAGCAGAAGGAAAGGTGAGAATGAATGAATGAAGCAACTTTAAAAAAAAAGACCTCAACCCTAATTCTGTAAGTTTGTAACTAAATTGTGGCTCAGCTAGAAAAATCAAACAACTCCACTCTCCAACACTGATGATTCAATAGAAACAAGGAGGTCCAGAGCTGCTTTAGGCATAGAATATGGAAGTTCTCCATATGTGAAAAAAACAACAAATTGGGAAGTTTCAAAAAGTCTCTGAGTCAGGATTCCTGAAACTGAAGGCCTCCAGATGTGTTGGATTTCATTTCCCATCATTTCATTTCCCATAATTCCTACCCAGTCCTCCATGGCTATGTTAGTTGGCATTATATAAGTTGAGGTCCAATACATCTGAAGGGCACCATGTTGAAGAAAGCAGGGACTATCTGTCTTTTGGAAGTAATGGTTAGGTGTAGTGGACTTCAGCTATTAGCTGCTGTGTTTAAGCCTGATTAAGCCTGGTTTTAGATAGTTTGCTTCACTGTAAAGACATTTAAAATGATCTCCACCTTTGCAGTTCTTAGGTCAATCTTTCATTTATCTGCCCTTGTTTTTGAGAGGGCTAAAGCCAAAGCAATCCAGCAGAAGTTAGATGCAGACCACTAGAAAGATGAATGTAACTTGTTCATGGGAAGGGACTAGTAGGAGAATACTTATACTTACTATTAATTTACAGTGGCCCATGTACCACATCAAAGAGTTTTCTTCTTAGCTTGGCAAGTCTGGTAAGGATCTTAACTAAGTCATGATTTGTCCATGTAGAGTTTAAGAAACAATAGTCCTGCCAAGTATTACGGGAAATGATCACAAATCACACCTCAATTACTATCACAAAGGTTGCTAAATTCTTTTCTATCACCACCTCTCTGTGCTCTCAAATGGTGATTACATTTTTGTAGGTGATTTGTACAGGTAATCCTTGCCTTACGACCCTTCGTCCAGGACTGTCCAAAGTTGCAGTGGTGCTGAAAAAATAAATTTTGGCCAGTCCTCAAAGTTCTGGCTTTGATCATATCCCATGGGCACATGATCACAATCTAGGCCCTCGGGTGCCCTACTTACAATTTCAACATCATAGCAGCCACCTTGCGCGATCGTCATTTGCAATCTTCCCTACTGTTTTCTCACAAGCAAGTCAATGGGGAAGCTGCCAAGGAAGGTCCCAAATTGCTCCAGTAAGTCATTCCTGCTACTTTTGCTACCGAGGAGCTACTGCAGAGTATGAACTCAGACTCCATGGCACCCCCATCTGCCTGTACTCAGTGGTGTGCACCTACCCAGAGAAATTCCATTTCATGTCCCCTGCTGCCCTGTATGCTCTCTAGCATTTACCCTCAGCATCCTTTGCACTCCTTACATGGGACTCCTGCCTTTTCCAGTTTAATATCCTGCACATCCTGGGGCTATTGTCATATCACTGGGGACTGCTTGATGTGGTCACATTATGTTGTACCACATTGCTTAGCGAAAGCAATCCTGGTCCTATTTGCCACCATAACCCAAGGACTACTGATTTGAATTACATGTTGATGTTAGGATAATAATGGCTGATATTCTTTTATTCTGTATTGCACTGAGCCTCAGGTTTATTTACACATGGAGACACATTATGTAACATGTGTAAGCCTGCAGCTGTTTTCTTTCAAAAGATACTAGATAAAATTATCAAGAAAAGCATAAACTCAGATTTGCAACATCAATCAAATTGCTCGGTAGAAGGCAATTCCCTTCCACATCTTGCAGTACTCTGACCACAAGAGCTTTGAGACGATTAATAGCACTTGAAACTACGAGTTATGGAATGACATTTATATAAACCTATCTGTCTACTTTCATGTAGGTTTTGACCATTTCCCAGGTGCCGTGTGCCCCTAGAGAGACTTTATACTGCCACTATCAAATGTCTGGCTCAACCCTCTATTTATTTATTCATTCAATTTCTACAGCTGCCCAACTCTGCACACATAGCAAAGAGATTGTCATGGTTCCGATAGATGAGACCAGTAAAAAGAACTCCCAAGGCAAAAAAGTTTCCTTAAAGAACATATTTATTTGGCTACATAGTATCGGCACGATCAAAAGTGAACCCAAGAATGAAGCTCCCTCCCTAAGGTTACAGTGTTACAATAATGTGTCATAAATCACAATCCCCAATTAACTACTTGCGCGGGCTTTCTAACGGAAGGGTTAGCCCACCAAAATGTAGCTAGCAATGACCTTGGTTCCCACAGAACAATTTATTATTTTGACTAAGCTAAAAAACACTCATCCCCCCTCCCAAATCTGTGGCAACCGAAAATGAAGGGAAAATGGCTTCAGCCAAATTCATTTGTAGAGTTGACAGAGATCAGGATGAAACCTGCCTGTTCTGAGTTCAGGTGAATTATGCAACTCTGCTCCTTTTCTCTAGGTTACTTTGGCATTAATTCATTTTTAAACTGCATCCATTATTATACATTTGTATCTTTCTCTTCAAATTTCTGCTCAAAACCCAAGTTTCTGGTCCCTCTGTGTAATTAAAAATGTGTAGCCTACCATCATTTTTCTCTTTGGGTCTACTTTCTGATCTATAAATCCTGTGAGACAGGGATCTATATTATTCTTGTATCAATCATCATGAATTTAAATCCAGTGGGACAGAAAGATTAGAACTTAATTTAATGGCAGTCAATTGATCAATTGTCAGTCAATATGCAATAAATCCAGTATATCTAATATGTAAATAAAGAATAAAACCACAACTGAGCAAGCAAGAAAGAGTGAGCATGCCTTCAATTTACCCAGCTGTAAATTGTTAGCAACTGCATTGATAAACTATTGAAAAACAGGTAAAACTCATCCAGCCTGCCTGGCATTTTTAATTAAAATAGACATAATACAAATAGATAAAATAGAGTGAAAGCACAGGTATGTGACCTACATCCCCTCTTCACTTAGCTTCTGAAGACAGGATGCTGCTGGAAAACCAAAGATAAGGCATTTCAGTCAGTGGTGGGATTCAAATATGTGAACAACCGGTCCTCTGTGCCACTTCTGCAAGTCCATTCTGGGCCTGGACAACAAAAAATTAGCTACCGGTTCTGCCGAAGTGGTGCAAACCGGCTGAATCCCACCACTGATTTCAGTACTCCTCAGTAAAAGGTCTTCAACTGTTCATAGATATGACATTTAAAAGCTAATGGGCAGGGCTGAGCCTTGTCTGGTCATCCATAAATCTAAGCTCTATGTTTCAGTCTTAGTGCTGGAAAACCAATCTCCTGTTTTCAAAATCCAAGGTTACTAAGGAAAGGGTGGAGAGCACACCCGTTAATCTGCAAGTTTCTGCCACGCATCCTCTCCAGAGGGACTGGAAACAGCCAGATAGTATTAAAGATGCCATAATCTCAGGGAAGAATATTACGCTTCAAGCGAAGTGGTTAGAGCTCACCCCTACCTCAGATGAAAGTGAAACTGTCTTGAAATGCAAAAACTGCATTCAGTATAGGGCACGGGACCACAAAAAGGAATCACTAGGAAACCGATTGAACTGTTTCTAATGTATCATGTAATGTATCTTGACTACCCAGGCGTGGGCTCCACTCACTTTTATTATGGATACCAAATGTTTCTTTCCAGTAAAACTGGCAGCTGCTTCTCTGGATTCCTTCAGTAGCACGTTTCGGGTAGACCATCTGTGTTTCAGATACATGGAAAAGAATCCTCAAGTATTTCAAGTATGGTCTGCTCTGCATGTGATCCATTTTTGAACCATCTATGTTTTACCGGTCTCTTTGTGAAAATTGACTTTCACCTATTGCAATGAACGCACTTGGTTTCCTCTTGACAATACTTGGCAAGGGCTTGCAATATCTCCTCAAATGAATCTGGATCACTGGGAGTACTACTGTGGTAATTTACATATCAAGGCATTATCAGTTAATAAGTATGTGTGTGTACTGTTTACCACAGAGTGGTTATGCATGTTTGCCTAAGTCTTATCTGTCTTGGTTTAGAACCAGACTATTGACTGTGATAATTACATCTAATTCACACTGAAACATTACAGAACAATTTCCTGAGAATATTTACTTGTTTTACAGTGTTTAAAGCTGTAGAGAAAGAATGGGAATGCTGTAGCTTTCCCCAAATTGCTGAACTACTACTCCAGCAGTCCCAACCACTTTGGACAATGTTGAGAGATGATGGCAGCGATAGATGATCAACAGCTAGATCATCTGCAAAAATATAATTATCCTTTTTCATAACAACATAGTTCAACATCTTTTTCAACAATAATAATTTTATTTCGGCAGACTGCTATTTGTTACAGAGCTCATAATTTGATATGACATTACAATCTTTTGCAAGAAATAAGAGGAGCGGGATTCCCCTTCTCACTTAATGCAGAAAGAATAAATCTGAAGCCAATGTGAAATGAGGAAGCAGTTGGAAAATGATTATCTTTGTTGGGAAACTCAGATCAAGAGAGGAGTTTCTCAACCCATGAGATAATTTTCTTCCGGCATTATGAGAAGGCAAATGTTCAAAGATGTGCAATTGTGGACAGGAAGATAATGATGAACGAAAGTTTACAGTAAGGGGTGTTACACCAACTTGACTGTAGAGATTTCAAAGCACAGTCTTGTCCTGGGAAGCATTTTAACCTAATTATTTAAACAAACAAGATAGGCAAATTTAATTTCGCCATCAAGGAGATTAGAGCCAGGTGCCTGATCTGTGCTGCACAAGGCTACACCTGTAATACTGCATCCAGTTTTGATCACCACATTACAAAAGTGATGTTGAGACATTGGAAAAAGTGCAGAGAACTACTAAGATGATCAAAGGCCCGGCAACAAAAACATATGAAGAATGGTTGCAGGAACTCGGTATGGCTAGTCTAGAGAAAAGAAGGACGGGGGGGGGGGGGAGACATGATAGCAGTGTTCCAGTATTTGAGGGTCTGACACAAAGAGGAAGGAGTCAACTTATTTTCCAAAGCACCAGAAGGCAAGACAAGAAACAATGGATGGAAACTAATAAAGGAGAGAAGCAACCTGGAATTAAGGATAAACTTCCTAACAGTGAGAACAATCAACCAGTGGAAAGGCTTGCCTTCAGAAGTTATAGGTGCTTCATCACTGGAAGTTTTTAAGAAGAGACTGAACAGCCACTTGTCTGAAATGGCATAGAGTCTCCTGCTTGAGCAGGGGGTTGGACTAGAAGACCTCCAAGGTCCCTTCCAGCTCTATTCTGATTAGATTAAAGAAAGGAAAGAGGAGGAAGGAGAACAGATTGGAGGCCTGCCAGGTTACCTTGTTTGCTCCCATTTCCTCCCCCCCTCTGTTTGGTCCATTTGCATCCATATGGCCTTCAGTGAGGAGCAAGCAAAACAACTGCCACAATCTGTGAAGAGCAAAATAACTATCAGATCAAAAGAAGGAGAATGCTTGACTAATTATGTGCCGTCGCAACAATGTCAACACTTGTCAAACACAAATTAGTATTTCTCCAGGAGAATCTCTCTTCAACTCGGTCCTTCAGATCTTCCAGTGGTGGCACCCATTGCCACTGTAATTAAGTCCATCTACTTTGCTGCTGGTCAGCCTTTTCTTCTCTTTCCTTCCACTTTCCCCAACATTGTAGATTTGTCCAGAGAGCTTTGCATAATGTTTCCAAAATAGAATAATTTGAGTTTTCTTGAGTGACAATTTAGGGTTGATCCATTTGTTTGTTTTCTTGGCTGCCCAAGGCATTCTCAAGAATCTTCTCCAACAGCAAAATTCAATGGTAAAAAAAAATCCAACACAAACTAACTATAAGTAGCCCTTGATTTATAACCATTTGTTTAGTGACCAGTTGAAGTTATAACACTGAAAAAGTGTCTACGAGTAGTCCTTGCATCCCTGTGGTCATCTGATCAAAATTCAGGTGCTTGGCATTTATTTACAATAGATGCAGCATCCTGGGTCATGTGATCACCATTTGTGACCTTCCCAGATGGCTTCTGATGGGCAAGTTAATAGAGGAAGTTAACTTCAGATGTCAGATTCACTTAAGGATCTCTGTGGGAAGAGATAGTGTTCTTTGGAATTTGACAATGGTTATATGATATAAGTAGTGTATCTTGCTGGTTTGTAAAAGGTGGCTTGACTGCTCAGAGAAAGTCTGGGTAGAGCAAACTGGTCCTGTTGGTCTTTGATGCTTTGTTTGAATGCACTGAGTGCAAGCTCATTAAAAATGCCTTCCTGGAAAAGTTGAGATGTTGGACTATTTTATGAAATTTTCCAGGTCCATACTCATTTGTATTGTCCTCCTAAAGGAAAGAACTCAAACCTGTCAGAAAGAAACAGTAATTTCAGCCAATGTGCTATGATACAGGTCCGTATACCTATTTTGACTTTAGCAAGACTCTGTGACTTTCTGAAATTTCAGGAGCAATCAGAGTTGATATGATGTCAACCAAGTAGCTATAGGTAGAAATTAAGGATAGTGCACGCTAAAGCTAAGATCTGTACATGCTGTCAGATAATCTTCCATATGGTGGATATTATGCATCTTGGTAACCTGGGAAGAGCAAAGTAACTTGGGTGGTGTGTGTGTGTGTTCCTACATCCTGATGTGCATTCTATCTCTATGTTTTGATTATTTTACAAAATGAAGTCGCAATAAGATATATTTGTCAAAGGCACCTGTGAGCATATGAAAACAGAAATAGCTCTCCCTATGTTCAGCTGGATTATCATCTAGGTCAAGGTTTCTCAACCTTAGCCACTTTAAGATATGTGGACTTCCCCAAGCTGGCTGAGGAATTAAAGATGCTGAAGTTGAGAAACACTGATCTAGGTGAATGATTACAGGACTGTAGTCTAGGTCCTCACCTATGGAAGAATTTTAAAGAGATTCACCCATAAATTGGGGGTGGAGGAGGTGGGATTATCACTATTGCTTGTACCTAGGGCAGGGAATGTACAAACGAAGTCACTATCACAAGTATTTTGAACTATCCCCATAAGCAATAGGGCAGCTGTTCTGGCAACAGAATCAGGTGATTCCTGTACCTACCTAGCCATTAATGTAATCTTACGCACATAGTAAAGGGCAGGATTCATGCTGTTCTTTTATCAGAGAGGGTTGGCCTAAGGGCGATATGACTTGCTTTTCCATTCATCTTTTCAGTACTGTACATTTGGCTCGGGGAACATTTTTTTCATAGACATAGTATGTAAGAATGTATGTGTGTGTGTATTCACAGAATATGGACTTCCCTGATATTCCCCTATCCACAGTGGATATAGAAAGTCTACACACCTCTGTTAAAATGCCAGTTTTTAGAGATGTAAAAAGAAATCAGACCAAGATAAATCACTACAGAATTTTCCCCACTTTTAATATAACATATAAGCTGTACAATTCAAGTGAAAAACAAACTGAAATCATCTAGAGGGAAAAATAACAAAAAAACTAGAATCAAGTGACTGTGTAAGTGTGCACATCCTTTTATAATTAGGGATGTGGCTGGGTTCAGAATTAACCAATCACATTCACACATTTTACCAGGAATGCGTAGACTTTTTGATATCCATTGTAGTTCTGAGTTCAAGCAGGCCAGCTAGCTGCCACCACCTTTTGAGGCATGAAGTTTGTTAAATAAGAGTCTCTTTAGTGATCTTTCACTGCACATAATTCCTCTCTCCCCTCGGTACAGGATGATGGTTTTCTAGGGGTTGTGGGGGGGGGGGGATAGGAGCAGTGTTATTTTTCATGGTTAGTGCTGCTCGCCCAGGCAGATGCCTAAATGGAAGCTCCAGATATCCTTATAGGTCACCATATTCCTCCTCGTTTTCTTGGGTAATGCTTCATTTTTCTGCTTTCTACATGGAGAGAACTGCCAGACTGCTTGTGGATTCTGTTCCAGGTCTGTGCAAAAGGAATCCTGGGTGTTTTGCTGGTGGCATGCGGTGATTTGGTGCTGAAACCTCTAGTCAGGCTGTAATTAGGGAGTGGTGGAATAAGGGCTGCTCTGATGCTTCTCTCGGTGGTAGAAGAATGGCATGCAATCTCCATGACCTGTGGAACCACATTCATGCACCATACAGTCCCAGGTACAGTATATTACAACATCCTCCCAATCAGACGTTCCACTTATTAATTCTGCAAGCTCACATGAGTACTTTTGCTGCCTCTGAGGAACGTCATGCATAAGGACTTAGGCATTCATTTGTTTAGTTTTACTATTTAAATTTGAATTTGAAGTTTGAGAGTAGCATAAACTGTGACTCTTTGCCCTCTTGCTTCTTCAGCTTCAGACCATGGGAACCTGTACTTTGGTTTTATATTCCGAGAGATGGCAATCTGTAGTAGGCTGTGAGGATAAACTTGGAAGACAGGAGGAAGTGCCTCAGCAGGGATATTTCAGCCCACAGAAGGAATGGGGGTGGAAAGCATCTCAGAAGGGACACTTCCTAGTTCTTGAAAAGTAAAGACAACGGAGGGAAAAAGTACTTTCAAAACTCAGTCACTGCAACCTTATAATAAAGATAGTGTTAGTATTCAGGATTTTGGTTTTTGTCTGGAGTATCTTAATAAGACTTATCAATGGGTTTTGTAAAGGGCAGAAGAAATAACCTTCCAGAACAGGAAGAAGAGCCAAAGACAACAATCAGATAAAAGAAATCTGAATCTGGGGAAGAAATGTAATTTGAGAAAGTAAACATGACCCTCCCTAGTTCTTAGGAAGACAAAAGGGGGGGGGGGATTGCATACATGCTTGCAAGATTCTGCTATTGTAATCCTATAATAAAAGTAGTATTAGTTTACATGTCTTTGGTTTCCAGGTTTGGTCTATTTTGAAGGGCTGCCAGTCTTGAGCAGCTACCCAAAGATTCCACCATCAGACAACTGTTAGTTACTACTCATCATATGTTTTCTGTTTAATAATCTAAAGATAGGATTACTGAAACCCAAGAGAGAACATTCTTCACCCCAAAGTCAAGCTTTCTGCATCATCATTATTTTAGACTATCTACCAGACTGCTTTGTTCTTCTCCTTCTCCTTTCATTTAGTTATATATACCCTGTATTATTATGTTTGCAGTTGTCTAATTTTTTGCTTTAAATATATGAGGCTTTACAAGTATTTTATTGAATTTTGTTGAAGTTGTCATCATTGCCATCATTACTTTTTTAATTGATTTGACTTACTCTAACTAGTTTTTTAAGGGAAGCCCAATCTAAGATTATTTCTAACAATGCAAATGCAGGTGAGTAATTGTGTGTGTTTGTGTGTGTGTGTTTGTGTGTGTGTTCTTTTGTGTGTGTGTATGTGTGTGTGTGTGTGTGTGTGTGTGTGAGAGAGAGAGACAGAGACAGAGAGAGTATAGATAGCAAAACAGTTCTAGGGCATAGGTGTGGTGTTCATTTTCAGCTGGAATTCTGAAAAGGGATGACTAAACAGCTTCATCATAATAAAATAAAAAATTGAATTCACTTATGCTTTGGACTTACATTTGCAGTGAGTTAATATCTGTTATTTTTAAGTGAGCTCATTCACAAAGTTTCTGGATTTTCAGTAGTCTGTGTTGAACCATTCAGATTTCCTCATGAATTTCATGCAATTTTAAAATTCTCTCAGCTAGTGAGAGCCCAATAAGTGTCCTGTTAATCAAGGAATAATTCCACAATTTATGGAGCACTTTGGTTGATTTTCCAAGCATAAGAACATCCTCCTTGACATAAGAAAAGAAGGTGATCTCTTTAACAAATGGAGGTAGAAATGAAATATCATTTGTTATATAATCATAGATGCAGCCCTGGAAGTTGGCTTGAGTATCTGCAGAATTTTCCCCAAATTAAATTAGTAGATAGTGCATTTTGTTCACAATAAAGAGAAAAAGTTCATCTCCAGCTTATGCCAAGCATTTGCTTTTTACTAACATTATTGAAAAACTTAAACATGTTTTAAGGCTGAAGAAGCCAGGATGGTCAATATCTTTCTAATTGTCTATGGACATTCTCAGTCATCCAAGTCATGGTTGTCCCAAAGAGGCAACTAGACTTTCTTTGTTTTTGCTTGAAGACATTTCGCTTCTCTTCCAAGAAGCTTCTTCAGTTCACTGAAGTTCAGTTTACTGAACTGAAAACGCTTCTTGGATGAGAAGCAAAACATCTTCAAGCAAAAACAAAGCCCAGTTGCCTTTTGAAAAAACACCTTGGGACTATCTTTCTATTTATTCTGCTTCAGAAAATGCATGGCTATAAACTGTACACATTAGAAGTTTTAGCACTATTGATGAGGGATGGAGAGAGTGGTAGGGAAGCTCCTGGTAGTAGAATCCAAGGGCAAAGGATGAGAGCTGGGATTTGTGTGAGGGTTGGCGGGAAGTAATTGTGTCCAGTGCGTGTTGGGGAAAATTGTTTTAGAGTTGGCTGATGAAGAATGCTAACAGATTTGATTGCCAACTGCCTTAAATTACTCTCATTTCAGTGAAAATATTAACTGTCTCTTAGTTTCTTACTTGGCTGAAAAAAATGTGATTGATAAATTTTGTGGAGAATGGCAAGAGCTGATCCCTTTAGTTTTATCTGTGAATGTATTGGAAACTACTCACATTCCATGAAGCTAATTCTAGCTCAAAACACTATCCAGCATGTTGTCTAAAGAAAAGACATGACTATAATAAACCTGCATTGAGTCCTAATAATCTCAAAACTATAACTGTGATTTTCCATATAGTACACATAAAACATCACTTCAGAAAAAATAATAATGTTGGGTTCTTTTAAGGAATGAGATACATTACTAGGATTAGGAATTAGAGACATAGAAAGAGACAAAGACAAAGAATGACTTCTTTTCCAAGTGTGTGTTAAATTGGTTCCAAAAAAGATCTGAATATATCTGTAGAAGTCACAGTTCAATTATTCAATGCTTGAATTTTCGTTGGGTGCCTTTTTGGCAGTTTCATACTATTATAATTTCCATAGTTTAATTCAGATAAACCTAGGAAGTTTTGTTTGGTGGTCATTAAATTGTTGGTTGACAACCAGTTTCATGTTATGGTTAGGGTGCTGGACCAGAAACTGGGAAACCATGAAATCCAGGCATAAAAAATGGCTGAATGACTTTGAGCCACTCCTTCTTTCTCAGCCCAACTCACCTCATGGGTGAGTTGTTGTGAGGACAGAACAGGCAGAGGCATTATGTATACCTCCTTGAGATGCATAAATAAGGTAAGATATTAATATAAAAACAAATATATCCTGCTCTGCATCCAGCAAGATTAATGCTTGTTGTTGGACTTCAATGTTCAAGCATATTTCCCAGTTTGAACTCTCTGTATTTGAATATGCAGTCTACTGATTTTTAAGGAACTTATTTTGAAGGAAGTATATTGAATTAAACCTAGGGATTTTCCCCCCCCCATGTTAAACAATTAGGTCTTCAGCATTCCTCAGGTTTAAAGATTAATAAGAATCAATTCTTTGACCCACACATAGTTGCCCTTTGGGCCACTAGAGTTATAATAGAAGCCTTTAGTTTGCTAATCAGAGGCATCTTTCTTGCTATGCCTTATATACAGCTATGTATTTTAGACCAATCATTCTTATAGTTGTATTAGCCAAAAAAGTCCCCCCGACATCGTGGAGAGAGATTGTTGATAGTGTGTTATCATCATTCCAGGAAGTACCGAAACAGTGTCTATGTTGCCCCTGTGCCATTTTTGTTATGAAATGAAAAAGTCCACAGCCCTTGAATCCTTCATGCTCTTTCATTGGCAGAGTCTGAATACAAGATCAAGTGAATGACAGCTGGGAAAGATTTGAAAAGAGAAACATGGAGAAATGTGCAACATTGGGACTGTTCGTTCTCCCACAGTCCTCTGCCTCACTTCCCTGCATGTATACATGGAGGTAGAAGAGAGACTTAGAGTCAGTTTGGGGTAGTGGTTAAAGGCATCCGGCTAGAAACTGGGAGACTGAATTCTAGTCTTGGGCATGAAGCCAGCTGAGTCACCTTTGGCCAGTCACCCTCTCTCAGCCTTAGGAAAGAGGCAAGAGCAAACCACTTCGGAAGAACCTTATCAAGAAAAATGCAGGGAATAATCCAAGCAATCTCAATGAATTGGACATGGTTGAATGGAAAGGGGGGGAAAAAGACTAAAGAAATTTTGTAAATCTCTGTTGGGTAGTCACATCTTAAGTGATTGTTTTACGGCCATATAGTCAGCATTGGGAATGATGTGTTTCAAACTTGACACAACTTGAAAATGTGTAGACATCAACTCCAGAATTCTGGGAATTGAAGTTTCACACATTTTCAAGTTGCCAAGTTTGAAAAACACTGGAATAAGGCATCAGTCTTTTTTAAAAAGAACCCAGAAGACTTCCTACATATCAACAGACATTTCAGAAGGAGAAAACTTCTTTCCTTCATTTTTATTGCTGCGTTTATATCTAGCTTTTTCTCTCACGAGTACAAGACAATTCTTTCCATTTGATTCTCATCGATAGCCCTGTGACATGGGTTAAGCCAGGTGAAAGTGACAGGCTGAATGGCACTCTGTGAGCTCCTTGGTTGAGAATGAGAATGATCCTCCTGGCTTGAGCTCAACAACTTAATCACTATTTGCACTGGTTCTCTAATTCTCTTTTGCATTACACTGTTGCATATACAACTAGATTGTGCACAATACCTAATGAATACTTGCATTATGCCCCAACCAAATGCAAATCCCACTTGGACGATTCAGCATAGAAAAGTTATTTCACTGATGTCTCAAAAAGTGGATATCAGCAAGTACTCAAAAATATTCAAAGGAACTGCCTAAATCATCTTTGACTGTATCAAAGTAGAGAATAAATTCAAACATATTACTTGAGTAAGCTTCCTAAGAATCTTTATATCACACACACACACACACACACACACACAACAACAACAACAACCAGAGGAATTAAAATACAGCCAGCACTGTAACACCCATCTCTAAATCTGTCAAAATTACTCTTGGGATCCAGTGACAGTTCCAATTTAAATCAAGTTATTGAAAAATGAGACAGGGCATCAGACTCACATATTAGTAAAATGAGATTAAGAATAGTTATTTCTGGCTTTTATATAACATATCTGCACATAAGTTGAAACTTAAATTCTGCTTCTCCTCCTGCCATGCCTTTCATATTTTCAGCATTTCTAATGGTTCAATCAAGGGATTCTAAAGGAAATCAAATAAAGAGAAAATGCACAATTAGACATACTTGTGATTTAAGGAGCAAACAAAATACCTCAGTTCAAAATATGCAACATGTTGACTCACTTCAAAAACATTAAAAAAACATAACTGCAAAAGATTTGTATCATCTGAAGAGAAACAATTTTTTTAATCCTGAATATTTTATACTTTTTAGCTTTTAAAATTACTAATTGTTTGTACCCCACCGTTTTTAGGCTGGTCTGTGACTGTAATGAAAAATTTTGATCTCATCATGTTAACTGTCTTCTCAACATCCAAAGAAATAATGGCTGCTAAACTCTGTTTTAAGTTAAGTCAATTACATTAGGCAACAATTTAATATTAAAACACGAATTATAAACCTACCTGATGTAGGAGATGTACAGGCAGAGCCCAAAGGTGGGATCAAATGTGTCATCAGTTTGGAATCTTTATGCAGCCATGAGAGACCTAAGTCTAGCCAGCCCCCCTGTGAATTCTGTTAAATCTTATCTACTGCCAATTTGCCTTGACCATTAATAGATCAGATTCTTGTGTATAGGTGGCACATAATAAAATTTTAGTGCTTTGAACTCAACTCCTGCTCCTGGTTACTTTCCCCTGACACCTAAGTGCACAACAGTTGAAAAGAATGAATGATATATGAAGAATACAAAATGTCTTGTTGGGTTGGAAGGAGCTACAATATTGAGCACATTGAAACTTGGTGGTAGGACCCTATTTGAAAAAGCTTGAAGGTTTACATTTATCTAGATGATAGGTTTATAATTTAATATGACAGGTTTATAATTAAAAAAAACATGGTACAAACCTCACCTTGGTTGCAAAGAACAATGACATTAGCCTAGTTAAAAGTAGGGTATAAATGTCTGATAGAAAAAAACTTAAATCATATACTTAAATCATATACCAAATAGAAGAAAGACTCCAATATACTTTTCCTATCAATCAACTGAAAAACCTCCGTGGTAAAAGCTCCCATAATTTCATAAATTTAATTTCTTGACGAAGAAATATGGGTTAGGTAACTGAGCCTGTATTAATTATGATAGATTCATGTTATTAAAAAAATAAAATGTGTTAGTTGTTGACAAGAAAGTTGGAATAATGCACTTTGGAGTGTAATTTTAAAAATTTGTCCAACCCCAGTTTATTAGAAAGAATATCCACCAGGGGCCTGAATAAATTTGTACACTGCACTAGGAGCCTTACACTTGTATAAGTATATATACATCTGCACTATTAAGATCTTGTAAATCTCCCTTTGCCTAAAAATCATAAGTACAATAAAAATAACTTAATTTGGTCATATTTCATTTTATAATTTCATTTCAAATATCTCTGTTTACATTTCTATGGCTTTATATTTAGGAGCAAAATCAATCAGAGATGCTGACACTTTGTTTATGACCAATTACTTATGATACTGAAGATCAATAAAATATGGGACATGTCATCTGTTAGAGGACACATATGTGTAACCACAGCTAAGTGGAGTCAATATTCATATAATGTGTTTATTAGAAACAACAATATTATTGTTAACTTAGATGTTCAAAATGTTGTATAGATATGTCATCTCCAATATATAAATGACAAACCTATCTGCCTAAGGCATTGAAGGTCCCATTTCTTTTCATATTCTTAAATTTTAATTTTGTTTTTATATTTTTCATAATATTCTCTATTTCAAAGTGTCATTAAATATACTCAAAGCAATTTTACATCACTTATAAGGCAGAGATATCAGTGTTCTTGATAGAGGGCCAATTTTTGTAAAGGTGTAAAAAACATTAGGAAGAAAAGTTCACCCACAGAAAATAGCCATCTCAATGATATGTGTCAAGATATCTTTTTTGAATGCGGAGAAGCTTGTTTTGCCTTGTGCAAACAGGAGTAGAAATCAAAGCAACCCCAAATATTATTGAACTGCTACGCCTAGAATCCATGGGAAATATGGTCAGTGGTGAGGGATATTGAGAATTGTAGTAGCAATATCCCAGTAGAAGAGGGCATATACAGCTCAGGGATGAACTGCTAGGTTCCTAGAGCTCTCTGAATTTGGTTGTCTTCTTGTAGATGTTTAACATAATTATGCTTCCTAGCCTGGTAATGAAACATCTGCAAATACCAAGAACCCAATCATATCTAGAGGGCTTCTGCCGGCCTACTGCAAAGTGCAGCTAATCACTTCAGAGAAAACTATCCTAAGTCTGAAAACTATATACCAGTGTTTCTGAATGTCAGGTCAACTATATAAACTGGGAGTTGTAATCTAAGATGTTTAGAAGGCTTGGGAAAAGCTAGAATAGACTATATGTTTTGTATTATTAGTTCAGTCATGTCTTTTTCTGATTTTTGTTATTGCATCACCACGGGAGTGTCAGCCAAATGCCTACCAACATATTAGGATAAAAATAGAGATGTGGTTATGCAATGCAAGTACACAATGCAGCATGGAAAAGGGCTTTTAAACTCCTCCGTCTAACATATATTTTATTTCTCAAACTCTAGAGAGGCAATAAATGCAGTGCAATATTTGGCACCATATGGGCAATCTTTCCAAGCCCAAGTTGAGATATATGTCTAAATAATGAATAGAATTGTCTCAGAATTTGCTAATGGGTATACTGTATATAATGCAGGCACAGGCAAGACCATAAATTTTCCTACCATTTGTATAGCAGCTTCAGCACACCATTGTTCTTATCTACTCATGTCTACTTCTTATCATATCTACTCATAAATATGAGCCCTGAGCCATATGATATTTCAGACTGACAGATGAATCAGACAAAGATTTTTTTTTATAATGAGTTTTGGATGTCTGAAAACATTTATTTTTACTGAAACTATCACTCACAGCAAATTGTTAAAATACAATTGGAAAAAAATAATATATAATTTGTCATTTAATTATAAAATAATCTGAACTATCTTTTTTGTTTCTTGTGAACTGGATCAAGAGCTCATTGGTCATTAGGAGGATTTTAAACTCTTGACTTTACACATCTCTCTGAGGCTTGTCAATATCTACACTATGCAACATCTCTACGTTATTAATCCAAATGTGGGATAGTCCAAATTCAAAGGCAAATGTTTCATTAAAAGATTATTTTACTTTCCAGACAATTGAGCAAATCTCTTCCCCTCTGTACTTTATGAGGAACCAAGTCTCATTTCACAATGTTTTGCTTGAAATTCTCTTTTCCCAGATTATAGATTGACTATGTGCCATCATTATTGCAGTAAGTTTGGAATGGTGGTTAAGGTATCTGGCTAGAAACTGGGAGATTGTGTGCTCCAATCCCATTTTACAGCTGGGTGACCTTGGGCCGGTCATACCCTCTCAGCCCTAGGAAGGAGGCAAGGGCAAATCACTCCAGAAATCTTGCCAAGAAAATTGCAGGGACTTGTCCAGGCAATCACCAGGAGTCAACACACGAATGTGCCATCAAGTTGTTATTTTATTGACTCTTAGCAACCACATTGATAGATTTTCTCCATCACAATCTATTCCTAACCTGGTTTTTCAGGTCTTCCAATGGCACACCCAGCAAGAGTTTGAAAATAATATTACTTGAAGCATCCACTATCTGGCTGGATGGTGATTGCATAGATCCATTTCGTTTTTTAGATACATACATGATCTTCAAAATTATATTCAACTAAATGCTGTGCAAAACATTTTTGCACTTGCCTTATTTGGAGACCATTATCATATTCCAAAACCACTGAGAGCCTTACAGTAGAGATCTCAAAGCTGTCTGCAGCATATGCAAAAGCATCATAATTGCGAATGAACTGGCATTTTATTTATTTATTTACTTATCAAATTTGTATGGCCACCCAACTCACAAAAACTGATTCTGGGCAGTGTACAACACTAATTTTTTTTTTAAAAAAAATCAATAAATATATAAAACATACTGAAAACTATTAAAACCTTTGCTAATTGTAGTTCTCCCCCTAGTTACAGTTAATTATAGTTCTCCTCCACAATGGCATGCAGTGAAATTAAAACTTGGGATATTTGGAACTTCTTTAATGCTGGCCAGTGATATCAAATAAGATCACATGTGAATTGTGATGATTTGGTGGGTTTCTTGGCCTGGTTAGTCTTTGAAAGAAAGACCAACAGGAAATTTTGAGGGGTGTAGAAGAAAAACATATTGAAAGAA
This sequence comes from Azemiops feae, assembly GCA_023970755.1. Taxonomy (NCBI): domain Eukaryota; kingdom Metazoa; phylum Chordata; class Lepidosauria; order Squamata; family Viperidae; genus Azemiops; species Azemiops feae. The sequence goes on from JALGBA010000031.1 coordinate 230,504, forward strand.
AGTAATGGCAAACAGTTTATTTCCCTCCTCCCAAAGATTCTGAACGTGAACATTCCTTTATAGCCATCAGGAGCTGAGCTTTAATCTAGGCAGTCTTCATCATTTTTTAAATTGCTAACTTGAAAAATTGAGTCTATAAACATTTAATACATAGCAACAAACATGTGCCTTCACCTATTGCTCATATTACTCACCTATTAAGTTCTGGGAGTTGGCCTGTAAATTATTTGAGTAAACTGAAATTGCAAAACTTTATTTGACATGGAATTTTTGCTTAAAAAATTACTGTGTGTCCTGCACATCAGTTGAAGATGTTCTGCTTCTTTCTTACCAGTAAAATAGAATAGAATAGAGCTGGAAGGGACCTTGGAGGTCTTCTACTCCAGCCCCCTGCTCAAGCAGGAGAACCTATACCATCTCAGACAAGTGACTGTCTAGCCTCTTCTTAAAAATCTCCAGTGATGGATTGCCCATGATTTCTGGAGGCAAGCTGTTCCACTGGTTAATTGTCCTCACTGTCAGGAAGTTTCTCCTTAATTCCAGGTTGCTTCTCTCTTTGATCAGTTTCCAACCATTGTTTTTTTGTCCTGCCCGCTGGTGCTTTGGAGAATAATTTGACCCCTCTTCTTTGTGGCAGCCCCTCAAATACTGGAATACTGCTATCATGTCTCCCCTAATTCTTCTTTTCTTTAGACTAGCCAAACACAAGTCCTGCAGTCATTCTTCGTATGTTTTAGTCTCCAGGCCTTTGATCATCTTAGTTGCTCTTCTCTGAATTTTTTCCAAACTCTCAACATCTTTTTTGTGATATGGTGACCAAAATTGGCTGCAGTATTCCAGGTATGGTCTTACTAGGGTTTTAGAAAGCGGTAATAATACTTTGCGTGATCTTGATTCTATGCCTCTGTTTATACAACCCAGGATTGTATTAGCTTTTTTGGTTGCTACTGCACACTGCTGGCTCATAGTCAAGTGATTGTCCACTAGGACTCCAAGGTCCCTCTCACAGTTGCTGTTTTTAAGCCAGGTCTCGCCTGATCTGTATTTATACCTTTTGTTTTTCCTGCCTAAATGTAAGACTTTGCTTTTCTCCACATTAAAACTCATTTTGTTGGACAGGGCCCATTGTTAAAGTTTGTCAAGATCTTTTTGGATCCTGACTTTGTCTTCTGGGGTGTTGGCTACTCCTGCCAGTTTGATGTCATCTGCAAATTTGATGAGCTCCCCTTCAATTCCCTCATCTAAGTCATTGATGAAGATATTGAAGAGTACTGGGCCTAGGACGGAACCCTGTGGTACCCCACTGCTTACTTCTCTCCATGAGGATGCAGTGCCATTGAGAATACTCATTGAGTACAGTTTGCCAGTCAGCTACAGATCCATCTGGTGGTGATGTTGTCTATTCCATCTTTTTCTAGCTTACCAAGGAGTAGGTTGTGGTCTACTTTATCAAATGCCTTACTGAAATCTAAGTATACTACATCCACAACATTTCGCTGGTCTACTAATTTAGTCACTTTATCAAAGAATGAAATAAGATTGGTTGGGCATGATCTGTTTTTAACAAACCCGTGCTGGCTACTAGTTATAACTTTGTTTGCTTCTTGTTGTTCGCAGATGTGTTTTTTGATTATCTTTTCTAGGATCTTCCCAGGTATTGATGTTAAACTGATTGGTCTGTGGTTTCCGGGGTCTGTTTTTTTCCCTTTCTTGTAGATGGGAATCACATCAGCCCTTTTCCAATCCTCAGGTACTTCCCCGGTGCTCCAGGACTTTTGAAAGATATGGTGCAATGGTTCTGAGATAACATCTGCCAGTTCCTTCAGAACTCTGGGATGTAATCTGTCGGGTCCCAGTGAGTTATATTAGTCAAGGTCAGATAGGTGTTCTCTTACCATTTGTTTGCTTATTTTAATTTTTGTTTCTAGTTTTTCTTTTGCAGTGGTTTGGGGTTTTTTTGGTATGTTGGGCTATAGTTTCTTTTTGTGTGAAGACTGATGCAAAGAATGAGTTAAACAGCTCTGCTTTCTCCCTGTTGCCTGTTACTTCCTTGCCATCTTCTCTCTTTAGTGGACCTACAGTTTCCTTGACTTTTTTCTTGTTAATATGTTGGAATAAACTTTTTTTTTTATTATCCTTGATTTCTGTTGCAAGTCTTTGTTCATTCTGAGCCTTTGCTTTCCTGACTTCATCTTTGCATGTTCTGGTTGTCTGTTGATAATCAGCCTTAGTTATGTGCCCCTCTTTCCATTTTTTGTATTTGTCCTTTTTGTCTTTCAGTTTGTCAGAGAGATCTTTGTGCAGTCATGCTGGTTTCTTCTTGAATGTCTTGATTTTTTTTCTTTTTCAATGGTATTGTGCTAATCTGGGCTTTTATGATCACATTTTTCAGAGTTTCCCACATTTCTTGGGTTGTTTTCCCCTTTAGGATTTTCATCCATGGGATCTTTTCTAGGTTCTCTCTGAGTTTGTTAAAGTCAGCTCTTTTGAACTTTAAGACACTTTAATAAATCTGAGGCTCAGTGGAACCCTTCTAAGGCTAGAGCAGAAGGTTGAGGGGAGGCCCCAAACTTATTCTCTGCAGAGTCAACAAGAAACAGACAGGGAGACATGTCTCTTGGACATGACTTTCAAAATAGCAGACCATTTTCAGAAATTTAGAGACTTCTGCTCAACCTGGGAATCCATCACAACTTAATGCTAGACCACCTCTTCTGAATACAGAGAGTCCTATAATCAATCCCTGGCATGTCCAGGAGTACAGAAAAATGTGCCTAGAAAGTTTGTGTCCTCGAGTAAACAATACTGGAATGGAGGGAGCAACATCAGAACATTCCATATTTGATGTATTTATTTATTTATTTCTATTTATTTATTAGATTTATGTGCTGCCCAACTCATCTAGAGGTGACATGATCATGTTATACAGAAACTATTGAAATGTTGCTAGGCTATTTGAGATGACTCTCAACTGAGTACATTTTTTCTATGCCTCAAAAGCTGATGGAGCTGGAATTGCAAGGTTGTGACCTTTCCGACTGCTGGCAGGGAGATTGCAGAGAGATGGCACCAATTTTCTGTAGCTTTTGAATCTTCTGGAATATGCTGGTAATTGCTTGGCAACTTAAAAGCAACAGCACTGATAAAAGAAAACTTCTCTAGTCCAGCATTCAGCATCCCAATAGTTGCTATCATGCCTCTGGAAAATTCACAAAGAAACCAGGATGAAGATAATGAATTTCTGTTGCTCATCAGAGTACCAAACAAGTGGAGATAGAATGCTGCAGACAATGGAAGTTCTTAATCAAGAAAGCCATTACTCACAAGTTGTCAAATAAAGTTATATGCTAATTGCATCACCTCTTTGGGTTGTTAATTTAAGAGGTAAATTCTGAAGAGAAGGAATCCAATCTAAGCCTATTGACCACTAATTTCAGCTACAGCACCCTGTGGTTTACTCTCACAAAATGTTCCTCCAGAAAGGGTTTGGGTTTCATACCCCAATCCTATCTGTATTTATTCAGAAGACATTTTCTTCTGATTGCAGCTTTCAACATATTATGGAAAAACTGAACTGGGATTATGGGATTTATTGGAATTTTTTTCCCTAAAAAATATTTTATATGAGTTGGGTAAAGGCAGAAATGTTTAGGGAGGGAGAGAAAGGATAGTAATTTGCTTGAAATACCTCTGTCAATCAAGATACAGTATTCTATTTCAATCAAGAAACATTTCAAGGCCAAGAAAGATTTCCTTTATAATCCAAAATATGAAATATGACATAATTGTATTCCAAAGTATTTCTCCATTCACTTTTAACTGATGCAACCGTGCCAGATGTATTTTTTGAGATGCACCATGCTGACATGTAGAGGTGGGATATCCTGAGCAAAGTTAAACATTTGATTTTAATTGAATTGACGTTCTCTGGCTGGAGACAGAATGTAATGGTCTGATCATTTTTCTGCCAACACTGAAGACTATTTAAGAGAGCCTGTCTCCAACTTTAGCATCTTTGTTCTTTGAGCTCAAAATAATATTTGATAGACAGTCTTAGGATATAATTCTAGATTTTGTAATGAAACAATAGCTTAATCTGCAAACCTGCTAAGAGGGCCGAGACCCCAAATCAGTTCTCACAAATTTTGAAGTGACGCTGAAAGGCAACTGGTGTTCATTCAGCTCAAATTGTATGATTCATTTTGTATATCAGTTATTGTCTCTATTATCATCCATCCATCCATCATCTATCTATCTATCTATCTATCTATCTATCTATCTATCTATCTATCTATCTATCTATCTATCTATCTATCTATCTATCTATCTATCTATCTATCTATCTATCTATCTATCTTTCTATCTACCTATCTATCTATCTATCTATCTAGCTATCTAGCTATCTAGCTATCTAGCTATCTAGCTATCTAGCTATCTAGCTATCTAGCTATCTAGCTATCTAGCTATCTAGCTATCTATCTAACTATCTATCTATATCTCTGTCTGCTTGTCTATCTATCTATCTATCTATCTATCTATCTATCTATCTATCTATCTATCTATCTATCTATCTATCTATCTATCTATCTATCTATCTATCTATCTATCTATCTATCTATCTATCTATCTATCTATCATCTATATCCAGTGGTGGGATTCAAATATGTGAACAACCAGTTCTCTATGTGGATGCCGCTTCCAGAAGTCCATTCTGGGCCTGGGCAACAAAAAATTAGATACCAGTTCTGCCGAAGTGGTGTGAACTGGCTGAATCCCACCACTGTATCTGTCTGTCTGTCTGTCTGTCTGGATTCAATTTTTTTGAAATGTTGTAATGTGATCTCTATGGGAGGAATGTTCCCACCCAATCTAGAGACTGACTACAAGTAATCTTTGTTTAGCAACCACAGTTGGGACCGTCAACTCAGTAAAGAAAAGCAGTTGCTAAGTGAAACCTTGACTGTGCTTATGATTTTACATATCTTTGCCTCCCTATTCAACCTGTACCCATTCACCCTATCATATCCAGAGATATGGGTGGCACTAATATCCTCCATATATGTAAAGGGAAATTGTCTTCTACTCATAATCTCACTTACATATTTGTGTAAGTCATTTCTTATGGTTTTATTGCTCCGGGAGAAGAGAAAGTGAAAAAAACCACACCCACAATTGTCACCTTTAGATCTCGTGCCTTCTTTGGTTAACAACTGGGTCCCAAATTGCTTCTGGGTAAAGAAGGAAAAATTTATAGTTCTGTCTGTTGAACTATATACTTTATTATGTTTGTAAATTGTCCATAGCAGTTGAAAGGGTTTATTGTGAGGATAGAAGAGCTGGGGAGTGGCCCGGCTGGTGAACATCTCTGCCTTTGGTTTTCTATGGCACTTCTGCTGCAACCTGGCTGGCACTGAGCAAGGAGGACCCAGTGCAAGAAGAAGTAAACAGTTGCTGTAAATTACTCCCTCCCTATGGGGACTCAATGACCTTTATATTTTAGATTTTATTGGGTCAGGTCATTTTCTGGTTATTTCTAAATTCCTTTCACACAAAAGGCATAAAGAACACAAGGGTGGATGCCCTCTCCCCGAAAAAAAACCTATTCGGGAGGCAGAGTAAGCAATAGAAGCTGAGGAATTGATTTCCCAAATTAATTTGTTTGATTTGCATCAGCTGAACAAAAGCCAACTGGGTAGGATGGAGGTGCATTTCATTGCCCCTTTTATTCATTTATTTCTTCCTGCCTGCACAGTATCCAGGCTAGAAACCAGGATACTGTGAGTTCTACTCCTGCTTTAAGAAGAAAGTCAGCTGGCTGAACATGGGCCAGTCAAACCTTCTCAGTGCTAAAAAAGAGGCAAGGGCAAACCACTTCTGAAATCTTACCAAGACAACTGCAGGGACTTGTCCAGGCAGATGTCAGGGTCAACACTGACCTGAAGGCACACACAAACATTGCTAGGGTTAGTGGGCTTTCCTTCAATTCTAGAGGAATGTAAGAGACAGTGGAAACCTTGGGAAACCATGGATTCAAGGTTCTCCCAACACGTCAACAGGACACCTCTTTTCCGTGTTCTTCAGTATTAGTAAAGCACTGGTGACAATGGACATTTCTTCAGTCTTTTGGGAAATATTTAAAGGACTTGTCCCCCTTTACAATCCTAGCTAGGTAACAAAACAAAACCAACTGTGATCCCATCTGGTTAGCACCTGGTTGGGAATCCACCAAGAAGTATCTAGGCTACAAACTAGGTTGCAAATTGAAAAGAACAACAGAGCAGGCAAATCACTTTCATAGTATTGCCCGGAACACTAGATGGACATGTCCATCAGGCTCAGGAACTGAGCTCCAGTATTTATCACATAAAGGCAAGTCCTTCCCTTGATCTGAAAAATCTATGGATCTGATATATAAAATTATAACTGTAGCTTTTTATAGGGAGGGGATTTTGATCTTCAGCAATGTGAATGTCTACCTGCAGCCTGACAAAGGATAATCCTCACAATATGGATTCTAAGCTATTTGCAATATATTATGTGGCACATTTGTTTGCCAGCAATAAAACTTCAGACTGGAGCATCAGTTAAGCAAACACATAAAGTTTATGAAAGATTTAAAAGAAATTGCAATGATTTTTATGGTGGTTTCTCAGCATCCCTTTAATGACAAATGAATAACAATAGAATAGAATAGAATAGAATAGAATAGAATAGAATAGAATAGAATAGAACAGAGTTGGAAGGGACCTTAGAGGTCATCTAGTCCAACCCCCTGCTTAGGCAGGAAACTTTATACCATTTCAGACAAATGGTTGTCCATTCTCTTCTTAAAAACTTCTAGTGTTGGAGCATTCAAACTTCTGGAGGCAGGTTGTTCCTTGCTTAATTGTTCTAACTGTCAGGAAATTTCTCCTTAGTTCTAGGTTGCTGCTCTCCTTGATTAGTTTCCATCAATTGCTTCTTGTCCTGCCTTCAGGTGCTTTGGAGAATAGCCTGACTCCCTCTTCTTTGTGGCAACCCTTGAGATATTGGAACACTGCTATCATGTCACCCCTAGTCCTTCTTTTCATTAAACTAGACATAACCAATTCCAGCAACCATTCTTGATATGTTTTAGCCTTCAGTCTCCTGATCATTTTTGTTGCTCTTCTCTGTACTCTTTCTAGGAGGAAATCTTTAAGGAAGATTTAGACATCCCTGTTGACTCAATATTCAGAAATAAGGAATAATAAATTATGTCAGTTCTTTGGCATACTTCTAGGGTGATCTTGAACAGTGCTAGCATCTGAAAGTTCCCCCCAAAAGTTGAGAGGAAGATCCAATATTTTTTATCAAATGGCTTGCCTAGTAAAATTCCTGCATTTTGGAGCCATCTCAGCTCCTGTTTCACCTTCCATTCACATTAGAATGACATAATAGCATGGGCCAGATAATTATGAATGCTGCTCTATTTCTGGACCTATATCTTAAAAATGTAATGCTGAGGCCAGATGGAATGTCAACAATCTTTCAAATACTGACAACCATGAAAATTGTGAAGATTATTATGGAAAGCTGGAAGAACATTTGGACATCCTTAAAAAAATAATTCCACAGTCCTGGATTTCTACTAACATGTTGAAGAGGTATTTTGCTAATCAAATTGGCATAAACAAGCAAATATGCCCCTCCCCAAAAGAAGCATGGAGGCATCTACATGGTCTGGAACAGGGCTTTTCAACCTTTTCACCAATTGTACCACTTTTAGGATATGGCAATATTCGAGTACCACCTAGCAAGGTGTCAAAAACTTGACCAAAAAAAAAACCCTGTTCAAAGTTGCAATTGCACTGAAATGACTTATGACCATTTTTCACACTTATGACCATTGCAGCATGCCCAGGGTCATGTGATTTATATTTGGATGCTTGGCAACTGATTCATATTTATGATGGTCACAGTGTCCCAGGGTCATGTGATCCCCTTTTGCAACCTTTTGACAAGCAAAGTCAATGGCAGGGCTGCTGGTGGCCACGTGCTAAGGCGGGACTTCCTCCCTGCCTTCCTCTTTCTCATGCCCACCTCCTTCTGAAGGAAGAATTTGACCCCCCCATATTTTCTCTTCCATATATTCATCAAACAAGGAAAAGCCTCCAGAGACAGAAAAGAGAAGCCATTGAGGGATCTAGCTTAAAAAGGCGCATTCCCCTTTAAGAATTAGCTACTGGCTAGAACGGAAATTTAAGGAGCGCAGCCAGCACTTAAGGAAGAAAGAAAATGTAGTTAAGTACTGGCTGGCAGCTAAGGCAGCCTCCCTAAATGGCTCCATTCATAAGTAAAGGAATGCTACAGGCAAAATCCATTCAGGAGAAAAATACTTCAAAATCCCTTGCAGCAAAACTTACAGCTAACAATAGCAGAGCAATAGAAGCTAACATGAGACATCAGCCATCAGCCAAATAGAAATTGCCAAATGCTCCTTAAGAACACAAAGCCCACATTGCACAAATCCCAGAACTTCAAAGTCACAAAAGCACATAAGAATCCTTCCACTCTCCATCTCCCTCCCTCCCTCCCCCATGCCTCTCCTCCAGCCATTGCTGCCTTTTTTCATTCCTCTTGGAGGGCGCCCCTCCCCCACTGCATTTCTTGCCTGTTTGCTGCTGCCAGTACAGGTGGCTGCCACAGCAGTTGTAGATCGGCTCATGGCCGGCCTGCTTGATCTCCTCTCCCCCCACCCTCCTCTTCCTTCTTCTTTCCCTTCGGTGCAGCTAGAGCTGACTCCACCTCCTCCCAAGGCTGCTGCTTTTTCTCTCTCTCCCTCTCCCGACCAAACTGCCTCCTTTTATAGCCTCTCCTGTCTCCGTCCCCCTCCTCCTCCTTTCTCATGGGGGAGGGTGAGCCAGAAGTGAGCCTGGGCCCTTTGTCTCACCCCAGGCACTCTGCAGCTCCAGAGGACTCTCTCATAGTAAGTCCTTGCCTGCGCTGGCTCTTTCCCTCCCCCACTACACTTGGCTAGGCAGGGCTGTGTACCACCTGCCACTTGTTAATGTACTACAAGTGGTACGCGTACCACTGGTTGAAAAGCCTTGGTCTGGAAGACTCATAGAAGGTGTTTTGAATGCTCTCCTATATTGTTTCTATAGTGTATGCTGAAACTCTCAACAGTGGTTTTGTTGGTACAGGCACGTGCCCAGAATGACCTCGAAAAGCACCAACGAAGCACTTCATTTTGTCAATGTGCTTGGTGCAGCATTCTATTAAATGCTTTGCATTGTCATAAGGTGGCATTCATCTATCAACTGAGGACCCCATACACTCTGCGTTACAGCAACCTTTGCCATTTCTGAAATTTTAATCCATTTGAAAGATTCATGGATGCTGAGGGTTCTCTCTCTACCTCATGAAACAATGAACTATGCATTGCAAAAACATGTGGTTCTTTTCATCTATCTGAACCAACTGCCCATCACTTTCATCAGATGACTAACCCAAGGTCTATTGCTTGAAGCAAGCGATAAAAACAGCCTAAGCAATGCTGACTTGCCCCTTGGAGATACCAGGGACATGAACTTAACTGGAGTAACCTGACCTTATTGCTTTGAGTTTCTCTGGCAATAAAGAAATTACATTGTTGTGTTAAGCTATGGAGAGCAAACAAGTTCAATTTATTGATCTATGCTATAAAATAGTGCAGATGGCAAGAAGATGCTAGGCACCAAAGAACAAATCAGAACACAAGATACTCAAGACTAGAAATCTTCTTGCCCTCTTGTATCAGGATGTAAAACTCTTATTTGCCATGGCGATTAATTGTAAGCTATGGTTTTGATGACCAGCCTGGCTTTCAATGGTGAAGTCTGTCAGAGATGGCTGATACAAGTAGTCCTCGACTTAGGACCACAATTGAGCCCAAAATTTCTGTTGCTAAGTGAGGTAGTTGTTAGGTGAGTTTTGCCCCATTTTACAACCATTCTTGCCACAGTTGTTAAGTGAATCACTGCAGTTGTTAAGTTAGTAACATGGTTGTTAAGTGAATCTGGCTTCCCCATTGACTTTACTTGTCAGAAGGTCACAAAAGGGATCACATGATCATGGGACACTGCCACCGTCATAAATATGAGTCAGTTGCCAAGCGTCCGAACTTTGATCACACGAACCTGAGATGTTGGAACGGTCATAAGTGTGAAAAACAGTCATAAGTCACTTTTTCCAGTGACATTGTAACTTTAAACGGTGACTAAGTGAATGTCTGTAAATCGAGGACTACCTATATAATATTATTCATTATCATAATATTTCTAAACATTCAGTGGCTAAACTATCTTTAGTTGTCTGCTACTGATGATTATTTGAACTAATTCAGAGATATTTATAATTTAAGAAATAATATTAATGTAGCTCAAAATACAATCTTTTTCTCTTTTTTTCTAACCCATAGGTAACTATTTTTATATATATATAAAAGAACCTTTAACAACCTTGAAATTCTGTTGGCCAACAGACTATAGGAAGTCAAAGATGTTATGTCTAAACATGAGCCACCGATCTAACCAAAGATGTACTTGAGCTTCCAATGTTTTACAATGTTTTTCTTTCAATTTGGAGCCTGACTCATCCTCCCAATTTTTTCAAGAGAAAACATTTTGTTAAGGATAAAATATTATTGGAAGTCCTGATTGCCAACTACAGAACATTGGCATGTGTTGTAAAAAAATATATTTAATTTTATATTTGACAACAGACTGTTTGAAATGCATCTGACAGCATTTGGTATATTTCTGTGCATTTTGACAACTATATTTGACGCTTGCTAAAACCATTTGTGAAGGTGTGTCAAAATAAGCACTTGAGTGCAGGAACAATTTTAACATTTTGCTATATATATTTAATTTCAATGGCATCAGTTTACAATCAAAAAGTAAACTTAAGATTTGGGGTGAATAATCAGTATTTTCAAGGCTAGAATTTAAAGGCTTGGACTTGTTGCTGCTGTCATCAGCCTCAAAAAGCAGCTGCTACTTTGGTGTTGCGTTGCCTATTCAGGAAGTTTTCTCTCCAATCTGAATCACACTTATTTGGTCACAGAATGTCAACTGTACCCAAATCCAGTTCCAGGAAGCACTGTCCCCATTATTACCTAATCTTATTTATCGGTTTGTTTACTTAGAGTTTATATCCCACCTTTCCATAAAAAATGGTGTCAATCAAACTTAGCTCTGTTATGTTGCTATTTGATATCTTCTTTCTTATGTCATTTCTGGCTGGTTGAGGTGAACCATCTGGTTTATCCTCATGAAAGAAGGAAACAAGCATGGGAATTAGAAGAAAAACAAGCACTGGCACAGTTGGTAGGGAAGAGAACATAACTCAATATATTAAAGGGTTTTTTGAGAATATATATATTTTAATGCTCTGTCACAGCATTGTTTTGATCTTGATAACCGAAACAAACAGAGTGTAGCTTTAATTTTAGCATAATTAATTATTAATTACATCTCGATGGATTTCTAATCAAAACTCAAGGTACATATTTTCAGATAAATAAATTCACACAACCCTACAACCTCCTGCTGCAATCCTTTAAATAATTTCTACAATTAGCTTCCTTTGGCCTGAGTGGAACGTTATCTCAATGTTAAGCAACCATAGGACTATATTCTCAGTAGATCTCTATATGATAACGGCAGTGAGACATTTATACACTCAAAAGTGGAAGGACTTACAAATACCTACAATGGAAGAATGGATGGTGAAGCTGGAAGAATTGGCAGAATTGACAGGCACGATGAAAGAAAAGACTTTGACAAATTTTACTGCTATTTGGAAGTATACGTCTGAACATTTTACAAGACACTGAAAGAAATGCAAAACTGTTTTTGGGATTGAATGATTAGGATTATATGGGGCAATGGGAATAACGTAAACGTAATGTTAATCCTAAAGTAAGTGTTTGATGTATTTTTAAAAAAAATCTGTACTTGTACCAAAGAAAGTTGGGAGTCGTTCTTTTTCTATTTTCCTTACTTTTTTCTTCTCCGTACTTTTTCTTTTCTGAGTGTTTTTTTTTAAACTCATCTTTCCTTGTTTGTTTATCTCTTAATTTTGTACTTTAAAAAAAAATCAATAAAATTATAAACGAAATACATCTCAGCTCATAATATTGACTGTTTTCTTTTTAGATTGGCGGAGCAATGGTTTACTTGCTTGGGGTACGGCTTTGCCATCTGCTGGAATTAGAATCGTACATTCATTTTGAGTGAGAGAAGTTTAGCAAGAGTGATCCTCTCTCTCTCTCTCCAGGGTTTCTAGAAGGATTTTTCCTGATGTAGTACTTTCTGCCTGCTTAGAATGTTCCCTCTAAGTGGTGCTCTTACCTGTTTCCTTTCCAAGCACTATATAGGAAAATTGAGGATTTTTGTAGGTTTTATAGCTTCTGTACAACACTGGAAATATTTCTCTCCCCCCCCCCACCTCAGAAATGGCCTTATCCAGTACTGAGTCCATCTTATGATCTTTTTATTCTGAAGTCTGTATTAAATCATCAATTTAAAACCTAACACAGTTAAATGCATACATTTAATTTAAAGACATATTGCATTGTGGAGGTCATAATCCTAAAATTTTTAGTGCTGTTCATTTTCCATTCATTTTTGCTTCCACCGCCATTTTTCTCTTGTTTTTTTTCTTCTTTCCTTTAAAACCTGGCTATTGTATTTTTTTGTGACTATTTAGAGATGGTCTGTATGAGTAAGGCTGTTACGTATTTATGTTATGTGTTTCTATACTGCCCGGCTCCCAAGAATCATAAAACTATCCCAAAGAAAAACCCAGCATTATTAATTAATTAAAATCAGGGTGTCTAGCTGCTTCAGAATAAGAAATTAGACAGAAAGAGAATAAAAAATGGCAGCCCAACTTTTGTCATAAAACCCAAAATATAAAACCAAAATAATCCAATGAAGCCACTTTCCAAAAGCTTATTCGAACAAAATCATATTGAGAATCTTTTAGAAAGCCAGAGAAGATGCCAGGCATATGCCTGGAGGCAGCGTATTTCACCACATTGAAGCTGTCACTGCTAAGAATTACTTTTGTACAAGTATTCAAGATACCCTATAAATTCAGTGCCTTCTGAATTGTGAACTTTAAAGAAAGGCAGGAAAGGCCTGGCGCTTGCTCCCCTGGAGGGTAGAAAAAGCAATCTGAAAGATCCGAAGTCCCCCTATGGCAAAAAAAAGGAAATATCTATGAATACTGTATATTCGATGCATAGCAAAGCATTTTTCAAACAATTTCTTTAAAAATACTGATTGTCTTCAGCCTCTTCAAGCTCTTAGTTCAGGGACATACAGGACGTCCTCGACTTACGACCACAATTGAGCCCAAGATTTCTGTTATTAAGTGAGACATTTGTTAAGTGAATTTTGCCCCATTTTATGACCTTTCTTGCCACAGTTGTTAAGTGAATCACTGCAGTTGTTAAATTAGTAACATGGCTGTTAAGTGAATCTGGCGTCTCCATTTGCTTACCAGGTCGCAAAAGGTGAGCACAGACCCCAGGATACTGGAAATGTCATAAATATGAGTTCGTTGCCCAGAGTCTGAATTTCGATCACATGACCATGGGGAATGCTGCAATAGTTGTAAGTATGAAAACCGGTCGTAAGTCACCTTTTTCAGTGTCATTGTATCTTCAAACGGTCACTAACGGTTGTCAGTTGAGGACTACCTGTTTGTGTGTTATTCAGAAATCAAGGAATATATGCGTGTTTCATGTTACAAGTTAATCATAACCATATTTGCCTTTTAAATGGGAAAACCTGTTTCTGAAGGAATCATTTCAAAGATGGATTTTGGTTTTTTAGAAGCAGTGTCTGCACATGAGAGCCAGTGTGCCGTAGTAGTTAAAATGTTGGACTAAAATCCAGGAGATCATGAGTTCTAATCCTCCCTTAAGGAACAAAGCCTGCTGAAGGACTTTGGCCCGAAATCTCTTTCTCTCCGTGTCTGTGTCTGTCTCTCTCTCTCTCTCTCTCTGTCTCTCTCTCTGTCTCTGTCTCTCTCTCTCTCCCTAACCCACCTCACAGGGTTGCTGTTGTGGGAGAAATGCAGGGGGGGCAGAAGCATTATGTACGCCATCTTGAGTTGCAGAAAATAAAGATAGGGTGTAAATATAACAATAAATATGGAAAATAAATGTGCACATTGAATTCTCAATAATTATTGATTGATTGATTTCATTTAGGCAACACCCAACTCCAGAATGACTCTGGGTGGCTCACAGTGCACCAAACAAGCTTAAAAAAATAACAAGATAGATTAAAAAAAACACAAGATGATGAATCCAGTTAACAACAGAAAATCATATACAAACACACAAAACAAGGAACTCCAGCAACTCTAACCCCAAACTTGGGAGAACAGCCAGGTTTTATTTTAAGGCCAACAAAAATACATATTTGTATGGCTTAACAAAGACTTTCAATGGAGGGAAAAGGTTACTATATTCCTGCTGAAGTACTTTTTTCTGTTTCAAAAGGCTTTTGAGGGCCAAGTAGTAGCCATTCTCATATGTAACATACCACTCGGCCTTGAGCCGGAAATGGATTACCTGGTTCTGTCAGGACTGAGGGCTGCTGAAAGTGGTTCAAGAAATCTTACATAATGAAGGATCCTGACACAAAAGCTTCTTAAGTTGTCTTTCAACTTATCATGGAACAGCCAAATGCTCAAGAGTCTGTGAAGAAAGAAGTGGCCATGTTTATGGAGATTAGCTACATTCCCAGGTACAAATACTTCAAGGAGAAGGCAAACTTTCCTTCCCTTATGCTCTTCATGAGTCATCTGAAATGCCACCATTGAAAAATCACCTTGGCTAAAAAAAAAAAAAAAAGTCCCATAAAAATCACGAACCTCTCAAGAAAACAAGCTGCCTTGTTTTTTTATTCCTGCCAAGTAAACACAACTATGTGTCAGCTAGAAATTCAGCAGGTTTAGTGTTTCTTATAAATGCCTTGAGCTAAGCAGGTGAGCTGTTAACCAGAATATCCTTGCTGTTCTTCGTTCGTAGCCTTTTCTCTCCAGTATAAATATTGTTATGAGTTCTATAATAGTTTTCACACTCATCTTAAATCAAAACGCAAGGCGAGTCTTCATTGATCACAGCAATTCTGAAAGTCCCAACGGCTGAAGTCAGCTGATGCCATGAGCAAATGAAGTCCCACCTCAATTTATGTTGGCTTTTCCTATAAAAATGGTGCCATTAACTCCTGCAGCGTCAAAACTAGGATTCATTTCCAAGTGGCAACATTTATCTGGCTGGCCTTGATCTTTCAATCCAAAATCGGAAGGGATACATACATAACCCCTCTTTCTGTGATGACAGGACTAGTGGGATTCCTCTGGACTTGGAGAATAAGAAGGGTTGGTCAGAGCTTGGATGGGACCATCAGGGCTGAAAACCAGATGTACAATACCATCACCAAGAATAGAGTTTGTGGCTTGTGAGAGATTACACTTTGACCACAATTCTTATAATCCTTTTTTTTTGGGGGGGGGGTGCCCTCAAGTCATTGTTGACTCCTGGTAGTTTATTCAGAAATAGTTTGCCCTTGTCTTTTTCCTTGGGCTGAGAGGAAGTGACTGGCCCAAGCTCACCCAGCTGGCTTTGTGCCTAAAGCAGGACTAAAACTCACAGTTTCCCAGTTTCTAGCCTGATGTCTTAATCACTACTTAACCAAATGTACAGGTATAGTATAGGGGCTTTCTTGCTCAATAGTAGTAACTGTGAGAGGGATATCAGAGTCCTAGTGGACAATCACTTAAATATGAGCCAGCAGTGTGCTGCAGCTGCCAAAAAAGCCAACATAGTGTTAGGCTGCATTAACAGAGGGATAGAATCAAGATCACGTGAAGTATTAATACCACTTTACAATGCCTTGGTAAGGCCACACTTGGAATACTGCATCCAGTTTTGGACACCACGATGTAAAAAAGATGTTGAGACTCTAGAAAGAGTACAGAGAAGAGCAACAAAGATGATTAGGGGACTGGAGGCTAAAACATATAAGGAACGTTTGCTGGAATTGGGTATGTCTAGTTTAATGAAGAGAAGGACGAGGGGGGACATATAGCAGTGTTCCAATACTCAGGGGTTGCCACAAAGAAGAGGGAGTCAAGCTATTCTCCAAAGCGCCTGAAGGCAGGACAAGAAGCAACTGATGGAAACTAATCAAGGAGAGAAGCAACCTAGAACTAAGGAGAAACTTCCTGACAGTTAGAACAATTAACCAGTGGAACAACCTGCCTCCAGAAGCGGTGAATGCTCCAACACTGGAAGTTTTTAAGAAGAGACTGGACCATTTGTCTGAAATGGTATAGGGTTTCCTGCCTGAGCAGGGGGTTGGACTAGATGACCTCCAAGATCCCTTCCAACTTTATTATTATTATTACTTAACCAAATGGCTGTCTTAATGTTGCAGGATCCAATCTGGGTCAGTCACTGGGACCAGAATGTGTGATGAGCGAGAAGTACCCTGAGGATGGGCTCGGAAGACTAAACCTCCAGTCCCTGTGATTGACCCAGACTGGATCCTGCAACATTATCCTGCTATAGGTATATTTGCCTTTTCTTAATAAGATAAGATAAGATAACCTTTATTGTCATTTTTATATTGTGGGCACAATGGCACACATCAAAAATGAAATTTAGTTGCCCGCTCTCAAAGTGAAACACATACATGACACACACCTAAACATACTATGTACAACATATATATAGACCCACATCCCTACATATACATAGCAAATAAATATTAAATACTGATCTTTACAATATAGAAAACATGGTTTCATGGAGATACCTCCCTTACTTGAATACAAGCAATTTAAAAAGTGGTATTCTAGCCTACCTGGGAGGGCTACTGACTAAATAATGAAAAATAATTCTGCTGACCACATGGTTTCTGAAAGGAAGGGAATACCTTCTAGCTAGGCCTGGGCATAAGGGTGGGTTTATCAACTCGAAGGGGTCTACTTGCGACGCAGGAGTCCATTTAACAAAACACAATTGAAAGGAATAATCAAGGAGGCCTGGAGAAGGGAATCCCACAGCTCAAAAAACACTTTCGTCCCAAACCTCTTTCCGGGTCTCTTTTAAACGCCAACAAAAAAAACTTCTGCCGCGCAGGGGCGGGTCTGCCTGCCTTTCTCCTCCTCCTCTCGGTTCCTCCCCGACAGGTTGTCCCTCCGATCCTGTTCCTGGGACTCCGCCAGGTACCGGCCTCGCTCAGCAGCCAGATGTTGCAACCGCCACCCCCCGCTTCGGACTCTGTCGGCGGCCGACTCATCCGTCTCCGGACCAGACTGGAGCTGGCCTCCAGCAGCCGGGCAGAGGGGAGGAGGACGAGGACGAAGGAGAGAAAGAGGAGGAGGAGGAGGAGGAGGAGGACGACGACGAGAACCGTCCCTTCGGGGATGCGCTGCTGAGACTGAGCCAGCCCGGCGATGGGGATGCTGCTGGCCGGAGACCGCGGCTTTTTCCCGGGACTTTGGGCTGCGCTCCTTCGCAGAATACGCGGGGAGAAATCCTGGGCCAGAAAACTTGACGAAACCAACCTGTTGCAACAGAAGAGGTGGGTCCAACCTAGGACATTTCAGATCCCGAAGGCAGGTCGGGGAGGGAGACGCACCGCGAGTTACCGAGCTTAATAGGAAAGGAGAGTTCCTAGGGGCACCTGCAGAGAGAAGGTCGGCGAAACTTATCCACCAAGGGTGTGTGTGTGTGTGTGTGGGCGCGCGCACAATTTTTACTAGCTTCTTCCTTGGTTTTAGGAGAAAGGACCGGCCACGTATCCGAGTTATACCTGGAAGGGAGAACCCCCCCACACTTTTAAACCCTTTTTTTCCCCATTGGGAGCAGGGTAAATACCTGGGCAGAGGAGAAGCTGTAACCAGATCCCAGCAAGTCCAGCTTGAGTGCACCTGCTGCCTGAAAGGCAGACAAGGCTGTATTCTGTGCCACCGGCACCCAAGCACACAGTTGGAGCCTCTTTTCTGAACTCTGTGGTGGGACACAGAGAGAAGAGGGCAGTCACAAGAGTGTGGAAAATAAAAAAGTCTTTCTTTCTATGTTTTGTGCGTTGTTCACAGTCTCGGCTTGTCAGGAAAGAATATGTTGATGACCCAATTTAATCACAGCTTCTTAAGGGTTTTTCTTCTCTTCGAAGCTGCCATGTGGGAATTAATTACTGTGTGGCAATGCCGCTAAGCCTGTGTGGTGTACATTTGTCATGCTTCTGAGCAAAAGAGCTAGCAGCATTTATACATCTCAGATTTGGGAGAGAAAGCTAGAGGACATGGCTTAACAAGGGGTTGAAGGCAGGCCCTTTGGAGAAATTGAGCCCTGCTGATTCTCTAATAAAAGGATCATCGTTTCCAGATTTGTTTGTTTGTTTGCATTTGTGGCTCACGGTTGGAGGAGCAAGTGGTAGCTGTGATTGGGAGGGCTTTTGCCAACTTAATCTTGCATGCCAGTTGTGTTCTTGTGTGGACTGAGAGGCCTTAGTCAATTCCCAAATAGATTACTGCAATGCGCTACATGGGACTGCCCTCGGAGAACATCCAGAAAGTCCAAAACATGGTGGCTGGGGAACTTATGGATGCACCCTGCACCTGCTCTTAGTGTGCTTCCAGATGGAATTCAAGGTGCTGGTTGTCACCTATAAAGCCCTTCATACCACTGAGCTATTCTACCTAAAGAATGATCAGATAAGGAAGGCATAGCCCACAGCTGTATAATGGGAAGAGAAAGAAACTCAGAAAAGAATCTCCCTAACTTATCAGGCTGTAAAAGAGGCAGTGAGAGATTTGTACTGCTAGACTTGCAAGATTATATTATTGCAAGATAAAATAGAATTAGCTCATCTGGTCATTTTCCTGTCTGGTCTACCTGGAAAGGCCAACACTGACCTTGTTAAGCAGGATTGAGCCTGATGAATATTTGGATTGGAACCCACTGGAGAATTCCATGACTTTGGGTAAGACTGGGAAATAAGGATATTCTGGAAGAGGGCAATGGTAAAGGTTGAAGGTTTTAAAGGTTAAAAAAGGTAAAGATTTGCCTATCAGTTGCGTCTGACTGTAAGGCACAGTGCTCATCTTCATTTCTTGGCTGAGGAGCCAGTGTTGTCCAAAGACAATTTCTGTGGTCATGTGGCCAGCATGGCTATTTGTGAAAGGCACATGGAACTCTGTTACCTTCCCATCTAAGTGGTGCCTATTAATCTACTCGCATCTGCGTGCTTTCAAACTGCTTGATGGGCAAACAACCTCCATAGAATTCCATGAAATCAGCGTGGATGAGTTTGTCTGTCTTTGCCTTTCCTTTAAAAGGACCCTCAGGAGGATACATAATGAAATACAGGACTGAAAATCTTTCTTGGTTGGCTTGATAGTCATTAATGAAGGTGCAGAATGTGGCTTTGAGATATTACACCGCTGCACTTTATTTGGGATATGGTAGCAAATGAGGAGGAAGATTGAGGGGCCTTTTTCTACAAACCTGTTGGTGTAAATCAAAATATATGTTGTGGGCTTTTTGATGTTTAAATGTGTCTAGCTTTGCAGAACACTACTAAAATCTGCCAGTGGTCTCAAATGGAACCATATTGTTTATCCTATCTGTACTGGTACTTATATTTGGTCCAGACTAGGACTGTCAAAGTGATGCAGATTGATGAGATCATCAATTTTGGGGTGATATAAGTATGAAGAGCTTTTAGTCTCTCAGAGTGAATTCAGAGTCAAGTGAGATGCTGGGAGTGTCATAGGCAATGATTGCTGAACATTTACTTTGATTGTCTACTCAAAGAATGGGACAGACACATTTAGTGAAGCATGCAAACCAGCATTTTGCATTTCCTGAGTTGGATGAGGAGAGCACATCTTCCTCCTTCTGTCCTGGCCACTTTTTACAGAGGCACAATTGAGAGCATTTTAACAAACTGCATCACTGTTTGGTTTGGTGATAGCAGTGCCTCACATACCATACAGACAGTGGTAAGGACAGCTTCCCATTATTCAGGCTACTGCTTATAAGCGCTATGTGCTTAGCATTGTTACAGACCCCACACACCCACTTCACATTCTGTTTCTGTTGCTCCCTCTGGGCGGAGGTTTCAAAGTATTTATAGCAGAACTATTGGATTCTGTAACAGCTTTGTTCCTTATGCCATACGTCTTGTAAATTCTCAGGATTCTTTTTTCCCCCATCATGTATATGTATAGATTAAAACTAGACTGTGATCTTTTTCTCTGTCATATATGTTTGTATGTGAGTATATGCATAATGATATTTTTTTTGAGAGCTGAATGCAATGAAATTTCATTTTAATGTATGCCGATTAGTCTACATTCAAAGTGACAATAAAGTATTCTATTCTATTCTATTCTATTCTATTCTATTCTATTCTATTCTATTCTATTCTATTCTATTCTATTCTATTCTATTCTATTCCATTCCATTCCATTCCATTCCATTCCATTCAATACATCATAATATATTTTGGGGCAGCACTTTGTTTTGTACAATGTTTGGAATATGCCCTCTTAAAAATAATACAAGGAGTCTTGAGAATTGATACTAGGCTCTTTTCCATCATTTAGCACTGAGAATTTCATTCTTTTTTATTTTTAGTGCCATCATATTATGATGTAAGCTGCCTTTCTTTAACCTCCTTTCATTTCTCTGTTGCTTACAATGGATGCCAGGATCCAAATTAATACTGCCATGGATTCTGTTCCGTAGGGACAGATGGGGAAAGCAGATTGGTTACCTTATCGCAATTTATGATTTTCTATTTGTACCATGATTAATAAGGAACAGAGCAAGAGCTTTCTTGATGCTTTTTTTTTTGCATGAACCATAAGATACCAGTGCTTTAACGGTGAAAACAAGTTAGATGTTTCTAATCGTCTATTTCCATTTCTTATATTATAGTCTGCCGAGGAACCACATCTTCTCATTTCCTCCAAAATACTGAATGAAATATTTCCTGCCCCACTAAGCTACATGTTCTTGCCTCTGGAAACAAAACACCTTTCATTAAATAGTCATGGGAACATCCCTCAATTATTTATCATTGCTCTATGATAGTCTGTGGTGCATCCATTCATTCTGAGCATGGTTTCAGGTAGGCGGAGAAGCAGTTGCACACACTTCAGTGAGAGTAACTGAAGTGATGAGGGGTGGAGAAACAGCGCAGAAGACTGAAACAGAATCTCTGTAAGGAGAGTTGTGTTTCTGATATCTTGTGGGGCACTGCAAGAGATGTGAAGAAATGAATAATAGACTACACAGGGAAGGAACACAGCCTGGTTGCACAACCATTTTGATCTGTCAGATGATCCATCACATGAGGAGTGGGTATAGTGCTCACTCTTGGGGTACTTTTCCTCCACTTGAGAACATGAAGTATCCTAAGGCCTACTTAAATATTTTTATTTGGTCCATGCTTTCTACTTATAACTTTTGTGTTTCTTCCTTCCTAAGATGAAGTTACATTTGCTTGGGGATTTTTCCATTCATTGGCTTGCCAAACTGTTTAAGCTGAAAAGCCATGGATGCTCCAAAATCACTCTTTGACTTTTACTTTGGGAAGCTGAACCCAGATGATTCTCGTCCTGTTCCCACTGCCATGTAGGCTGGCATATAGATTCAGTATTTTATCCTTAGCATCCTTTTAAAGTGAAGATTTGGGTGCAGTTGCTCTGCTTCATTGCTAAAGCCCTCTAACACAGGGCTCTCCAAACTTGGCAACTTTAAGACTTGTGGACCTCAACGCCCAGAATTCCTCAGCTAGCATAGTTGGCTTTCTGGAAGTTAAAGTCCACAAATCTTAAAGCTGCCAAGTTTGGAGACCCCTGCTCTAGCATAGCCTGATGCCCTCAAACTATGTGGGATTTTAGTTCCCATACTTCCAGCCCAGTTTAGCTGGATTACCATTTTAACTAATCATGCTGACTATAAACTATGGAAGTTAGAGTCCAAATGTCTCTAAAAGGAATCACACTGAAGAAGTCCGTTCTTGGAGAAACTTGTTGTTGCATTAGGATATATGAGGCTAAAGATTTGGACAATGATACAAGCATACATTTAGAATGGAAGGTGTTACCTTTTATTTTTAATCATTAATGATCTCATAAATAAGATGATGGCTTGGAATGAGAATATCTTTGGAGTATTGTATTGTGACATTACAATAATAATACTCCTACTCAAAGTTATGGAAGAGTTTAGTTTCACTAACACCCAGGAAGATGTTAATATCTGTTATTATCAACCCATGATGGATTAAAGTATCAGAAAGAAAATATGGCAAGGCAAGACCAGTTCTTGCTAAATAATTTTCAACTGCTGCCAATATTCTTTACTGGTAATTTTTGCCTCTACAGGAAATATAAATCAAACATTTCTCAAGTAAACAATAGATGATGTGTGCCTTAGCCTGAATTCCTATTATATAAGGCTTCTAAAGATAGTCCTCATTTAACAACTGCCTCATACAAAAACAGTTCAAAGTTACAACAGTGATGAAAAAGTAACTTTTTGACCAAGTTGTGCATTTTTTACTTTCACACGTCTGTAAAGCAAAGGAAAGCTAAAATAAGATACAAAGCACAGGCATGGTTTCAGTTAGTGATTGCTTCGGTTAATGACTAAGTTGCTGGTCCCAATTTTGGCTGCTAAGCAAGGACTGTATGTAGTTTCTATATGTAAAATCTTTTTTGAACTATTTGGATTACAAATATCTATCTAATTGGGACTCTAAAGCTATTTACAGAGAAAAGGAAGGAAGAGGAAAACTCAAATTCTTGGCTATCATGGATCAGAGACATGTAGAAAGAACATATCAAGAAAACATAAATACGTCACAAGAGGAGATATATAGTATACTGCAACTAATTCAAACAACAATGACTTTAAACCACAAAGAAATCCAAAACAACTTTGAAAATATAAATCAATCTATTTCCAAGTTAACTCTACAACAAAAAAATTCCCAGAAAACAACAACAGAGAAGGAGCAGATAAAACAGATAAATGGATATAGAACTGAGAATAGAGACTTAAAGATGGAACTTAACAAAACAAGGAAACATGATTTAATCCTAGTGGAAAAAAATTCACAAGAATTGGAAAAAACAACTTATCTCTTAAGACTACAAAATAAATCTGAGGACAAGAAAACAGATTGGATAAAATGGACTATAGAGATGTTAGGAATATTGGAGAGAAAGGAAATGATAAGAGAAGCGGAGAGAAAGAAAAAGAAAAAGATTTTCAACAAACATGGAAAGGCAGAAGTCCCGTACAAAGACACTTCTCCTGATTTACTTTTTATATCTACAGCAACATTTACGAACATATGGAAAAACTTTTTGATTCAGCAAAATACATTGATTAAGAAAGACACCGGGCAAAAGAAAAAGACTAAAATGGAAACTAAGAAAATAGATGATGGGACTTACCAGAGAGAATACATAAAAAAGAAAAATTTGTTTGAATATGGTTAAAGAAATAGAAAAGTTTTGGAATATATATGTCACTCTAAGAGGGATGAATTCTCTAAATATAATATAGTATGCTTTTTTCCCTTTTTTGTTCTCTTTCTTGATATGAGTAATATAAAAAAGTTGAAATGACTTAGATAAAGGAAATGTTTTAGATATTTAAATGTGATTGAATTTAAGAAAATTATAATGGATAAAATGTTTTGAATAAGAGTTAAAGGACTAGATGACTAATGTATTAAATGGAATGTTTAAAGATTAAACATATTTTTAATTATGGTTAAAAAGAATAAGAAATTTAGAAAATAAATACATATCAGCTTAGAAGGGATATATATTTTAAGTAGTATGTTATTTTTTATGCTTCTTTACTCTTGCTTTTCTTTCTTTTTTTCTATTGTAGTTAAATTCTTAAATGTAATTAATTTTTGAGAAAATCTTAACCAGTAAGAATATCTAGAATTTGGTGGGAGAAACAAATGACTGTAACTGGATCTATGATAAGGCAACCAGAATGATTGGATAGAAAAGAAATATTATATTGATGTGATTATTATTTTTAGGAATATTTGGAAAAAATTATATATTTAATTGTTATCTATCAAAACAATAAGAATTGTATTAACTCAATGTTTGCAAAAGAGGATATTTTGGGAAAAGAGGAAATCAACTAAAACTATTATGTGGATCATGGATTATAGAAATAAATTGTTAGCGATTGTTTTACAAATATAACCCAGACAACACACTATTCACCAATTATTAAGTGATTTATGTTTTAAAAAAATATCAATAAAATATATTACAAAAAAAAATAGAAACGGACCACATCCTGTACATTTTAAAGGGATAGGGAACCAGCAACAAGTCCTCTCTCATTGACCAGGCTGGATGGACAGATTCAACCCTAGCAAGGAATTGAGTGATGTAACCCAATCCTAGATCATAAAAGGTTGGTGATAGACAATCCCTCCAATTGGATCTGGAAGCTCTCTGCTATCAAAGCAATGACTTATATCATTTTATTCTTGCCTGTAGTCTATCCCATTAGGCATGTTGTCATTGCACTTTGTACCAGTTGCAGCTTCTGGGTTATTGCAAAAGGTATCTCAATTCAGAGCACATTATGGCAGTCAAACTAAATGATGCTAGCCTCCGATGTGAGGTATTTTAAATATGAAATACAAGCTCACCAGTCCAAGAATGGGCGTGTATCACATGCAACAACTGCTTGGTTAATTACCTCTTTCCTTAATTTCACTTCCTATAGTTTCATATTTCACTTCCCTTTGGATCTCTCCTTTTACTATTCCCTTTACCCCATTAACAGCAGCCACATAGATAAAAGTCAAACATTTCATTTTGTTCGAGGTGCCACCAGATTAGTTTATTATTTTTGCTGAAGGCTTCCCTGTTGGGAACTAAGGAACTCATTGTTCCTTGGAGGGTAGCCTTTAAGTATTTGTGAATCTTTAGAGGTACCTCAGTAGTGGTTCCTTTTATGGTGGGTTTAATGTGTAGTGCAAGATTCTGGTTGGGTGTGAATAGAATTTCCTTTTTTGTGCATAAGGTAATGTGCACGTTCCTTCACACTCTTATACTCAAGAGCACTTGGAAATAAGATTTTTGAGTCACATGCTTTGAGAGATGTCCCATTTTCTTAACAGGTGTTCCTTTCTTACCTATACCGACAGTACAAATGGGGCAAATTTTATGTGTGCTCCACTTTTGAAGCCCCACAAAATTCTGAGAAAAAGGCAGAATGTTTTCATAATCAAAACTTCCTAAACTCAAAATAATTAAAAGGAAATCATGTCATATTCGCCTACCATTTATCTTGAACTTGGTATACATCAATCTCTGGCTATCTTATAATGATTTGTATCTATGTGCAGATATTTAGACAGCCAGTAGGCCAGAATTGGGATCACAAAGTGGCTTTCTTAAGGGTGGTGGCGAGGATTTGTATAGTAGGTGTGGGGGCTTTTGCTGTAGCAAAGGGTGTGATTGGCTCTTCCGGACCTGCAGGAATTTAGCTCAGCTGCTTTGGGATGTTCCACTCTTCTGCTTTGAACAGGAGCCAGGAAGCAAAGCCTCTGGGCTCCTCTTGAATCTTCCAGTGGACGAAAGAGTGAGTCACAGCAGCCAGGAGAAGCTGTGGCCACATCCCTGATGGAAAACTGGATCTAGCTAATATTTACGCTATTCCTAGGTAAGTCTAAGTCCACCATCTAGGATGTGGTGCTTACAGCTAACAGTATTCCAGTATTTGAGGGGCTTTCACAAAGATGAAGGGAGCAAACTATTTACCAAAGCACATGAAGGAAAGACGAGAAGCAATGGATGGAAACTAAATAAAGAGAGAAGCAACCTTGAGGGTTAAGGAGAAACTTCCTAACAGTGAGAACAATTAACCAGTGGAACAGCTTGCCTTCAGAAGTTGTGGGTGCTTCATCACTGGAGGTTTTTAAGAAACAACTGGACAGCCACTTATTTGAAATGGTATAGGGTCTCCTGCTTGAGCAGGGGGTTGGACTAGAAGACCTCCAAGGTCCCTTCCAGCTTTATTCTGATTGATTGAAACCTTGCAGTCAGTTATGAACTTTTCCTTTTTCCCTCCCCAAAAGGAGCCATTGTGTGAAACCTGCTGTTATGTGTTTTAATATAGGCTTTGCCAGATTGTGTAATCTGGCTCAGGAAGTGAATCAAGCCTGTTTTCTCCAGTGTGTCAGGCTCTGGCTTCTTTCTGCTGAGATGATATTATGCAAAATGGAATATTACTACGTGATGGACCCACATCATTTGTTCAGATATCTCAGCCAAACCAGTGTCTTCCTCGCCTCCTGCTTTCCTTCAGATGATACTTTGTGGTGATAGGTAAATTAATTATTACAGGTTATTATTTACTTTCCTGCCAAACTGGAACACCATTGGCCATCTGGTCCTTAATGGTGATTATTCTCCAAGGGTGCCTATAAATGAGACACGAGGCAGGCCTCAGGAGGCTTAGAGAGATGTGAAGTTTGCAAAAGTATTATTTAAAAGCATCACAGACATCCTTCTCTTCCCGCAAGCAAACAAGTGAGAACTATCATTTGTAATGGGCAGGGAGTGAGCTGCTATTGAGAGGAGTGTAATTATAAAGGCAGAGTAGAACTTAATGGCACATCCAGGAAAAGGAGGTAGCTGAATCCTGATAGGAAAACTCTACTTCTGCAACATTTTGTTGAGTTATCCTTAGTACTGTTAGGTGGAAAGGTATGCTATGGTTGCTTGAAAACGTCGCAGTGGATCTATAAAGCTCACAAGGAATGCTGGTGAGCTTTATAGATCCTCCGAGAGGTTTTCAAGCAACCATAATATAACTTTCCACCTAACAGTACTAAGGATAACCTGGAATGGTTGTGAGCTTTATAGAAGGCTTCCATGTATTCTTTGATTTATAGATGAGGCTATATCATAGTGGGATTCAGCCGGTTCACACCAGTTCGGCAGAACCAGTAGCTAATTTTTTGTTGCCCAGGCCCAGAATGGACGTCCGGAAGTGGCATCCACACAGAGAACTGGTTGTTCACATATTTGAATCCCACCACTGGGCTACATTCATGGTCTCCTCAATTTGTGGAGAATGGTCAGATGTCTATCTGTACCTTCACTGCCAGTCTACTGTGTGGGGAGCAAAAGAGAAGTTTTTATAAAGCAATAAACAGGAGTCCTGGAAAGAGAAGCAGTGGCCCTACCACTTTTCCACCATTAATTTTAATCGTAGCCACCTCCGGCATCAGGGACCCAAGACATTATTTTTGAAGGAATACAATTCTTGAGAGTAAAAAATATTGTCCTTTTCTGACCCCATGTTTTGCATTTTACATCTGACTCTAAGCCAGAATTGTAAATGATTCTGATTGATTCATGCCACATTCTTGCTTAACACTGCTTAGCAGCAGAAATGACTGAATTGTCTTCTCCATCTTGCACACACTCCCCTCCCCCCAGGACATCTACAGGTCAACAGAGTAGGGACAGCTAGGCTAAATGAACCAGAAATGAACCAGAAAACAAAAGCAGTGTGCTGAAAGTGGGACTCTAGATTGGTCATTACGAAATATGCCATGGATGGACAGCAGTAACAAAACTTGACCACAGACTTCAATTTTGTAAAGAAATGGCAAGCTAGGAAAACCACTGGCAGGAGGAAATGTATGTACGCACAAGACCTGAGAAAACATAGCTTGTTTTTTCTTTGCCAAGCGACCCAGTGCTGAGATCCTTCCAAGTAATGTGGAGTGAAACACTTTGATTCAAACCTGCACATTTCTTATGTTCTTAATAAAAACCTACACTACAGTCTACACTCAAGAACATATCAAGTGCCATCCAACCCACCACCAGAGGGTACAGCCTGACAGACCAGCCTCCAAATACTTAAAATGCATAGAAGTGAAGCACCTCAAGGATTAGCCCAAAACTCTGGCCCCAGTGGACAGGTTAAGTAAAAAACTCAAGGGCCAGCAAAACCTCCCAATAAATATTTCCGTACATCAGTGTGGATGTTATGCCACCCATGAGGCAAGGAGATGTGAGAATAAGCAGTCATCCAGTAGTGGCCTGGAGGGATTCTGGAGGAGCAACTTCCACCTTGCATGCCTCACTTGTCAAGGGCAAATACTTGGTCCAGGCATCATTGCTGAAAGTGTTTGCTGAAGGCAAAGCAGGACTTGCCTTTCTTTTCAGTCAATAGGCTATAAAAGCAATGGGAATTTGTATACACCTAGATATTCTGGGAAGATTTATAGAAAAGGGGATGTTGGAGGTGCAGGGCATCTTGTAACAAATTTTGCTAGGGAGGAAGCACCAAGCCGAAAAAAATTCCAGCATAAAGTTTGGGGAGGGGATTAAACCAACTATAATTTCTTGGCCTTGTACAGTTCCTTAATGAACACCACTTAGAAGAACTGTTTTCTGTTTGTCCCATGATAAGTTAGGACAGACTGCACTATGTCTAAAACTTTCCAGCATGTTCATGATAAGAGGGGGGCATTTTGAACCGTGGTAATGGCCATTATGCTGCGAGAGAAAGCAGCCTTATTGCAAGGCAAACTCTTGATCCACCTAGTTACCAATTGTCTATTTGAAATGGTGTTTTCTCATTTTGCAGGAAGATGTTGAAAATCAAACCTAGAGCTTTCCTATGTAAAAAAATTACTTCTGGCACTTTGGCGTAAAGGGCTGGTTGGGGAAATAATGTAAAACAATCAAATCAAGATGTCCAAATACACTAGGGCAGAAAGTTATAGGTTTTATCCTGAGTTATGTATGGCATTTAATGGCTTTGTAAACAAGATGGACCATTCAGGTTACCAAGGCTCAAGCTTTTAATTGGGATTTTAAACCCAAATTGTACCACGGGGTATGCTTGCCAAATCTATACCCTTCTTTGCTTGCTGTTGCTAGCTTTGGCTTGTGGACTTAAACCTAAAGCCTACCTAAATGTGAATTCTGAAAAGCAGGGAGGCCAGTCATGTTTTTAAAACCAAATTTCATGAGCAACTAGCTGTTACACTTGCTTTTTTTTTCCTTTGCAAAGAAAACAAGGCAGAAGGGCTGGCTAAGGAATGTGGTGCTCTCCATGTCATTTCTCAATAGCATTTACAGAGTGTTGACACAACAGTCGTTCAACTATGAATTGTTCAGAAGGAGTTGTGTTTTTATCTCTTGCTGTCATCTTTTAGCTTTGATAAAAATCTAAGGTTTAATTATAGTGCTCAAACAGCCCAAAGCCAAAGTATTTTACAGATCAAACATTGCCCCTGGGGAAAGTACTCAAACTTAATGACCTGACACAGCTTGAATATTGAATGCAGAATTAGAATAAAGGTGTGGAGGGAAAGAAGCTATATTTATATATCCCACTATGTGTAACACTACTGTTCATTGGTGGGGTTAAGGTGGTAGTGTATTCCTGTCCCTGCATGAGATGTTTGGTCTCTTGAAATAGTTTCTGTGTTCAAGAAAACCTCCCATTCCATACATGTGGATATTCATGCTTGCATAGAACAGATTGGATATTTAGATTAGATCAGATTAGATGTTTTATCCTGTCTTTATTATACTTATAGATAATTCAAGCCTGCAACCATACCTAATACTTCTTCCTTTCCCTATTTTCCCCGCAACAACAACCCTGTGAGGTGAGTTGGGTTGAGAGAGAGTGACTGGACCAAAGTCACCGAACTGGCTTTCATGCCTAAGGCAGGACTAGAATTTATAGTCTCCTGGTTTCTAG
The DNA here is from genome assembly GCA_023970755.1 of Azemiops feae. Taxonomy (NCBI): domain Eukaryota; kingdom Metazoa; phylum Chordata; class Lepidosauria; order Squamata; family Viperidae; genus Azemiops; species Azemiops feae. Next base: position 260,343 of record JALGBA010000031.1, read on the forward strand.
TCTGGTGACTTATCAACTAGACCAAACTGGTTGTCTTTGCAAGTCTACTCCTGGAAATGTAGCCAGTGCTTATTGAGATGTAAAGAAACAAAACTCACTTCAAGTCCAACAAACTTATTATCACCTAAGCTTTTCAGAACCAATGCATAGGTTGTGAGGTAAACCATAATGAAGCATCAACAGGTATCTTAACATCTGCAGCACCTATAAATGGCACTATTTATCTTATGGCACTATTTATATTATCTTCCAAAATATAAGAAGGCGGGGGGAGGGGGGAAGCAAGCAAGCAAGCCCATGTTCTTATGGAACATTTATAAAGTTTGCCCATTTTAGATATTTTCCATCTATGCAAGGTGTAACATAGTGGTGTGACATTTTTGAAAACTTTTAAACTATAGAAGCAAAATGTTGCTTTAGTTTTTTGCTGGGGTAGAAGGTTCTAGGAAGGATAAGAAAATGGAAAGATACTCATTTATCATATTAAGCTTAATAAAGCTTTACTAAATGTCACATATAACTTAATAGAGATTTTTTTCAAAATGGGTGGCTACCTGAATCCCCCGTGACTTGCTCTGACTCTAACAAAGCACAGTATATAGAGGGGAAAGGGAATGGCCTTGAAGGACAGAAGAGTGACCCACTACCAAGGCCATGGTCAGGTAAAAGGGGCTTGAAGTTGGACCAAGAAAGGAACATGAGTAAACATCTCAGATAAGATCCTCCCCTTTCACTTCACACAAATATAAATAGTGGGAGGGAAAAATACATTTAGACTTGTAAGATTCTGTTAAAGCTGCTACAATATATGTAATTATGATTTAAATGGCAGAGTGTTCTTAGCGTGTTCTACCTTGCAGGGGCTGATATAGTATTAGTAACTATCAATTGGATGGGCATCTCTAAGAGAAGGGCAATTGACAGGTTGTGCAAATACTGTGAATTTATATCAGTTGCTTAGTATGAATGGCACAAATGACATAATTCACGTCAGCCGTGTGACGCTATTGAAATTTGTGATATTACTACGGCTTGTAATGGGTGCTGTGATCAGTCGATTACTGTCTTTAATGGGCTTTGACAAATCTGGAGCCCACCAAATGCTAATATCTTACCCACTGGAACCTTCATGCGCCATTGCAGAACCTTACTATCTTTACATTGAACACCTATGTATCTTCTTCTTTAAAAGTTTAGTGGAGTAATATGGGGACAAACTATATATGATCTAAAATCTTGACAACTTCTGAACTTCAAGTTGTCTTTTCCTTTTGCTATAAGCAGCCAAAACAGACCTGATATAAATTAGTGCCACATCTTGAGGGAGATGTTATGTTTATTCCATGCACCAAGTTCAAATGCCCATTCCATTGGTACACTAACTTCTAAATATCCAAGGAATGAAATCTGGAAAAACATTCATTCCTATGCAAAATGTTATTAAGGATTGCAAAGGAAGTTGATACCAAGCAGGTATCAATTCAGTTGCTGCTGAATTAAACCTATACAGTAGAAGAAAGTCAGAATATAGGAATGTTTATAATATGGTATTTTTTGAGAGACAGAGCTATACTTTGATGGGTATTCCTTTCTTTTCAAACTGCCATTAATATTTTTAGGCAACCTTTATGACTGGAACAGATAAAGTAGGATAGGAAAAGTTGTATATTTATGGAAACATTGCCTCATTCTCATATTTATGACAGTGAACTTATTTTTACTCTTTTTTCCTTTATAACTTCTCATGGAATTACTATCAGATCAGAAAAATGACTAAAGAAGAAGTGGCAGAACATCCCAGAGAAGAAATTATTTATTTGGAGGTTCAACTGTTACAAATCAAACCAGAGAGGAGAAAGACAAGAGTAGCTTCAGATCAAAACTCATTGTCTGAATGCCTGAAAAATGGCCAAATTAATCATCTTTAGCTGTGTAACCATCAGGGTGGTTTATATATGACAACTACCAGACATCCAGCAGTTATATTGGGCAATATATGAGGAGCTGGTCCCCATAAAGAAAATCCATGCCCTCTGTAGATGATAAATAATGAATTAAGATGGATTTCCATCTTAATTCATTATTTATCCTCTACAGGGGGCATGGATTTCTTTTTTTGAACATCCCCTCATCTTAATTCCCCACTTAAATTCCATTTAAAGGAATTTAAATGGGGAATTAAGATGGATTTCCATCTTAATTCCGCATTTAAATTCCTTTAAATGGAATTTAAGTGGGGAATTAAAATGAGGAGGTGTTCCAAGAAAGAAATCAAAATAATGCCTCACCTAAACCAGCCACAGGATGTAGCTGCCCCAACTTGCATTGCAGGAAAAAAAGTTGAAGTTCAGAAGAAGTTGTCAATTTACTCCTTTCAGTGGTATTCAACCCTTCTAGGACCCAATGGCTACCACTCATTTATGTAAAGGAACCACCCAGCAATTTGGATATCCATTTTTATCCAAACAGAGATATAACCAACAAAGATGATTGGAGGGCTGGAGGCTAAAATGTATGTATAAAGAACTGTTACAGGAATTAGATTTGTCTAGTCTAATGAAAAGAAGGATTAGAGTGTTAGCAGTGTTCCAATATTTGAGGGGCTGCCACAAAGAAGAGGAGGCCAAACTATTTTCCAAAGCACCAGAAAGCAAGACAAGAAACAATGGAAACTAATCAAGGAGAGAAACAACCTAGAACTAAGGAGAAATTTCTTGACAGTGAGAACAATCAACCAGTGAAATGGCTTGCCTTCAGAAGTTGTGGGTGCTCCATTACTGGAGGCTTTTAAAAAGAGACTGGACAGCCATTTGCCTGAAATAGTATAGGGTCTCCTGCTTGAGCAGTGGATAGGACTAGAAGACCTTCAAGGTCCCTTTCAAATCTGTTATTCTGTTTTTCTGTTAACCATGCTCCATTTTTCTTTGAGTATAAAGACAGGGATCAGCCACTGAATTAAATTCACTCTTCCTACGAGAAGTCAACTATTCCCTTCTCTTTACCTAATGAAGAAGGGAGCAAGATAATAAGCAAAGAAGGTAATAAACAAAATAAGAATGGAAAAAAGGAGGTGCTGAGTTGTATTTTGTGTGATTACTTACTAAACTGTTGATGTTTCAGATGTATAAAGAAGGGGTTTTCCCCCCCTCTGGCATTTCTACAGCAATTTTAAATTATCAAATCATTGCACAGAAGTCCCAGAAGTCTTAAAATTGAGAAGGTTGGACATCCCTGCTATATGGGTTGTTTCTGAAGTGAAAACAGAGTAAAGAAAACTGAAACTTATGGCTACTGTTTGGCCTGAGGACTATCTAGTAAGTTCAAAGCTGAGGTGAGGGTTGTTGAATCCAGAAGTTTATCTTAGCTCATATATTTGCTCTGAGTGTACTGTGTTCCTCACACAGGTTAATGAAATAATTTGGATATATATGGGAATTGTAGCCATTCTGTAATTCCAGGATATCTGAGGATACCAGGCTAAGACCTGATGCAGTACTAAATCATTGCCATATATACAAAGGATTTTAAACACTCAGGTGTTTTATTTGAGCTCCAGCTCATCTGGATCCTTAAAGATGTTATACTGTCATTTACTTCCAGTTCTCCTGAGGAAAAGATATCATGTGCTTTAGGATGCTGGTTTGTTTTTTGATCAAAGTGATTTCAAGGCATTCTTGCAGTATCTAGATCACAGGGCATAGTCTAATAGGAAGAGAAGTGTACATTCAAAATACACTGTGAGAATGTAGGAGAGCAGGAAAGCAAACGGGGAATTAAGTGCTAAGTAATGTCATGATACATTGATCTTGAATGATTGCTTGGTGTTGAATGATAAAACACAAACATGGATGCTGACATTTTTAAAGAGACTGTTCTCTTCCTCCTCCAAAATCTTTTGAATAACAGAATACAGAATAACAGAATAACAATAGAATAATAGAATGGGAAGAGACCTTGGAGATCTAGTCCAACCGCCTCCTCAAGCAGGAAACCCTATACTATGGGTGGGCAACTATGGCAACTTTAGGACCTATGGACTTCAACTCCCAGAATTCTTGAGCCAGCATGGAATTCTGGGTATTGAAGTTAACAGGTCATAAAGTTGTCATAGTTGCCCATCCCTTCCCTATATCATTCCAGACAAATGGCTGTCTGATCTCTTGCCCCAGAACTTGGATTTCAAGAGGATACTTCACAAAACTTAAAACACCAGCACAATGAACAAACAAACAACTCCAAGGATTATCATGGGAGGAAAGCAATGAAGTCTCCAGATACCTGCATCATGCAATAAATCTCCAATATGTGCTTTAGAGTGAGCTGTCTGACATTCAATTCATTTTTGTTAGAGAACAATAGAAAAAAACCAATGATAAAGCTGTCGTGGCAATAAAGGTTAAGTTCAACTTTCAAATAAATCTTTAAAGCATGTTCTTTGGGACTTTTTCTCAGTTGGCCTCATGTGATTCTATTTATTATTTATTGGAATACTTAATTACTTTAGATATTTATCAGAAAACGTAATTATTGGTTGTGCTTAGAGCTAAAGTACTGAAATGTCCTTTATTAACAATATATACCAGTAGGTGGCAGCATGTAGCTGACCCTGATGGATCTCGTAAAAGCTAAGTAGAGTCATGCCTGATTAATAATTGTATGGGAGAACTCTAGGGGATATCAGGACTGGAGGCTAGATTGAAAAGCAAAAATAAAAAATAAAATAAAATAAATCTTGGAAAAGCTTAGTGGGAGACTGTTTCTGTGCTGCTATCAGCCTCCCTCCCTCCAGCATGTGTCCGTGAAGGCACCAGGAGTCAAGTTCAGAATGAAAGGGATGTTATCTTTGATGTATCTGAGAACTTCACAAGGGAATAGTTTGAAGTGCCTAAATAAGTAATTAATCTAGCCATATAAAAAGGGCTATGAGGAGTGGGTTGCATAGTTTAATACAGGGCTAGTTTCGCTGTTTAATTGCAGTGCTTTTGGAGGTGAGGGTAGAGCCTCAAATGGTGAGCTGCCATGTCTTCCCACACTTACTCTGTTTAAACAGTGCTGTCAATGGGAGACAACGTCTTTCATGTCTGCAAATCTTCCCTGCCTGGGGTTAAAAGAGAAGCTAGGGGAAATGTTGAAAAACAAGTCCTTCAGCTTTAAAACCAATGCCACTGAGGAAGAGCTGTGATATTGCAGAAATTGGCAGAAACATAACTCAGTAGTGCACGGAAACTAAAATCCCAGACACGTGCACATGTGCAAACACACACATGCACATACACAAACCCCATCAGAAAAGTGTTAAAGAGAGAAATGGAGGAAGGATTAGAATCATGTAAATAAACTGGATGTTGCAATGGAACAAGATGCTAGACTGTTATTCAATAGACGGTTGAATAACTGAAACTGGCGTAATACAATGAAAGCAACGTCTTACATTCTGGGTCACTCTTTTGTTCGTTAGTAATAATAAGAGCCCCCAAAAGAAAGGAAACAAGCTGCACACTTTGAAGGCTGCTGTGATTTGAGATTCTGCATACTTTAAGTTGGTCGTCTGTTCAGTCCTGGTTTGTTTTTTTGAGCTTTTAGTTTTTAGGTTAGTTCTTGACTTGAGACCATAATTGAGGCTGGAATTATGGTTGTAAGTTTTTGCATTGTTTAAGTGGTTCATCATGTGACCAGACCCAATTTTATGACATTTTTCGCAGCAGTTATTAAGCGAATACCACAGTCATTAATGAAATCCATTTTACTTGATGGGCAGTTTTTGCTGGAACCTGGAACTAAGTGCCAGAAACCGTCAAAAAACATTGAAAATCGTGGTTACATGACTGCAGGACACTGCAAATGACCGTAAAGGTGAGCTGGTTATTAAGTGCCCAAAATGTGATTGTGTTACCGCAGTGTGTTTGTGTGTGGAGGTGGCTGTCATAGCTTTGAAATAAAGTTGTAAGTAGCTTTTTGGGGATCCATCATAATTTTGAATGATCACTAAGCAAATGGTCGTAAGTCGAGAACTACATGTACTGTTGTCTAAAATCACCTTTCATTAAATTTGCCAACAACAACAACAACAAAAGGCTATCATAATAAGAGAAACTTGTACCTTCTTTGTCATAATGCCATGTATTGTATTGATAGTTTTGAAGAGATTCATAGCCGGATGAGTAACAGGAATAGCACTTACATAAATAACTTGCTAATTAAAGTACAGAAGGTTCAGAAAACTGCGCCCTCCATTTGGCCAAATTCCTTGACAAAGAATGAGTAAGTTCTAGCATCAGCACAACTTAGCCATACAGAGGCATGTGTATACAACTTGCTGTTGTTCATGCACAGACATCCAGTTGTATCTAAAGATGTTGGCTTTGTGCTATTGAATCAAAGTTTAGGGAGGACCCTAATTAACACAAGACTGAGATCTTAGTATGCTTCCTATATGAGCCTTTGCCATTACAGCAATAGCAAAGATTGAAATCTGGCTGCTTTGATTAAAAAAAACACAGTGTCACTCTCTTTCCTGCATTATTTTTTATGTAAAGTCAACTGTTATACTGTAGATGCATTTTTTTTTTTTTTGGTGCTTCAAGTGTTGCTATTTTTAAGACTGCACTATGGTTTTATATTTTGTGTAGAATAATCACATACACTTAGGGAAAACAGACAATAAGTAGATAAATAAACCCTTCTCTGAGGGCTGCAGATAACACTGAAGTCATGGAGGTCAAAAATAGTATGCATTGCATCACTTTGTTTGCAAGAGACATACTTCTGACTTAAAAATCATTAGGACAAACAGTGCCTTTAAACGTCTGGACAGGCAAGAACAGCGACAAACACAATGGCGCAAATACCTTAGATTTTTGGGTTTGCAGTCATCATTGATATCTACAACTTCCAGCCATCTTTTGGCAATTTTGTAGGATACCTTGCAGCAGTTCATGCATCTACCTTCAAACTTTTATCCTATGACTTATATCCCTGTTCAGTCATGATTCAAGTAAAAATGCTCCGTGCAAATGCACTGTAATGCTGATGTAAATAAGAAGAGTTTGATAGTAGCAATGGTAGAAATGACTGGTGGAGAGTGGCTCTTAAGGGTGTCCACAAAGAGAAGATGAGAAAAGTAAAGATGGACACAGCCATATGACCAAATCCTGACCTTTTGCATAAAACGAACAGAGCTTTAATCACAGGGGTGCAACCACTATCTTAACATTTTTGGCTCACTACTACAAATACTTCTGGTGGCTGTGTTGTTTGAGACGTGATTGAAATGTTATTGAATTGCTTCCTATACTTCGGATTTGCAGTCAGAAGATCCCCAAAGGGAGGAACTAAATGCCTGTAATTTGATGTTTTCAAGAAGTATCAGATAGCTGGTAGATACATTAATACTGTTGAGATTTGCTTTTCTTTGTAAGAGAAGGATTGGCATAAAGTTAGACATAGATGCTTTCCCCTCTTCATTATACTACAAGCTACTACTGTTTTTGGAAACCAGCTAATGGGAATTTGGTTTTCAAAAGTTTTGCTTGGCAAGTATTGATGCCAAATACTTAATGGGACAGAGTGTAAGTCCATTTTAAATGTAAGTTATCCACACTTGATGATACTTGATGCATGCCTTTGTAACTTGATTACAGCATTTGATAGTCGGTATGCATTGATACTGAATGTTTGAAAGAAAGCACAGGATAACATTTAGCGTTTGACAACTGGCAGTTTAAGGATTTTTATATTTAGTGCCTGCCAAAACAAACATAGCAGCAGAGCTAAAGTATTCAATATTTATAGTTTTCAGAGAAAACTTGGCAAATGTTGGATATGTGACTATTTAGAAATGTATGTTCAATTCAGCCCATCTGCTTTCTTCAACGTAAACTTCCTCATTTGGATATTCTGAAATAATTATACTCCCCTGAGCTGTTTTGAAAAGAAAAATGGTGAAATACAGCAAAGTAAAATAAAATAAAATAAAATAAAATAAAATGAAGGAAACTGATTTAGGTGCCATACCTAGTATCACTAACTCCTTTTGTTGTTGTTGTTGTTGTTGTTGTTGTAACTCCTTCCCCTTTCATATTTGGCCTTTCATATTTGTCTAAATATTTTAGAAATTGATCATGGGTTTTTTGCCATTATGATAAATTTAAGACCTTTAACAGCACAGAGAGAGTATCAAACTGCTGGAGGCTCAGGCAGTAGATGCAAAACTGGAAGAGCTCAGTTTGTGGATTCCTCCCCCTCCCCCCCAAAAAAAACACAAAAACAGACACCAGATTTCTTTGCAGTGGTCATTGTTTGGTGAGCCAAATCTCTACGCAAGATAGAGGGAACTTGAATAACTTAAGTTTGCAGTCTTCATTGGTAAACTGAGTTTGAGGATTTAATAGTAGGTTAGTTTTGGACGTCATTGCATAAGGGGATTTTTAACTAGAGTGTTAGTCCCATTAAGCATAAAAAATAGGACAGGAGAAAACTAGAGGCATAAATTGTAGGGTTAATAATGAATTATTTGGGGTGGGGAGGTGGGGTTCATTGATTATAGGGCTGTAGTGATGCAGTCCTGAACTTCAGCTCTGATCATTATTACATCATGAAAGCAGCACACAGAATTCATTGCTGGTTCAGTCTTGAGCCTTCTTAAAAAGCCATCAGAACCTCTACAACTTCAAATCTGGCCCTTTTATGACTTGTGGACTTCAACTCCCAGAATTCCTCAGCCAGCGTGCTCTACAAGAAGATGTCTCACAAAGGCATTTCTAACCTTGGTTAATTTTTGATGGCTATCTTTAATGTTTTTATTGAGAACAGAGTGCGGTGGTGAGATCTAAAATGAACTTTTAGTCTATGGCTGTTGGAGCTGCATTTATACATTGTTATCTATTTATTGCTTTTAAGATTATTGCCATGTATCAGCTTCATATGAAAGGCTCCTCTTATGTCAAAACTGCAGCAAAGCACTAATAAATAAAGGGCGGAATGCCTAGTAACAGGGCACAGAGATGTTTATGCAAATAAACAGTAGGAGAGATTAGCACGGGGAAAAAAGCTGCTGCAAGAACTGAGTCATGCTTGCAAAGCAATTATTAGATTATTCAACCTTTAACGACACTTGGGCATAACGCATAAACACATTGGGGAAGCTCTCTGTTGTGTTTGAGAACTGACCCAGAGACTTGTTTATTATTTAGAGCACTTACAGCACACTTTCAAATATTTAATACCTTGCTTCTCAGCCTGAAAGATCTTGGCTTGTGAATTTCAAGGTAGCAGTCTACAGCGGGAAAACAGAAAAGGAAAAAGGAATGGAGACTAGACAAAGAAAACAAGGAAATGTAGGCATCTGAATACCCTATTGTCATCCTGCACCATAGTAGAAAGTGGCATTTTGGCGGGTGGAACACTTCCAGCCCGTTAGTGACATTGCATTGGATGGAGTGTTCTTCTAAAGCAGCATACTCTAATTTTTTTCCCAGTCTTGCCACAAAGCATTTTATTAATTATCTTTTGTGCATAAGTACAGATAGTCCTCGACTTACAACAGTTCGTTTAGTGACTGTTCAAAGTTATAACAGCACTGAAAAAAGTGACTTATGACCATTTTTCATTTATGATCATTGCAACATCCCCATGGTCACGTGGTTTACATTCGGCTGCTTGACAGCTGGTTCATCTTTATGACGGTTGCAGTGTCCCGGGGTCACGTGATCACCTTTTGCTATCTTCTGGCAAGCAAAGCCAATGGGGAAACCAGATTCACTTAACAACCCTGTTATTAATTTAACAACTGTAGTGATTCATTTAGCAACTGGCAAGAAAAGTCGTAAAATGGAGCAAAACTCACTTAACAAATTTCTCCCTTAGCAACATACATTTGTGATAATAAGTCGAGGACTACCTGTACTGAATATTATAAATCTCTGTCCCCTCTGCAAAGTTATTTCTCTCTCTCTCTCTTTCTCATATCAATAATTAATAAAAGTCTATGTTGCTATGATGCAAGCTCATGTTCTTATTTTCAGTCCCAGGGTACAGTGTTATTTTCTTTAGATTTAAACTTGGCTAGTTGCGTTTGTTTCGAATAGTGACCTCATTTTATTGCAAAAGTAGTTTTTTTCCAGTGCTATGTGAATCCTGTCCATGGCCACAGGGTGAAGAATAGTACATGATGTTTTAGATAACTAAGTAAACTTCATAAACTTTATTTGGCATGTTGTACAAAATTTTAAAGGTCTGGGTAATAAAATGCCAAGTGCTCCAGCTTGAATAATTAGTGAGAAAATTATTTATTTATTGGTTCTATGATGACATAATGGGTAATTCAAGCCAAAGCAGGAGAAAGAAAGGAGCTTTGTACTAGTAAACAAAGACTTGAAAGGGCCGAGAAAATTTCTTCTTTTATGAATTAATACCCATTTATTGTCAGTTGAATTATATGTTAAAAAGTTAATTACCTCAATATTTTTTTACTGGTCTGATTGAATTTAAATTTGCCCATTTCTCAATATATATATATAGGGCAACATGTGATTCAGAAGTGAAGCCACATTATTCTTAGGGTTATTTGTAAACGAAGCCACCTTGCTATTTATTATTCTAATGAAGAGTAAGAAAATTGGAGCTCCACTCTTATGCATATTGACTTTTGAGAAGTCTTACTCAATTCATTGGAATGTACTTTTGGATAGAGCTGGATTGTGGTTAAAATTAGTTCTACACTTTCCTGGGTTTCCTGGATTTCAAGAAAGCTTTTCAAGTGATGTTTGTGAGGTCACTGATTTTTCTCTCTCTTTCTCCTTTACTTCTTACTGCATACCTTTCACATTATGAGTGGCTTTCTAGGGATGTCTGGAATATCCTTCAGAATTATAAAAAGCTCCACATTCAGTGTAAGCTCTTTGTGTTAGAGTTTTATCAAAAGGGACAGGGTGTTCACATAAAGTGCTGCATACAGCTCAAAGCACTTGACAAGTTCTTATAAGTGGCCTTATTCATGCCTGCCTGTGAGAAATCAAGCATAAGAACTTTCTCCATTATTTCTTCTTCAAGCATAAATTATTACCTTGAAGTGCATGTTGAATGTGCAGGAGTCTTCTCACAAACCAAAGCAGTGATGCTAGTTGCAGGTGATCCCAACAACTTGAAATCCTTTGGGATTTGTATTGCTCTTCATAGCATTGGTAGAATTGGAAGGGGACAGCTGGACTCTAGGAAATAAGAATAATTTTGCCCAAAGTCATTCTTTTTTGAAGAAAAATAAAGAGATGCTTGAGTACTGGAAAATAATATTCCAAGAAATCTTTGAGGAAAGCAAAGAAAATATCCAGGTGACTTGATAAAAAAAGATTGGTCACTATACACAGCAAAGGAGTGTCTTGGTGGGCACTGCACCAAGACCAGAGATGGTCTTTCTTTATTATTTCTTTGTTATTTGTTATGGTTTAGGGTCTCCTGCTTGAGTAAGAGGTTGGACCACAAGATCTCCTAGGTCTCTTCCAACTCTGTTATTCTATTATTTTGGCCAGGATAGGTGATACTAAGCTGATATGATCCAGTGGAGGGAAATAATTAAAAAAAAAACCATCTTGCTGCCATCTTTGAGTTACAATGGCCAATTATGTTGGATTTCTGATCACCAAGAGAAACTATAGCCGTGTCTGATGATCTAAAATGCTAGGACACATTTTCAGAACATGCAGTTCTACTGCTATTCTCCAACCTTCCTTGATCTGATTACTTCTGAATGTTGCTTAGAAAGTTTGGGAGCTGTGGTCCAACCATATCTAGAGGAGCACAGATTGAGAAAAACTGTCCCCCTGTTCTGAGACCAAATGAAAGAAATGCTTGGGTTTTTAAAAAAGAGATAAATCAGTCTTCCCCAACCTCTCCTTTGTCTGTGGCTTTTTATAAGGTGCAAAACTTTCTGCACTTCACTATCCACGCAGATAGTCCTTAACTCATGACCTTAATAGAGCCTGCCCATCACAGTTGTAAGTCATGACAGGTTTTGCTGAAAACTAGAAGTAAATGTTAGTTTTTGACAAAAGCATCATAAAATGCACTGATATGACTGCAGGATGCTGCAAATGGCCATAAATGTGGCCCAATTGCCAAGTGCCTGAAATTTGGTCAAATGACAATGTGTGTGTGTGTTTGTGTGTGTGTGTGTGTCTCTGTGTGTGACTATCAGAACTTTGAACTCATGTCATAAGTAGTCCCCAGGTAGATCCGTTGTAACTTCAAACAGTCGTAAGTCAAGGACTATCTGTATTATGGCTAGCCCCGTGGGTACTGTAAACTACTTAAAATACAAATAGAAAGAAAATAAAAAAAAATGCCTAGAAAGAATTACAAAGAACAAATTAAAAATATTGGGGGAAAAATAACAAGTAAATAACAGAACTAAAAATATTACATACACATTCACATGCATAGGCACATATGAAAGATAAAATGAATGTTAGGCTATTCCAGTACCAAAAATTATATATTTGAATTTCATTATCATGATTCAATTTTTAGACAATGAATTAAACTTAGGCATATGTAATTACATTTTCTTTTTGCCTAGTACATTGTGCAAACTTTGCCAGTTGAGACGTAATCAAGAAACCATAGTTAACATTCATGCTTAGCATGTTGTGGCTATCCAATCACACAACAGTTGAGATGTTAAGGTGCTCATCCAGGTGGATCAGAACTTACTTATAGCAGTTGTGAAACTTGCTATATTTTATCAGTTTACCAAGTGCATTTGTAAACTTCAGATCCGTGTATTTCCCAATATGTTGACATTTTCTGAAAACTGAGCAGATGATACAATGTCATGGCTTACTTGTCATTGAAGAGAAGTAGCATTTCACTGCCATCTGTTCATTGTGAAGTTCCAGATTAACTGAATTCCTGGGGACTAGTTTGCTGAATTACTGTAAGTATTTGAATGTTGTTGAAGGACTGTTCATGAAATGCAAAAATTTCTCTAGGAAACCTCTGTAGAGATAGCGGGGATGTAGAAAACCTAGTCTACTTGGGCCTGCTTATCTGTTTATAGGTAAGGCATAAGAAAATCCTGGTCTCCTAACTAGATCCACCTATCTACTTTTAAGCTGGCAGTTGCCCTGAAACAAGCAGCTGTAGCATATGTCGATGGCAGAGAGAGCCATCTGACTGTTTAAAAGACAGTCAACACAGTGCAGCAACGAAGACCGATGGCATTCCATCAACAAGTGAGGAAGGAAAAAAAAAGACTTCTCTTAAAATGTGAAGTCTTATATACATATGCAGGATCAACAATTAAATGCGATGAAAGTAGTTATGGTCCCTGTAGATTTTGTTCCCTTGCTATGTAATTCCTGGCATATGGATGACTTGGGAGGTTCAGCTCATTTTCTTGGAAAGAAAATACTCTGAACAGAAGCTTTCCTCCTTTGGGACTGGGCCAAGTAGCAGAACAGACTTGCCAAGTTCTCCAAAAGGTGGCTTAGGACACGAGGAAGTCACATTTTGCAAATCTTAATTTCATTTTGCTGAACTTGATGAGGCATGTGCTTCCTTGCACTGAATCCTATGTTTCAGGAGCAATAAATCTTCGTCATTTGCTAGCCTTGAGTTCATCCAATACATGTGGACTAGGTAGAGCATCACCGCTCCTAAACTATTAAAATTTTGTTTTAAGTTCTTGCCATGAGTGTTTGCAGATTGCATTTGGCATGGCAGCTGGACAAAAGTTGTCCAGATCCAACCAGTGCTTTGAGGTATGTGCATTTCTTTTTCTAACAGGATCAGGGCTGAGCTTTTGGAAAGCCAACACTAAGCAAATGTCAGAACTGAGATCAGTATGATGAAGTATGAGCATATTACAAAAGCAGATGTAGCACCACCCCCGTAGGGACCGCTTAAGTCCGGGCCCTCCCGACCTCCCCTCCAAGTGGCCACCAGCCCAAAGAGGTCTCTCACGTTGGCGCCTCTGCCTAACAGGGCACGTAACACGGTGGTATTCAGTCACGATCGGCAGCCACGCAGATGGTTGCTCTCTCTCGACGGTGACTCACTTGGGATGATGGTGGTTGATCTCAGGTGATAAGAACTTACAGGGAAGATGGTAGTTGATCTCTAATGACAACAACTTGCCCAGAATAATGTTAATCAGCCTCTGGTGATGGCAACTTGCCTAGAACGATGGTGGTCAGTCTCTTTAGCAACTTGCCTAAAACAATGGTAGCCAGTCTCTGGTGGCAACAACTTGCCCAAGACGATGTTAATCCGTCTTTGATGACAACAACTTGCCTAGAACGATGGCAACCAATCTCTGGTGCTGGCAGAGGCCTCCCTTGTCCTCTCTCCTTGCCCCTCTCTGACCTCACTCCATGTAATCCCTTTTTATCTCCCCCAGCTGACCCTATAAAGAAAAAAAAACCCTTACCTCCCACTAAAAGACGTATATCAAACTCTTCCCTAACTCTCCCTCTGCCTAACTTACTCCAGCGAGGGAAAGGAATTAAAACTCCCCAAACTATCCTCTCTCCCTCTCTTCATCTGGCCTGCCCGCAACGAAAGAGAAAGAAACAATAAAACTTCACCTTTCCCCATCCACTCTCTCTCTCTCTCTCTCTCTCTCTCTCTCTCTGCCTGGCCTGCTTCAAGTCAACAGCTCCAACAAGCCACTCTCACCCTCTCTCTCTGCCTGGCCTGCTTCAGGCAAACAGCTCCAGTAACTACTCTCACTCTCTCTGTCCCTCCCCCTTTCGTCCGGCTGTAACGAAGCAAAAAAAAGCAAACGCGAAAACCCCAGCTTCTTACTCTCTCTTCGATCAGCTGGCTCAGAACGGCAAGCTCCACCAAGCCTTCTCTCTTCCTCCTTTCTATCGGCTTCCTCCTCCTTTTTCTTCCCTCCTCTGAGCCACGCACCGCCGCCAAACCCATGGCAGCTGCCGGAGCTCCTCATCTTCCTGCCTAATCGGCAGGGCTCCTGCAAAGCCTGTCAGCTGGCCCGATTCTCACCCCAACTCCGCTACACAGAGAATGATGATTATTAATTTCTGTCAATATATTTAAGATGGGCCATTGGATGAATAAGCTTGGAAACTGCAGGCCTGTGCAATGAAAGCATTTGGAACAAAGTGGGTGATGCAGCATCTGTTGCCTTCTCTTGATTTGCTGGAGAAAGAGAATGGGTTGGTATGAATTCCAGTCAAATATTCTTGGAAATTAGTACAGAGAAGTAAAACAGATCATCCCTACTAGCTAAACTGGCTAGAGGGATCCTTGATTATTCAGGGGGAATTCAGCCAGGCTAGTCAGCTGTGGAAAGTGGAGCATGTGTGGGAACCATCTGAATTACCAAATACCACTGTATTTTTGAAGGATACATTGAAAAGAAAGCTCCATGACTTCATTTAGAGCAGGGGTACCCAAATTCTTTAGCTCATCAACCCATTCAGATTGTTAATTGAATAATAGTTAATTGAATAATAGTTATTCTATGAAAATAATTTAAGAACAGCTAGTTTAATCACATTGCAAATAATAATAATTACACCCATATTAATGCCTATATAATAATGCCTATATTCTCATATGCTATTGTAATAATTCTTAGGTCCTTGGTTAGGATATGAACTATTTAGTTTCCACATTCTTAGACTGTGTATCTAACTGTAGATTACCCACAGATGATGATGATGATGTTGATGATGATGATGATGACAATTCAAGGTGGCTCTCATTTTTAGATTTACATGGAAGACTGAAAGTATGGTTGATTTAAAAGAATGCTGGGGGGTTTTTTCTACACATTTTGAAACAGCTCTTCCAAATCATTTCTAATCTTCAGTTTTCAAATTGTGCTCTAAGAAGTAGAAACACAGAGCTAATTTCTCTGAGAGACAGTTTGCCTAACGGAGAAATTTGTGTTGAAGTATAATTGTATTGTTAAGACATTTTCCTGCTGTGTACAGTGTGCAGCAGAGAAGGATCTTCTTGTACAGCAAATGGCTGTTGAAACCGAGTTCCGATTTGATTCTTTGAGTGGCACATCATTGGGGACTAAGAAATATAGGAAAAGTTTGCTGTCTTCTATTGCAAGATATATGCTACGATGGAGAGTGGTGTTCCAATTCTCAAGAGGCTTTTGCCAGCATACAGTGGTATCTCTGAAAGAAGAAAAACATGAAAAATGAATATTTGACTATCTCATGCAGCCGGTATGCCAGTCTTGCTCTGTGTAGCAAAAACATTGACATTGCTTATTCGGGATTTATAGAAGTTGGAGATGTTTCAGATGAAATGAGATTGCGTGACTGATAATATAACATGCAGGCAACAGCCAACTGTTAAGAAGAAGATCCATCAATCACTCCTTTGCAGGTTTGGGCATGTCTGAAGAATGGATGTGCCACACCTACCTATGCATCTGCTGGAAAGACGATGTCTACCTGGCTGGAAATAACAAATTCCCCATCTTCCCAAGACTTAAATCAGCCAGATAGCAACTTATGCTTAGTGATTATGTTGTAATATCACAAATTGCAGCATCTGCTGAGGACCCAAAATACTGGAAGGCTATCTGCAGAGATTTCTATTAACCATGGCCATCGCAATTTAGCAGTCTATGATTTGTCTAAAATGATATAGGGACGCCTGCTTGAGCTGGACTAGAAGGCCTCCAAGATCTCTTCCAGCTCTATTCTGATTGATTGATTGATTGATTGAGCCAGTCTGCTGGTGCTAGAATATATGAATGAATGAATGAATGAATGAATGAATGAATGAATGAATGAATGAATGAATGAATGAATGACTTTAGGAACTAGAAATGAAATGAAATATTTGAAATGTTCTGAACTAAGCCACAGGATTCTGAATAGTTTTCACAGGTCTGCAAAAACGTAAAAATCTTAATTTGTTGGGCAATAATGCTAATTACAGAGAAAAGGGAAGGCTGTGCATTCATCAGTCCTTCTAAGCAGCAGCTCTGCCAGTGGAGTAGCAACTGGGCAGCATTTTGAACGAATCCTGTGGGGTGAAATGCAAACTAATCATTATAAAAAAAAAAAAAAACATTGTCAGAATGCAAACTCTTATTCTGGTAAACTGAAATCTCTATGGAAATATGAGAAAAGTTTGCCAAATGTCTGCCTGAAAGATCTCACAAAGACATTTTAATGCTGAATGCAACTAAGGAAGCTCCAGGTTTTGTTTTAAAGGACAGTTTGTGCGATTCTGAATCTTA
The DNA here is from genome assembly GCA_023970755.1 of Azemiops feae. Taxonomy (NCBI): domain Eukaryota; kingdom Metazoa; phylum Chordata; class Lepidosauria; order Squamata; family Viperidae; genus Azemiops; species Azemiops feae. The sequence continues at coordinate 277,573 of JALGBA010000031.1, forward strand.
GCACATATCAGAAAGAAATGTGAGGCCAGAAGATGAATAAGGCATTGTTTTTTCTCTCACAAGAGCGCTAATGGGAGTGTGCCCAGTAAGTTGTAGTTATTTGGGCTGGTCCCTTCAGCTTATGCCCATTGAACAAAGGCATCTTTTATTATCATATGTTTGCACAATGGTAGGATTTAGAGTAAATTGACAAGCAATAGTGAAAAATAGTTTATGGCCATTAAAAAGTAAATAACCATTGATTCAGATGAAACATTTTATACTCTGTGGCACGGTTCCAGCAGCTTACCACTAAATGTTTTAAAACCAGCCCTGCTGGCTCCATTGCCATACCATGCTGCTAATTGCACAACGGCTGATGGGCATGCTAGGCATTGAGGGTCACCGTTGCTGTCATTAGGTCTGTACAATTCTAGAAAATCTAACAATCAGCTCTTGTGAGTCAGTGCAAGCTGGCCCCAGCACACTACAGACTGCTTCTCACAATGGAAGTATGCTGGCAGGAAGTAACCTATCTAAAGTAGTGGAGCACAAGAGGTGATATGTTAAGTATGCTGGCGTTAGATGGAAAAGACCAGGGACACACATTAAGTTCCAATTAAACTGATTTATTGCTCATGCTTATGCATAAGAATCTACTCAACTAATAGGTTAGCACCATTTTGGTGCTAGATAAGGGTTAACAGAATTCAAGAAGGGTTGGACTTAGTTCGATTGTGGCAACGTAGAGACTCTAAGCCAGTGATGGCGAACCTTTTAGAGACTGAGTGCCCAAACTGCAACCCAAAACCTACTTATGCATCGTCCAGTGCTGGGTGGGTGTGGCCCATTGGCTGGGTGTGGCCCATTGGCTGGGTGTGGCCAATTGGGTGGGCATGGCCCATTGGGTGGGCGTGGCTGCGGTGGTAACGGCAGACTGGGTGGGACTAAAAAGTTCAATCAATCAATTCCAACTTTGCAAGATCTTATTTTTTCCCGCGAGAAGTTGAAATTGACTGATTGAACCTTTTTTTTTTTTTGCACACGGCGGCGGAGGCCTAAAGCGAAAAGGTTTTATAAAACCCAGCTGAAGGCCTAGGACTGGGGCGACGGTGCGCGTGCCCACAGAGAGGGCTCTGAGTGCCGCCTCTGGCACCCGTGCCATAGGTTCGCCACCACTGCTCTAAGCTGATTCCTCTTTTGATTCTGTCCCCAGGCTCTGTCAATCCTTTTCCTAGAGTTGGGCTCCCTGCATCCCTCTCTTTCATAGAAAAAGTTAACTCAGCCCTGCCATACATCAGCCCGACAAATGCTTACAGTACATCCTGTCTATGTGCCTGTCTTATTTAGCCCCTAGATATTTAAAGTACCATGTTCAGGCACTGTTTTTAAACTAATCCTTGAATCTTCAGAGGCTGGAGACATGTTGTATATGTTTAAGACCCAGCCGGAAATAATTATCAAAATAAATGGAGGGTTATTGTTGTAGTGAATAAGAAGTTCCATGGTGCTGGAGGTCCAGTTTCAATAATGGAGAATAAACATAGCTCAGGACTGAATTTTTTTAGATTCTTAATATTCTCTAAGCTTGATTTTTGTCTTGAAGATGCTTCATTATCTTCCTCGGTACCATCATCACAAATAGTGCACTGAAGATATTACAGAGAAAGGTAATAAAGTATCGACAAAAACCTGTAGTATCCAATTCCAGTTTAGTATTACGGTGCCAGGCTTAGGTACTTTGGAACAGACAGATTTGTGTTCATCATTTACATTTCATATGATTCCTGTGAGAAAAATAAATCACATCCACTGATGGTTGTTAAGTGCATAACTAGAAGGCTTCAAAGAAATCCTTTCACTCTGGAGATTGATTTTGTGCAGATCTCTGCTGCCATCTTTTGGCTTTAAAATGTGACCGTGTTAAAAAAGGAATTCATGTGGTTGCCATCAAAGTTATTCTGAATATAAGTGCTCATTTCGGTTTCTGTAAATGGAATTCAAGCAGAACAGCTTTTTAAGAGAGTAAATTAGGTACATTATCACAGTAGCTACGTATGGTAAGAATTGCAAATTGATGAAAGAAAAAAATTAAATAAAGATCACATTTAAATCTCAGAGAAGATTGTAAAATGTGGAGCTCATTTCATTGTATAATTGTGACCATAATGACCTTAGTAAGACTCAATTCTAGATACTGAAACCTTAATCTAATACTAATAAATTTAGAATGTATGCAGTGCAAGTAACTGGTGGGTGTGCCATTTGTAATTCACCAAGACAAAACCCACCTATGCCTCTCTGTTTATTCTACAATTCTGAAAGAGCTTTGCCTGATCCACTTAACAGGAAAAAAATATTTATGATACATAGTAAATTGGAGTCTGAAGCTTAAAATCCTTAAAACAGCTTCCTTTTCTGAGAGTTTTTCACGCATGTAGCCAATCAGAAAAGGCATAAGTTATGCTTCTAAAATTTGCTTATTCCATGCTTCAAACAGAATTTTGTACATGCAAGGTCTGCTTGAGTGTTTTGACTTTGTAAATCTGAAATGCTTTAAAATCAGATTTGCCCTCACGTATATTCAGAATTCAGGACACGTCAGTAAGATTATTTCTACTTTACTCCTCTACAAAAAAAAATAGAAATAAAAGACAAGCTTTTTTTTTAAAGTCATGTTTCAAATATTGGGGGTGGGGTGGGGTGGCATTGAACAATTAGATTCTAAATTCCAGAATGTTCTGTTTGTTCTTGAAAAAACATATTCAGTAGAGTAATTCACAAAACAAGAAGGCAAGAGTTTTGTTTCCCCTGTCAGCTATTCTATCAAGAGAAAAAGACAATAAATTATGCTTGTCATGTTGGGGACAGCATCCTTTTTTGGTATTAGAGCTGCTGAAGAAGGCAATAGCCAAAATAGTAATACTTTCAAATAGTTTGTGTCATTTTTACTTCATGTAAGTGAACAAATTTAAGCAAGAAGGATCAATCTTGCTTCTTAAAGAAGCTGCTTAATGAGATAGATAGATAGATAGATAGATAGATAGATAGATAGATAGATAGATAGATAGATAGATAGATAGATAGATAGATAGATAGGTAGGTAGGTAGGTAGGTAGGTAGGTAGGTAGGTAGGTAGGTAGGTAGGTAGATAGATAGATAGACTACTCAAGGCAGTGAACATGCCTAATACTCCTGCTTCCTATTTTCCCTACACACACACCCATATTTTTTCTCTTCCATATATTCATCAAACAAGGAAAAGCCTCCAGAAACAGAAAAGACAAACTGCTGAGTGAACTAGCTTAAAAAGGCACATTTCCCTTTAAGAATTAGCTACTGGCTAGAAAGGAAAGTAAGGAAGAAAAAAAAATGTAGTAAGTATTGGCTGCCGGCTAAGGCAGCCTCCCCAAATGGCTCCATTCATAAGTAAAAGAATCTACAAGCAAAATCCATTCAGGAGAAAAATACTTCAAAATCCCATGCAGCAAAACTTACAGCTAACAATAGCAGAGCAATAGAAGCTAACACCAGCCATCAGCCATCAGCCAAATAGAAATTGCCAAACACTCCTTAAGAACACAAAGCCCACATTGCACAAATCCCAGAACTTCAAAGTCACAAAAGCACATAAGAATCCTTCCACTCTCCATCTCCTCCCTCTTTCTCATGGGGGAGGGTGAGCCAGAACTGAGCCTGGGCCCTTTCTCTCTCCCCAGCCACTGCAGCTCCAGTGGACTGCCTCACTGTAAGTCCTTGCCTGCGCTGGCTCTTTCCCTCCCCCACTACACTTGGCTAGGCAGGGCTGCGTACCACCTGCCACTTGTTAATGTACCACAAGTGGTACGCGTACCACAGGTTGAAAAGCCCTGTTCTAGAGATTCTAAAGATTGGTTTCCCTTCCCCCTCAATTTTACTTTAAAGCCCTTCTAATGAGTTGGGCCATGACAAATCTTACTTTATGTTTATGACAAAATGTATGTTTATGACAAAATTGTCTGCTTCCCGTTGACCTCTGCATCCATTTATAAGCTGCCAAGAATATTGTGATATCTAAAGTGGCACGATTTCAAATTTGGTAAAATTTGTGTTAAATGCAGTTGAATGTCTGGTATGAAAATTGGTACTTTTTGCTTCATGATTTAATGCTCTACTATGTTTTACTTTCCTAGAAGTTTGGCCCTTGAATTTTTGCTATTCTAAGGAATGCTGTTAACAATATGGCAGCATAAGAAGTCCTGAGACCCATAAACCTATTTTATGATAGCTATTGAACCAACCTAGCCCTCCTCAATTGATTCATCTCTGCTAACTAGCTCAACTTTTTACTCTTCTTTTGCTCACTCATCAGTCAATGGGAAGAATCCATCTTGGGGCTCAGTAGGAACAATGATTGTATTGGTGTGCCAGTGATGTGACACACCATTGTATGTCATCATCCAAGTATCAAAGAGAAACAAGCATAGCCTACAGTGCTAAGAATATGCATCACTAGGTGTACATCATTCTGAATATATAAGAAGAAGATGGACATCTGGGCTAAGAGGGATGTGTTAAATCTTCTTCAAGGGGACAGATTGCAGAAGGAGGGTTTCCTTACCATGATGCTTCTATTGACATCTATTGGTCTTCTATTTGTCTAATATACTGAACACCTATTTGGTGTGCTATTTGGCACACTTTCTGGAGGAATTTATCTTGTAATACCTCTGAATACATACTTATCTTCAGTTGCTCTCTATGAAGAAAGTACTGTGCTTTCTGGGAAGCAAAGTACTCCTTCACTAAACTAGTTGTTCAGGCCCTATTGCTATTAAGTTTATCCTGAAAGGCTGAAAGGAAAGAGTTTGCAAACAGTTTATAATTCTGAAGTTAATTCAGTCTATTGTTTATGCAATTGGCATTCATCATCAACTGTTTCCCAGAATCCATCTTCAAACAAATGTACAAAGATATTTTAGAGATACATCTAGGTGTGGAATGTAGGTTTTTAAAAAAATATATAACTTATATACTATGTCTTGAAAACCATTTTGGTGTAGTAGTTAAGGCGCCAGGCTAGAAACTGGGAGATTGTGTGTTCTAGTTCTGTCCTAGGCACAAAGCTGGCTGGGTGACCTTGGGCCATTCACCTTCTCTCAGCCCTAGGAAGGAGGCAATGGCAAATCATTTCTGAGAATCCTTGCCAAGAAAACTGCAGGGATTTATAAAGGCAGTCGCCAGGAGTTAAAACTGACTCAAAGAGATCACACACACACACTTACACATACACAAATACACACAATATTTTTTTTATAACTAAAATGTATAGTGCACTTCTGGAGTAAAAATGAATTTCTTGTTTGCTTGTGCAATGCACACATTTTTACAGAAGTATTTATCTTCTGAATAAATACATATTCATTTGTTGTAAAAAGCTGCTTAGCTTTCACTTTTTTCCTTTATGGAGTTTGAGCCAACATAAGATAGCTTAAACTCGTCTTAAATCAGCAGATATTTTAAACATTGGATATTGCTTTGTGGCATGAAGCCATTCTAGTTTTTTTGTGGTTGTAAGATAGAAAAGTAGACTTCAGCAAAAGGGAAATTCTATTCTCAGACAAAAGAACTTTGGTTGACTATTTCAAAATGGCTGCTACAGCGTATTCATCACTGTCACCTTGCTGATCCCACCTTCTGTCCAGTGCACTCCAGTGTATTTGAATTTAGTGCAAGATAGAATTTATTTTCAAATTTGCACTTATGGCAGCATTTTAGCTTCAAAATGAGGCTGAACGTGTGTGAAAGCAGTTGCCTCAAGAGGTTTTAATGGAGGAAGAAAATCTTAATAGCTTAGGAAGCAAAGCCCCTAATGTCAGCAAACTAGTGGTTTTGCCAAAAGAACTGACAGAAATATATGTTCCCAAAAATTAGGGTAAGAAAAGTAATTGTGTCAGTTCTCAGTATATCTATACCTGCAGTACTGACACATTTTTTATCAGTTTGATTTGAAATTTGGAGGAAATGATAGAATTCATGAAGTAGATAATGGAAAACAAGTTTCAAATTATCAGCTCTGCTACTTTTTCTTATGTACTATGAAATTTTAAGGACTATTAATGTTGAAGTTGTCCTTTGGCGGAGGCAACTCTGTCACTAACAGCCCACTATAAATGATAAGTAGGTAAGGAAAGCAGTAAAGAAGCTGATCTCATTAATAAAGCAAGTAATAATAAAGGTCTGTGTTAGCAGGGGACCTGGGAAAAATTGCACGTTAGGTAGTTCTGTGGCCTTTCAGAGGATTTCAGCTGCAAAACTCTTGTCTTTCTCCCCATGCAAATGGCAAGACCTAGTCAAATTTGGCTAACGGCCAAAGGCTAAGCATTTGGGGGTTTGGTTAGTATTTGGATGAGGCTGGGGAGTTGAAAAAGAAAGCAATGGCGACCCACTATTGATTTGCTGCCAAGAAAATTACATAGAAGGATCCATGTAGTCATCCCAGGTTGAGCTTGTTCAAGCATGTCTTTACTTTTTTAAATCTTGGCTTTGGTTGGGCAAAATCAATTCCCAGAACACTGTTGGAGACATGAACTTCTGCCAAAAGCTTTGACAATCTTCTTTGGTGCCTTTTGCTACTCAGGACAGTAATAAAGGTTGGCATTTTCACATTTATTTTAATCTTTTCTAATCTGATTCTGCAAGTAGGCAACAGCAAACCATTTTTGATATTGTTAACTCCAAGCTACATAGAATATGTCCATGAAATCATCCAATTTCTCAATGAGGAAATCTTTTTAAACTCCTTTTTTTTAGATTGATATATGATATTTCTATAGAACAGAATCCATTAATTAGACTACTTCTAGTTGCAGATAATTAGGAAGAAAAGAAAAACCAGACATTAGCAGCTAAAACTAATTAAAAGTCAAAATATTAGTTCCAATCTAATACGAAAGATGAATTATTGATAATATAGTGGGAGAGATTATATCACTTTGTGCTTCTGATGAGGTAAGATGGAGCTCATGAAAGCAAATGCTGGTTAATAAAAAATTTAGTCCAAAAAGATGTCACTGGATTCTTTCTGATTTTAAGTTACTTGGGTGAAAAGCTACTGAATATAATAAGATTTTCTTTCATTACTGAATATCCAGCTGAAAAATCTATTCAGACTTCTTTTGGACTGTTTAAATAAGGATATATTTGAGCTACAGATAAATACATTTGTTTTTGATTAGCATTCTACATATATGTATATGTTTATAAGTAAAACCTAATAAAATGCATCAATGAACATTTTCCAACTTGGCATCATGTCTAAAAATTGAAGGGAAAGAGAGGAGAAGAATCTCTACCAGAAGGTAAAAGAATAATAATTGAGTATATCAATTATTATCATTACTCCTGTAGTTTACATCATTATCTTTCTGCATTGGCAAGTTATTCGTTTTTATAATATCTGAAACTAAACATTGTCATTCCTATGGCAAGTTCTCCCATAAAACCCCATAATTAAAAGCAGACAGGGAACATTTCCTCTTCTTTATATTAAATGTTAATTAAAACAGTATGATATATAGTTTTAATGAGCTTGCTTTGTTGTTGTTTCCCTTTTTTAATCCTCAGACATTCAGCAGATTCTGAAAGATTAGGTGATAATTTCTTTCAAAAAACAAAAGAGCTTGTGGGAGATGCTCCCAATAGAGCTAGGGAGAATATTAAAGAGTTAGAAGTAAAGTCTGGTAGAACTTAGATGGAACTAAGAGGAGATAAACAAAGCAGGGATGATGTCTATAAGATGTTTTGGATGGATCAGAACCAGGACCACTAAGGTGGATTGTGATGGAGCATGAATTTGATGGAATGTAGTTTGTTTTTATACTGATTATCTTAGTTAAAAACAGTTCTGGATTTCCAAGATCTGTAGCTACTCTGAAAAAGACCAATCTAGCCTGAGCTTGAAACTAATATACATCATTATCTGCTGTTCCCTTAAATTGAATGGAACCACTGAGTTAAGAAGAAAAATTCTACATAAAACTCTCTTCCCTGCTCATATTTTGCCCTGGTCAGTGTGAACTGGAATTGGTTATAGTGCCATAGAGTTGTATTGCTCCCTCATCCAACCCAACCCCAAATGAACATATATTCTGGTATTTTTCCATTTGCACAAAGGAAAAGGGCCTTTATGCAAATGGCAAACACCCTACAGAGGAAGGACCCTGGTATGTGTGCTAGCACAATGTTTCTCAACCTCAGCCACTTTAAGGTAGGTGAACTCCAATTCTCAAAATTCAACTTACAGTGATTGAAGTTGGGAAATACTGTGGTGGAGCATTTAGTCCACTGCAGCTCAGGAAACATGAGAAACTGTGGTTCTTGGGCAGTGAGTTCTTAACATTTTGCTCAAATACACTAGTTGTGTTTGGGACTCTGTAGTTTACTTCCATTCTTTCTTCTACAGTGTAACAGTAACTTGGAGATAGTTATTACTATGTTATTGTATCTGAGGGATTAACTAGCTCCTATTGTTTCTACCCATCTGTTGCAATCAGATAGAGTGGGTGTGGTAACTTTAGGTAACTCGTTCACAGAGGTTACCTAATGGGACCCAGGAAACACACCTTCTTTGTCACTACTTGAGCCTCTGAATTAGCATCCCCACCCCAGATCAGTATGGCCCCCACCCTGGCTTTCTTTTAAAGGTCTCTGAAAACTTTCCTTAGTTAGATTTTATTGGTTGGCTCCCTTGTAGGATTTTATGAGTTTGTGTGTTGCTGAATGCTTTCTCCTCCGATGCCGACTGTTCTTTTACCTTTTTTTAAATAATTGCTTTTCATGTTGTATGCCAACCAAAGTCGTCTTCTAAATTTGATCATTATATTTTTTTTACATTTCATTATTATACATTATAAGAATGCATACAAACACATTATCTTTTTTATCTGCCCAATAATAGCATTCAGCATTCAGTGGTGCCTGAGAAAAGGAGTGTGCAAGCAATATAAAGAACTATTCTGAAGAGAAAAAAAAGATTAATTCAAGTTGCTTTTGTCCATTTATCCGGTTTCCATGAAAAGTGACACTGCCGGGCAAACTTAGTAATGAGATTGATTGATTTTAGACATTAGTGACCATCAGAAACATTAACCACAGCCTGACTCTCTCTTTTTGTAGTATATGAGGAAGTGCAGCACCATCCTACTGCTAAATTCATTTAAAGGGGTATCTTCTCCCTTTCGTTTAACTACATTGCTAAGGGAAAAGATACCCCTTTAAATCCATCCTCTTCTTTTATAATATCAGTTATAATTTCTATCTGTGGGGAGACCAGATAGAAAAAGATTACAGAAATAGTTTTTTAGGGGAGAGTCAGGCACAGCCTCCCTTTTTGCCTGTTTTGCAAAACAGTAACCATTATTTTTCACTGAGACTCGGGGGTGGGGTGGAGGTGTTGAAATTTCATGATTGGTGCTTAGGTTTTTGGATATACTTCTAGGCTATTTTCCCTGTTGCTGTTAGGAAATTCTTGGAGTGTTGGTTCCTTTACCCAGGAACACACCCACACTTCCACATTTTTTTTTGCTCCCTCTGTTTGTTTGCTGCTTTCTAACCATCTGGGAGAGGCAAATAAAGGGAGATTTAAACTTTGGGGCAGGTGAGAAGGAAGAGGGGTGCTTGTGTGCATCTAAAATGTTAAATCCTGTAATACTTGTACATTTCTTCCTGGAACCATTTATAATGTGGCTTCTATTTATAAAGGCCAACCTAAAAAATGGTGGGGGGGGGCGTGTTACAAGTAAAGTGGTGTTGAGGGAAGAGTATTCAGGAAGGAATCTTGCCAGCTGCGTTTTATCCCTCTCCCTGCTTTAAAAGGACTTGATAGTTACTAAATCTTGCTGACAGCCAGGTTTATGTTAAAAAGGATTTTTTTAAAAAAAAATTAAGCAAAACCAGGCTTCCCATCATGCCTGCTTCCCATTCTTGCCTTCCTTTCAGGGAATTCATGAGGCTAGCCCTCATGAGGCACTATCAGTAAAGGAACCCTGACACCAGCCTTTCCCACAAATGGAAGGAGGGTTAAAGGAACCTCATCAGTGTGCTCTGATAGTTCTAAAACAGGAGGGAATAGGATGCCAGGAATCAATGCCAGGCTCTCTTCAGTTCAGCCTGAGCTCCTGCTTGGAGCCAGTGCTGATTGCATTTCCTCATTTCAGGGCATTTGCTTGGCACAGAGTGCGGGGAGCTTAATGAATCAGGGCTGAGGTGTGGCACTCGGCCCAGTTGATCCCCTGCCTTTCTGACAGGTTCTGTTTTCCTTAACTGAAGTCAACCTTGGCCTGGTGTTGGGACTTGACATTCTTCAGCTATTCCCACACACCCATTGACTGTAGGCTGGTATTCTGTCGTTAGACAATTCAAGTGGGAAATAGCCAAGAACAGGGTTGTTTTGTGCATTAGAGACAAGAATGAAATTAAGTAAGCTTTCCCATGTAATTCTTTCTGAAATGATGTGTTGGCATTTCAGTGATATTTACCTGATGGCCCTTGGTGCATGGTGTATGGAATAAATGTCCCTTTATTCCAAAACCTTACAGATCTATAAACCATAGGGAGTCTTTCAGTTGTAGGACCTTAGCAGAAAATACATAAAACTAAATATGCTTTCTGTGTATTCATTTAATAATCATTAATTTAACCATTTAGATCAGAGGTCCTCAACCTTTTGGGCACCAGGGACCGATTACGTGGAGAAAAAAATTTCTGCGGACTGGAGGGTGTGTGGTTTTGTGTGCTGCCTGCATCCCACGGATGGGGCTTTGCTTGTTTGTGAGGACCGGTTGCTGGCATGCCGTGGCCCGGTACTGGTCCACGGACCGGGGGTTGGGGACCCCTGATTTAGATCATTTTTTTTTTCAAACTTGGCAACTGTTTATGAGGTGTGGACTTCAACTCCCAGAATTTCTTAGCCAGCTCTGATTGAAACTGAGATGCAGGCCAGAGGCTGGAGAAAATTATTCTGTATTCTTTCCTTTGAATAAAATGTATTTTATTTTTCATAGATTTTGAATAAACTAAGAGAGAGATACAGTTGGAAACCAAGTTATAGAACTCAGCTTATTTCGCTTCCATCTTTTATTTATGGCAGTTTATGGGGAATAATTATAGGAATAATGTTTGGGTCATTCAGTGTTTCAGAGCCTAACTTCACAATTGGCATAGGCACAAAATCTTGTTATGCAATGTTTTATTATCTGCAGTTGAATATTGGAACACAATATGTCTTCCCCCCCCCATCTCTCCCGATAAATAGGTCGTCCTACAGTTTTGTAAGGAAACTGGACAACTCAGAGAGTTGAGCACATCCAAAATAAACCAGACTCTCTAATACTCCATATCTTATTGCACTGAGAGACCTGGGTATATTATATTTTTCTTCCTGAATCTTGAAAACATTATACTTAACAATCCTGGAATGGATTTAGGCTGGTTCTTTCCTTCTCAAAAATACCCAGAGTCTGAGAGAATGGAACAAACTCTTCCCTGTAAGAGAGTTGGAAGGGATCTTGGAGGTCTTCTAGTCCAACCCCCTGCTCAAGCAGAAAACCCTATCCTATTTCAGACAAATGGGTGTCCAGTCTATTCTTAAAAACCTCCAGTGTTGGAGCACCCGTAACTTCTGGAGGCAAGTTCACTCATTAATTTTTCTAACTGCCAGGAAACTTCTCCTTAGTTCCAGGTTAGTTCTCTCCTTGATTAGTTTCTATCCGTTGCTTCTTGTCTTGCCTTCAGGTGCTTTGGAGAATAGCTTGTCTCCCTCTTCTTTGTGGAAGCCTTTTAGGTATTGGAACACTGCTATCATATACATAAACATAGTTATTTAACCTTAAGGGGATGGTTGTATTGGTTCAGGAATATTATGACTGATCCTTCTGGGCTGTCACAGATGCAAGGGAGTAGCTTACAAATAAATAGGTCTAAACATTCTGATACAACTGTTTCTTTGGAGCTTGTCTTGACAGAGAGCCCATTATGCCAAAAACAATCTGACAGTGAGCTCATCTGATCATCTCATCCCCTACTTTTTCATAGAGTTTTAGATTATCTAAGAGAGGAAGAAAAAAACGGGTAATGATGCCTATTGCAATTCCAAGAGGCTGGCTATATAAATTGGCTATATAAATAATGTGATAATAATCATGTCCTAGCTAATATGGTATCTCCAAATCTGTTTTCTCAGTGGGATTCCTTGTTTTACTAATGGTGATGATGATTCTATAGACTTTATTTTTAAGAAAATGAAAGTTGTTCTGGGGGATAGTAACAAAGTCCTATAAATAGAGCTTGAAGAACTTGGACTTTTTCATCTTGAGAAGATTGAGGGAATGTAAGAGTACTTCAAATACCTCAACATATGTCATATGGAAACTCAAGATCTGTTTTCTTTCTAATTCCAGCATTGAAGACATGGAGTAACCATATTAAGCCACAAGAAACCACCTTCTATCTGAATTTTTTTCCCCAAAAAGTCTTAATTGTAAGAGGAATTTACAGCAGAACCAATTACCAGAGAGATACGTTCAAGTTTAGTCCAGATAATCATCTCTCAAATGAGAGTACTTTGGATTCCATATTGAACAGGGATTGGAAACAATGGACTAATTGTTATAGTCCATGGTTTATAATTTTCTTTTCATTTAAAACTGATTTTCCCCCTTTCTGGGCTAAGTCCAGTAGTGCTGAAATATAGTTTTAAAGGTAGATGGGAGTGAGTCCTGTTATGAGTTTTCTTCAGAATCTATGAGTTCTTCAGAATAATGTTATCAACTCAATTAATGAAAGAATTTAATCTGAATGCCACCCCAAAATATTTCCCCTTACCAGGTGTTAACAGTAGTTACTGAACAGCTGCTTATGTGTTCTGATGCTAAAATAGTGAAGAGTTTTAGCTCTTTTGACCAGATTTAATGTTATGCTATCAGCAATTTTAGTTGGTAGATACTAGAAAATTGCATATAAGCAGCATCTTTGCTCTTGTAAAAAGAGGAACACTGACTCAGTAGAACATGTATTGCTTCTTTTACACAGAAACATGATCTATTTATGCTGCATCTGTTATTAGGAAAATGCTAAATTGATCTCCTGGTGGTCAGCTAGCTGAAACTTATAGATTCAATAAGTCAATCCTTGGAGGTGCATTCATCAGCTAAGAAATGTGTTTAACTTTTAGCAGTGTAAGATCTGTTATGGTTAGTAGGGCAGAATTAAGACAAGCTTAATAGAACTGAGAGATTTCAGGTTTTAAATATTTACTGCTGGCTTAGAATAGAAGGGAGGACTCAAGCACACTTCTGCTTGCAATATTTTACATATTTATGAAATGCTATTTCTATAGTTTGTAATGGAGCGACTGTGATGAAATGGATAATGCTAACCTCCAATTTCCTAAGTAAAAAAAAAAAGTGAATAACAACCGTAATATAGATAACATTTCTGTACAATAAGACAAGCAAAAATTCTCATGGATTTCCACATTTTAGGTTTCACCAGATTTTTACCACAAATTAAGTTTTAAAAATTGAGAGTATTTTGTTCAGCAGTTGAGAATGCCTCAGCCATCTACACTTATTTTTTTAAATTAATGATGGCTTAAATAGGTTCCATGTCATTTTTTAAAGTTTAAATTTAAAGTGTGGACATAAATATATATTCAGAATTTGTACTAAATCTGAACTTTAGTACTCAATGCAATATTCATTTCTTTAGCTCAATATCTACTGTAGATATGAACCAAAATGTAAAAGCTGATGTCTTCTTTTCCTAGGATCCACATCTTATTAAAGTTTTCTCTATGACTGAGCTATATAAAATCTACTCATGAGCAACACTTTATCATTCTTCTGACTGAGACTAACTAAACACAAGACTTTTAGTGAACCTTCTGAGAAAACAAAAGAAAGTAGAATGCAATTGTGGTTGTAGTGTAAAGTGAAGCATCAGAGAAGTTTCAGAGAATGTGTCTATTGGCATGGGTTTGATATGAGTTCGTCATATTTATCTGTATTGCCCCAACATTCATTAACTCTGCATTGATTTACATTGAAATTTTGCATTTGCTATTTTGCGGCTGATTTGTTGCTTTTGAAAAAATCCCTGTGGAGCTCTATGTAAGAAAAATAAAAACAATCAATTATCATGTTTTTTTTAAAAAAAATCCATTCCTGAAGGCATTCCATGGTGTCGTTACCCAATTAATAACTAAGTCTTTGTACTTCAATATTCTGTAAAAAGAGAAAGAATAATATAAAAATGAAGAACTAATGAACTTCAGAAATAACTATTCTAAAATTAAATTTAGAAAATCTAAATTAGAAAGCAGGCAACATGGCACCCAAGGCTGAGGCAACATAGGGAATATCACACAATGGAATGGACGTTCTGGGCTAACTGATTATCTCTTCTTTAATTTTCCAGATTGATAGCCTACATTGACAAACCTTTACCATTTATAGTTTTTTGAGTATGCCCTTTAATTTTTGGGTGACTCTTGCATTTATTTGTATCTTTTTGTAGATACTAAATCAAAAGCCTAGCTGGATTCTCATGTTAAATCCTCTATGTAATATTCAGGCACAATAACATGGTCCCTTTTAAAACATAATAAAAATGGCAGGCCTTTGATTGAAGATAACCTGTTATAGATGATAGCCAGTTTTATATATCTGTATTTCTCGGGATTGTTTTTTAGTTGCCTTATGATTAAAAATAATAATTTTCCTAGTTTAGAAAGACAATAACAGATATGATGAAAAGATATTTCTATGTGAATTGTAATCTAAAGTATTCTGAATTGATTACCTTTTGTTCCTGCTTGCTTCAGGATCTGGGAATCTCCCCTCCTCCTGGCTGCAAAAGAAAATAATCTCTCAGCCATCCAGAAGCTGATAGCGAGTCATACCTGTGACCTTCATGAACGAGGTAGTGGTCCAAGCTACTTATCATGGCCCCTATTAAGAAAAAGCACAATTTGAGGATCAAAAAAGAGATGGAAGGATGGTGGTAGAAATGTGTGGTTGGTTGGTTGGCATATGCAAGGGCAGCATCAGATCCTGGAAGGAGCAGGATGGCTAAATGCCCTAAACCTCCTTCTGGAAAACAAAAATTGCTCCTCATGAATCCATAAGGCATATTGCACGGGCATTCTTGTTTATCGTCTGTCAGGAGAGAGGCCACAATACAAGAGATCCCAGAAATAGATGTGTCCAGCATTCTACCTGTAAACATAATTGTCATATGCAAACTAGTTGTGGCTATCTCTAGAGGGACCATCCCAAGATCATTGCAATGTCATGGCATCTTCTCTTTCTTTGATACTCTTTGTAGGTGCTGTTGGGGAAACAGCTCTTCATATAGCTGCCTTATACAATAACTTAGAAGCTGCTCAGCTCTTGATCAATGCTGTTCCAGAACTTGTGAATGAAACTGTGACCTCTGAGCTGTATGCTGGTAATTATTGTGATTATTGGATTTATGTCTCATTCTTTGAATAAAATATCAATGAAGAAACCGTTAGTTATCATAAACATAATTAGTCACCTTCTAGCTCACAATCAAAGGAAAAAAATAATCCCGGAATATATGTATGGAAACTCTATTGAAATGGGTCTTTTCATGATACCCAGCTATGGAAAATAAGGTAATGGCAAGATGTTCTGTTATTTTTCTCCAATTACCATTCAGGCCCACTTTCAGGTCTTCAGATGTTTATGGGGCATGGTGGACCTTTTCAGTGGGTTAGTCTACGGAGGCTGATTTTTCCGATGTGAAAAATGCACTTTTTTTATTGAGCATAAGAACGTAGTTAAAAAGAGTGACTATAAATGAATGCAGACCGCCATTTATTCTACAATAAACTGTGATAATATAACCATTTAAGTCCAATTTTTCTCTACAGTGCCCAGAAACAGTGAAATATTAGATATGTTATAGGATATTTGTTTTAGACATATAAGACATGTTTATAGCTAATTTGGCTAATAACCTGCCATATAAACTGCATGTGCAACTGAGACTATAATTTGTCTTGTTTAAAATAAGAGTATACTGTATTTGAGAACCTGATCTGTATCGTAAACCAATGTTTTACTTGCTCCATAAACAATTTGAAATATGACATGAACAATGAAGTACTCAAATGTTCAAATGACACCAAATACAAAATACAAAAAGAAATGGAAAGAACTAAATTATGTGAATGGACAACAAAATGGCTCATTGTAAGTGAATGCAATCTAACTTCACAGATGGACTGACAGAATTTGCAGTTCTGGTGGAAATTTTTGTGATTCTGGTGGAAAGACATTTTTTTGCGATTCTGATGAAAATGCTAAGAATCCCCAGTGTTAAAAAACAAACAGAAAAAAAAAGACTAATTCCATGTGAGAGATTATTATGAAAGGAATAAAAAGTATAATTGCTGATATCATAATGTAAATGGACATAAGAGTGCAACTTAAAGCACTACATATTCAAAATGGATTAGTAGGAAACTTGTGGTGAGATCTGAATCAAGGACCTCACAGTTCAGTCATTTTGCCACTGCCTCATACTAGGCCCCTGAGAAATATCTTCTTAGAAATTCAAGATGGAATATTAAGCAACGCATTAAACATTAACACTCTTGCATGAGAACCTGGGTATTCATTTTTAACGGCAATTAACTTTGCAATTGCATTAATAATTAAATCCAGCCTCCAAACTAACACTGAATCAAATTCAATTCCCTTCTGCATTTAACCCTGATGAACTTTTTTGAAAATGCATGAGGCTGATATAAACTATAAGTGATTTAAAATATGTATTTATGTTGTTCATGAGATACTATTCTAAAAACTGCATTGATCCTATAATGAGCTCTCAAGAAGGCTGATCATGGTTTCTAGAGGAATAATCAGTTTCTATTGTAGAGGAAATAACAGCTATCTTAAAATTTAACAGCATTATCATAACTTTGTGCTTCATGGAGTACAGGTTTCCTCATTTGTGTTGTGGTCCTAACAGGGAGCTAGTAAGAAGTAGATAGAGCAATCTGAATTAAAGGAGAATTTAGTCTCTGTAGATATGATAGACCACAGACTAAATTCTCTGTGGTCCAGAACCCAATCTTTTAGCTAGAGTGCAGGAAATTATTTCAGCCCTACTCTTTACTTTGAACATCCAGCCAATATTTGCCTTGTTATAAGTCTACTACTTCTTGTTGCAGAGCTTTTTCTGTAGATGCCAGCTTCTTTTAGGTGTGTGTGTGTGGGGGGGGCATAGATTTAATAAAACAGACAAGAAAAGTTCCTCAGGGGCTCCATTTTTATAAGAAAAACTGAGCTTTATTAATTAAGATCAGTAGCTAATAGCTCTTCTTGATCCCACATGGGATTCAGTTTAAAGAATCTGATTTGAAAAAGACTGATGATAACCTTTCATGAGTTTCTGGAGTCAGTGTCACCAGAGGCCATGATAATCTGATGAAATAGATTATAGTTCATGTAAATGCATGACTACGCTTGCTTATATACACATATAAACATATACGTCCATGCACACACAAATACACACATGTGGAATTTCAAGATGCTACAAGGTTTTTTTTTGTTAATGTTGTGTATTACAGGGGAGACAGCTCTTCACATAGCTGTGGTAAACAAAAACCTTGGCCTGGTGAAAGCTTTGCTTGAGAAGGGAGCTGACGTAAATGGACCTCGTGCTACTGGATATGTTTTCAGGAGAAGAAATGACAGTCTTTTCTATTTTGGTATGTCGGCGGTCAAACACCTTCTATTTGAATAATCTGCAATTTGCATTGTACTTTGCATATGTAGAGGAAACACTACGGTAAGGAGGAGCGTTTTGTCCCTTGAGTCCTTCTGAGACACAAGGTGCTCTCCTCCAAAACACTGTAGTCTTCTCAGCTATCATTCCTCTGTCACTAAAGGTCCACATACTTAACCTGCAACTGGTGGGTCAGGAGGATTACTTTGAAGGGCAAGGCTATATGGAAAATCTTTCAATGGTATAATAATAATAGGAATTCATTCTATGGCACTTGATCTGTGATGGGCAGCTTTTATCTGCCCATTTTCACAACTCAATCCTCAGTTGAGGAGCATGAAGTCATCAACCAACCAAAAGTGACCAGATGTAAAAGAGGACAAGACTTTTGTGCAGCCTTTCCAAAATAGTTTTGTAGAAAAGAGAATCTAAGAGTGTTTTCTCATTCCCACTTAACCAAATGCAACAGCTGCCCATTTGCATCTGGCTGCCCAGACCAGCACTAAGGATTGTCTAAGCATTTAAAACAATAGTAACAATGAGATTCAGTATGTTTTTAGGTATATATGTGTGACTAAAAAGTTTACTCTTGTTTTATCTTTTTGTTCTTGTCTTTTTTGTTCCTATGGGGAGGGTATTGTTTATTGTTATCATCCTTATGGTTGTTTTGATTGGTTTTAACCTCAGCATGGATATAAATTAATAAAAAGACAATGATAACATTGCCTCACAAGGCAAAATGAATTAATTTGTGTTAAATATCTTTAGTCAACAGAGCTTTCTCATTTAGGAGAAAAGAAGCCCATACATAAGAAGAAGAAAAGTAGTATCAAGTAGAAGAGAAGTATCTTTTCTTCTCAGAGTAGTCTATAATTTTACTATCACTGCCTATTTTTGAAAATAAACTATTCTGAAACAGCTGGAGAGCTGTATTATTTCAATAGCTTTTGCAATGCTTGTATCAGGTAGGCTGATACTGTTCCCACTGAAGAGGCTAAAAGAAAGATCTCATAATGAATTCGTGATTGAGGTGAGAGTTAGTCAGGACTATGGAAGAATCTGCACTCCTTTCTGAAATGGCTAGTGTTGGCTTGTTCCCAAGGAACTATTGCTAAAAAGAGTGAATTCTCTTAATGGAGAATTCATAGTTCTGTCACCAACTCCTAGCCTATTTAGATAAGCCACATTGGTTTAAATCTGGTACGAACAAGAGAGGAGCTAATTTGATCTGCTATGTGAAGAAGAACAGCAACTTTCATGCTTCCTGAACCTTCTCTTTTCAAAAGAAGCATCAAGATGTTTTTAAAGTTCTTTATTTTGAGAGAAAATATGGTTTTAAAGGTCTATTGGAGTAATAATTTTGTGCATTTTTAAAAACAAAAAAATACTGAAGTCCATAAAATAAGAACTACAAGTGTAGCAGATGTAGGTTGACCCATCCCTAGCAATAAGTTGTGTGTCCATGTGCCATTACCTCTTACTTTCCCTAAGGACATCATGTTCTTCAGTTGAATTCCACTACAATTCAGATAAATGGATCTATTTTAGCTATTAGCAAGCTGTTCCACTTCTGGTTTCCTCTGGTATTTTGATTCAGAGAATCTTTTTTTTTTTCCCCAACAGCAGCTAAATACCCAGCCAACAGTAATCCAGATTTCCCAGTTGGCTGCAGTGGAGCTGAAGATTGGCCATGCTATGCTTAGAGAGCCCCCTCATTACCTGTTTCAGGCCATAATTAAGCTATGCTTAATAGATCAATTTTCAAGCATTTTGGTAATGACTCCTCATTAATCTTCGCTGTGAGTAAATTGTAACACTCCAGAGTGAGATTGTGAATAAAAGGTGGATATATCTAGATACTGCTATCCTATTGCTCCTCTGGCTGCTTATATTCCAACTAATTTCCAATTCTGTTGGGAAATGTACACTCTCAGAGGTTATTTGGATTAGTTTAATGACAGTGGAGACTGGAGTAAAGGGCATCTAAAACTGATGGTATATTAATAAAAAGATATTTATCTAATACTGATACAGTGATAAGGAAATATAGATGTGTTATCACAATATATATGTACATGTAGGGGGTATATATGTATACATAGGGTGTATGTGTGCATGTACGTACTATTTTCATCTTGGAAATGTTGATCAATGATATTTTAAAGCTTAAATAATGAACAAAAATAATCCTCCTTTTCTTTTTCTTTCTTTCTTCCTTCCTTCCTTTCTCAGGGGAACACATCTTGTCTTTTGCAGCATGTGCTGGGAGTGAAGCCATTGTGCAGTTGCTGATTGAACATGGCGCTAACATTCGCGTGCAGGATTCCCTGGGTATGCCTTCCTCAAAGGCTCTGCACATTTGTTAAGGGCATGCATGTGGGAAGAGAAGGTGCTTTATGCAACTCTTTCCTTGAGTAAGGGAAACTCCTTCTCTTATCTCCTGCCAATAATATCAGGCCACAGATGTAGACAGATACAATACTTCTGAGTCAATTGCATAGCTCTATACTGTCTTGCAGAGATAGTGGTCCTTCTTGTAGAGATTACCAAGGCCCCATTCTGACCTATAGAGGGATCAGGTTTGTGGGAGATTGGGGGAGTGGGTTGGCTTCAGGCTGCATTTCTTTGTCCTCTCTCAAAAAATATTCACTTAATCTTGCCGGTCATCTCAGTTGCAGTGGGTGGAGGCATAGGATTGTTATATGTGTATGCTGAAAAAAATGCAGACAATCTAAACTAGCTGTAAGAGCCAAGGTACGTGATCAGAAGAATCACCTTGTTCCAAAATTATCACTTCAGAATGCATGCAAGGATTTAAATACACAATGTGTTAGAAGATCCTTTTCGGTGTTGTATTTGCTTTTTATGAAGAGAATTGCTGTACACTGAATATTTCATACTATAATGATACATTCTCCACTGGTTACCCAGAGTGATGCAAACTGGCTATTGCTGTTTTGATTGACTCCGTTGTTTAAGTAAGTTGGCCTGGAATCTCTTAATTTAAAAAATTAAAAAGTCTGTTCCAAATCATACAGCAGCCGAAACTTTCTTGGCACAAATATTCAATGCAGAAAACTCCATTCTTCAGTTTTTAATCGTTGGACTCCTTTTCCTGATAAGCCAAAAAAAAAAAAAAGATTGAAGAGTCTGAACAGGCATCAATTATTTATCAATTTCTCCTTAAGATACAAGGATGACCTTAATTTCTGTTTCTTTTTAATTTCTGATAGGTAATTCAGTCTTCCACATCTTAACCCTCCAGCCTAACAAGGCATCTGCATGTCAAATATACGATCTTCTCCATTGCTGTGACAAGAAAGAGAAGGGTCTGGTGGACCTGGATGCGGTCCTCAACTATGAGGGACTCACCCCTTTTAAACTGGCTGGGGTAGAGGGCAACACTGTGGTGAGTAAAGTGTTTCTTTACAATTTGTTTTTATTATTTCTGGTTGGAAGTATATGCCCCCTTTTCAGGAAGGATCTAAATGAGTTCAAACAAGGGCTACAATAAAATTGTAACACTCTAAAACAAAAAACAAAAAAGCTACGAGTGATGTATATTCCATGAACATCATGATGGTTCAGATTGTTGTCTCTAAGTCCAGTGACGCAGTAGGAGTTTTGTTATCTTGTTCCACTTCTGGAGCCATTTTCCAGAATGTTGCAGATTTCAAAGCTTCCCTGGATGAAGGTGGGGAAGATCTCTATGCTGACAAAGTGGACTCTATATATTTCCTTTGAAAGCCCTCAGCCCAGCTTACATAATGGGGATGCCAAGTCCTATTACTTACCATCACCAGTACTTCTCATCTTGAAAGTGTATGTATACAATCTTCTAACTCCTTCCTTGTAAAAATGGAGGCGGATATGTTGTGAGCTTGGCAAGGGCTCCACAAAGGAGAAAAATAATGTATTGCTGTATCTCAACCTTGATTAGCCCCTTCATGGCTCCCTTCTGGCAGGCAGTAAATAGATACTTCCCCTCCCCCCATACCTCAGGGGTTGGGTTTTAAAGGCAGATTGCTGAAAGCCCCTCTGTTTTGGAGCTCTTCAATCACAAATTAGATCTTAATTTTTAGTACATCAGAGAGTTGAAACGCAACCTATATGCATTTTAATGAACCTTTTTTTCATGAGCATTTTATTTATTCATTTATTTGATTGATATAAGCCTTTTTCAAGAGCTCATGGTGGCAATACATAGAGCTTTCTGTTCTATATTTTCCTCATTATAAAAGTCCAGTGGAAAAGCCAAGCTGAGAGACAGTGGTTGATCAAATCTAATGATTTGAGATTAGACTCAAACTCAGGATCTCCTTGGCCCTAATCCAACTGGAAAAAGTTCAGAGAAGAGCAACTAAAATGATCCAAGGCCTGGAGACTAAAACATATGAAGAACGGCTGCAGGACTTGGGTTTCGCTAGTCTAAAGAAAAGAAGAAATAGGGGAGACATGTTAGCAGTGTTCCAGTATTTGAGGGGCTGCCACAAAGAAGAGGGCATCAAACTATTCTCCAAAGCACCAGAGGGCAGGACAAGAAACAATGGTTGGAAACTGACCAAAGAGAGAAGCAACTTGGAATTAAGGAGAAACTTCCTAATAGCGAAGACAACTGTGGAACAGTTTGCCTTCAGAAATCGTGGGCGCTCCATCACTGGAGGTCTTTAATAAGAAATTAGATAGTCACTTGTCTGAAATGGTATAGTTCTCCTGCTTGAGCAGGGGGCTGGACTAGAAGACCTCTAAGGTCCCTTCCAGCTCTATTCTATTCTATTCTATTCTATTCTATTCTATTCACAAAATTACATCAGCCTTTCTGACCTGTTGTACTATAAAAGATTAAATGATTTGATTTAACAGAAGAAGCCCTAAACACCTGGCCAAAAAGGAGCATCAGGGCAAATATTTATTTGCGTAAATGAACTAAAGGCTAGCGACCCTAACCTACTAGTTTGTGATGTTACATTAAAGCCACATAAAATATTCAATTATAAATATTAGCATAGCATATTTGACATACATGCTCTGGACAGGAATCTACATTTCAAAGTGGAAGTTTATCAAATTTCCAGGCCACCCAACTCTGGGCTGTTTCACAAATTTTTTTAAAACGGAAACAATATTTTATATAAAAATATAACACTCATTTGAGAGAAAAACATAATTTTCTCCCATATCACCCTCAGTTTAAAGAAGGGTAGAATGCGCAGAACAGGCAAACTACAGGAGACAGACAATCCTTCAAATAGGCTAGTTAAATGTAAGGGAACTTCTGTGAATCCCACGGTGTAAGCCAAGTTATTGATGGTATTATTATATTCTCTAACTTTTCTATTAGCTTGCATTTTGGTCAATTAAAAGAGAGAAGCGTTATGAGAGATATTGGTTGTGGGAGCAAACACACCTTCAACAGCAAGCGTCTGGGCTGACTGAAATTTTTCTTTTCCCCCCAAATTAGATGTTCAACCACCTCATGCAAAGAAGAAAACACGTCCTATGGACTTTTGGGTCTTTGACATCTACCTTGTATGACCTTACGGAAATTGATTCATGGGGTGATGATCAGTCTCTTCTGGAACTTATTGTCACCACAAAAAAGAGAGAGGTATTGTGTTGAAAGGAGAAGCGGGCTGAAAGTTTCTTCTCAAAGTGGCTTTCTAGTAGAGATCCAGGTTTATTTGGTCAGGGCAGATCATCTTTTCTGAATACAGATTCTTTTCTACGACTAATTTTTCAAAGTGTATGCATAAGACAGTGTGGGATGCCTCCAAATGTCTGCAATAGGTTAGAGATTTTACGGCAGGTATCTGGAGAGTATGACTAATGAGCTTTCATACAATAAGATCTCCAAAGTGTGGAAGATTTCAAAAATCCAAGTGCTCTAATCGGCTAAAGAAAGAAAGCCATTGCTGCACTGGGTTTTCAGAGAATATTCCCTCAATATTATTCAAAGCACCCCTTTAAAACAGACATACTGTAGTGACTATCTCTGCATTACCAACAGTGCACTTTGAAAGAGGGGACAGCTTTCTTAATGTCACCCTGTGATCAAAAACCCACAAAGGGTTTCAGTAAATATTAGGTAATTATCTGGTGAAGCAGTGGTTAGAATGCAGTATTGCAGGCTGACTCTGCTCACTGCCAAGTGTTCGATCCTGACTGGCTCAAGGTTGACTCAGTCTTCTACCTCTTAAAGAGTGTTGTCAAGCACTATGAAGCAGTATGTAAGCCTAAATGTTATTGCTATTGCTGTCATTGTCTTACATTGACTGAGAGCTAAGGACCCATTTGTGTTATCCTATGCCACTCTTATGGTCATACTGATTGTTCATTAGAATATGCAGTGTTTAAAAGAATTGAAAGAAATAATGCCACCAACCAGCATATGAACTGGGTTTTGATGGTGGATTTTTTTAGTGTATTTCAGCCATGAATGGTCATCTGCCTTGCTCAAAGATCTCACACATCTTCAAGCTATGTTCTGCTTTTGCATCTTCATAATTAGCATTATCCACTTTTATTTTTACATACTGAAGACTTCTAGCCAGGCCTCCAGTGCTCCTTCCCCAAGTAATGAGAAACACTGAATATTTCAATACATTCCCTTTTAAAAACCATCGAATTACCCCCTTCATTTTCAGGGCTTTTGCTGTCTTTGAGAATTGTTTATTTCTAAGAAAAAGGCTGAACACAGGCTACTTTACATCCCTCAGGCCCGAAGAATCCTCGACCTTACTCCTGTGAATGAGCTGGTAAGCCTGAAGTGGAATAAGTATGGACGGCCATATTTTTGTATCTTGGCCTTATTCTACCTCCTGTACATGATTTGCTTCACAATGTGTTGCGTCTACCGGCCACTGAAAGAGCGAAGCTGCAATAAAACAGATGAGAGAGACAACACAATCTATGTTCAGAAACTTTTGCCGGTAGGTTCTTTAACACGAGTCTATAAAAAATGTAAAAATCACTTAACAATTTTCAATTCCAAGAGACCAACTCCTCTGAAGATTGTGCACAACCAGACATAGCCAAGGGCTGAAGAACAATTGGCTTGGGAGGCAAAAAGTAATGGCATTATCCCTTTAATATAATTGTGTGCTTGTGTGTGTGTGGGTGAACCAGTGGTGGGATTCAAATATGTGAACAACTGGTTCTCTGTGTGGATGCCACTTCCGGAAGTCCATTCTGGGCCTGGGCAACAAAAAATTAGCTACCGGTTCTGCCGAACTGGTGCGAACTGGCTGAATCCCACCACTGGGGGGAACCCCTACTATAACAAGATGTTGCTCTATACAGCAATTCTGTGCACATTCATTCAGAAGTTCTCAGTACCCTGTGGAGCTTATTCCCACTGCAGTGAAACCAGAAGTCTTGAGCTTGGAATCAGCTCAAATAATAGCAGGCAAATTGGTAGTTAGAGGGAAAAGTGTGGACACTATTAGTTCGGTTCATGGGTTTTCCAGACAAATGATAACAATTCAGAAGACTCCCTGAAAATTGCTCTTTAGCGAGTGCGGCAGTTAATGACCCGACTACGAGAGAACACATTTTAGGCAAAATGGAAATATGTACAGAAATATGGTGGGAGGTTTTCCATTACCAATGTGCTGCTGTTATGCTCCTGTGAGGAAGAAGAAGGGCACAGCTGTTGCGCTTGAGAGCTTCTTTGACCATAAACTGTGCTTGTACTAATATGTGTACAGCCTTTATTTTCTGTGTTGATCAAATAATAGGGGATTCTCTACACGAACCTCATTGTGGATGTGTCATGACCATAAGCAAGGCTTCAATTCATTTAGCGCTAAATTTTGACAGTAAATGTGGGTTGGAAGATATGAGTATATTCGTTTATGCTGATTTCCCCCACAGCAGCCTTCCTAATCTTAAATAGCACTATAAGCTTCACATTAAATTCATGAGGCTCTTTTTCAATAGTCTGATAAACAAAGGATCCCTAAAGTTGAAAAGTTTAATGTTCTTAATAAGCAACCGACTCCCCATAGTATACTTTTTCATCGGTATACAGAGGGATTCTTTCCCTTGAATTTGGCGTCTCTCTTTCTCTAAAATATCACTGTCACCTAATACAGTAATTTCCGTTGTCATCTGTCACAATTTTACTTCTGGAAGGTTTAGTTTCCATTGTCGTAACAGGAAACATTAGCATTTAATCTCCCGAGTATGAGGAAGTTGAAGCCTTTTTCTTTTTTTTAAAGAAAGAAAGGCAGATGGACACAGCAGAGACGAAGTCAAACTTTCTTAAATTATCAGAATGTCAGGCAGTTGGCTCACTTTGCTTGGAACTGTATTAATTCTGAAAATTGACTACCAGTGGGATTCCCAGCCGAAAAGCACATTAGCTCAAGTTATTAAGTAATCCTGCTGTATTCAAGTTTCTAAGTTTCCTGCTCTTTTTTTCCTTTTCTTCAAAATTGTAGAGTAATTGGGCAGTCCATCAAAGTAATTGTGTAGTTTTCATTAATTTCTAGAACCATAGCATGGATTCCACAGTGCCAGTCTTGTGCTTATCCACTATCCTTTGGGGAGATGTACACATTGCGACAGCTCTCCAAGGAAAAGGCAAATAGACGAGTAGTCACTAATATTGTTTCTCTGATTTGAAGATGGAATGCAGTCCTGGATATATTCTGAACTCACCACTTTTATTGATCCTCACTGCCATCTTGATCTAAGTCCATAAAACAAGGAAGTTGGATAACTGAAATATTAAAATTCTTGAGAATGCGATGTTCCTACCAATATGGGTTTGCTTTCCTTTTCAGGAGTCTTATATTACTACTGAAGATAATCACAGACTTGTTGGTGAGTTGATCACTGTTGTTGGAGCCATCGTGATATTGATCTTGGAGGTAAGAGGAATGTTTTTCCTTCTCCAATTTTTGTATGAAAAAAATTGAGTAGAAAGTAACTGAGCACCAGAAGAAGCATTCTACAATAGGATTAGCAATATTGTTTAACATAAGATCTTTGTAGATCCTCTGACCTCTATATGAAGGCTGCTACAGTGCATACACTAGATCCTAACCTAGTACAGTGCTAATCTAATGTGATACTGTAGTGCTTAACTAAGTAATCCTAAAGCTTTCCCTATGCAGAGGTCACAGGCGTTTTGAACCAGTCGCTTTTGCATCAGGGAGTGACTTCTCCAAAATGAAAGAAAAGGCCTCAGCATGTGATTGCAGTCCAGATAATTCATTCAGATTCTAGTATGGGGGGGGGAGAGTTCTGTCTCTGAATTCCTTTGAGTTTTGGGGTTTCTTTTCTTTGCTTGTTGGTGAGAAAATGAGCCAATTGTTTTTAAGTAGAGCACACCATTGATCAATGGCTTTATTCCAGATTCCAGATATCTTCAGATTTGGAATAACCAAGTACTTTGGGCAAACTATCCTCGGAGGACCTTTCCACGCCATCATGTAAGGTTCTTTCCTAGTAGTTGGTTTGCTGTTGAATGTTACTGGGGAAAAAAAAAAACTGTACAAATTCTGTTCTTCACTGCTGTTTCTATCTCTGCAGCATTGTGTATGCCTGTATGATTCTGCTGACCATGGTGATGCGTCTCACTAGCACCAATGGAGAAGTTGTACCCATGTCTCTGGCTCTGGTGCTTGGCTGGTGCAATATTATGTACTTTGCACGAGGATTTCAGATGCTTGGGCCCTTTACCATCATGATACAAAAAGTAAGGGATTGCCCACAAAAGAAGATGGTGATAGATAGATAGATAGATAGATGAAGGATATGCTGATGCAGTTTCTGGCAACATTTTTTCATCATAAATAGAAGGTGATAGAATCATAGAATTATAGGGAAGGAAGGGACTTTGGAAGTCTTGTAGTCCAACCCCCTACCCAAGGCAGGAGTCCTTATACCAGAGGTAGGCAACCTTGGCTCTTTTATGATTTGTGGACTTCAACTCCCAGAATGGCTGGCTCAGGAATTCTAGGGGTTGAAGTCCACGAGTCATAAAAGAGCCAAGGTTGCCTACCCCTGCCTTATACCATCCTCTATAAGGATAGTAAAGATCTTTATCTACCTATCACCTACCTACCTACCTACCTACCTACCTACCTACCTACCTACCTATCTATCTATCTATCTATCTATCTATCTATCTATCTATCTATCTATCTATCTATCTATCTATCTATCTATCTATCTATCTATCTATCTATCTATCTATCTATCTATCTATCTATCTATCACTTTCTGATCTAAGTTTTAGTCTTCATTTAGCAACTAAGAAAGATTTATCTTGGAATTTTCTCCTGGCCCTCATCTGTAGATTGCTTTTAGGTTTATCCCAGCTCTCCCCAGCTTAATCTGCTGTCACCACCCATTGAATAATAAAGAAAAATAGGACTCTTCTCTCCATATCTTTGCAGCTATCCTTCAGATCTAGCATGTTGAGTGAGATGTACTGATATTTCTCATATATTCAAATATTTCTGAATTCCTAACTAGAGGAATTATATGAAATAGCAATCACATCTAATTATTATCTAATGCCATTAACTGTACAGCCTCTCTTTAAAAAGACTTCCCACCCATAACTTTCCCTTTAAGTAAGCTTTCCCTCACTCAGTATTCAGTGTGGCATCTGCTGTCAATCATTCATTCATTTCTCTTCTGTTACAAAGGAGGATGCCCCTATGGGCATTTCCATCTTCAAGGAAGCTCTCCACTTCTTGGAACCTTGACTGCTCTGCAATTTTTTCTCTCCTTTTGGGATGGGAGTAGAAAGAGATAGCAGAGGTAAAGGGACTTAATAATTCTGAATATTCTAGGGCCCTTTTGGAAGCTTGTGTATGACTCTGTTGAATATTTAAAGGGCACAGTTCATTTTCATTGTGAGTTTAGATTGCCTGGCTGTTTTCTTTCTGTCCTGATTGGTAATAAATTCAAGACAGACAGAAGCAAATATTGAGCAGCTGGAGTTCAGTAGTTCAGTAGAAAAGTTCAGTAAAATAACTGTTACAGTAATGGCCACCAGCTTAAATGGCACCGAAAAAGAATTTGATAAATACGTTGACAATGTAAGGGAGAGAAAGGCTGTTCAAAGCTGCTAACCATATTGGCTTTATAAAACATTAATACAAATAAAAGAAGCAAATGTGTGAACTGTTTCCATCTTCATATGCTTTCCTGTAGCAATCAATAAAATGAGAATATATCAATTCTGCAAACAAAAAAGATAGAACTAAGGCAGTCAAAACTCAGCAAAACTCTGTTGAAGAATAGCTGGAATTTGGTTGACAGAAAGCATAAAAAATGTCTAGAACAAATAATTTAAATGCTACAGGCAAGATAATCCTGTTTCCTCACTCCACTACTGAACTTTCATATATCGGGGCTATTCTATCTACAGGGCTTCAGTTTAACTACTAAATATGTTCATGTTGAAGTGGCTGTTTCCAAAATTCTGATTTCTGACCTAAGGCTTGGGGTCAGGATGACCTTTTCCCGGGACCCTTCAGATGGGTTAGACTTCAGCAGCCACAATTCCTAGCTAGCAAAACCTTTAGAAGCGAATAGATAAGGATCCCTTGAAGTTGGAATGGGGCTGGAATGATATAGTCTAATCCAGAGCATCTTTGTCTTGGTCTAGAATGCTGTTCCTTGAATGTAGTTTTGTGTGAGAGAAGAGCTGCTTGGTCACTGTATGTTTTTCTTTCTAGATGATATTTGGAGACCTCCTCCGTTTCTGCTGGCTCATGGCAGTGGTCATCCTTGGGTTTGCATCTGGTATGTTACATATTCTAGACTACATTCTTGTGAGCTTGGCTTACAAAGAAAAGTGTAGCAATTCTTTAAAGCACCGAGAATGGGAATATTACCAAATTCCTTCCTCTTGATTATAGGATATCTTCTGTTGTAGCTATATCTTTTGAGTTTTCCTTTTGTTTGCATGTTACCAACTAATAATAAAAGGAAATGTATATATAAATAGTATAATGTAATCTTGAAATTAATAGTTATGATAATAATGAAAAAAGGAGGGAGCCTCCCACCATTTTTATTGGATTGCAATGGGTTTATCTGATTGGATTCTATATTCTGTAAAATTCTCCTGAGGCTGGAACTGGTTACTTGATATGCTGTGTAAATATTTCCTTCTTGCAGTCTCTATCTTCCTTTTCTCTATGTTGTCAGATAATATGCTATTTAATTTATTGCTTAAGGTGATAGCTTCATGAGTCTGATAAAATAAGTTATGATTAATGGTAGTGAATGGCAGAGTAATTGATTAGACTTCATCCTGCCACAAGACTCATAGTTTTTATTACAGCAGATTACCATTGCCTATCTTAAGCTGGCTGTGATATTTAACCTTTCTTGTACCTCTTATCCTAATGTATCAAATCATAAAATAGAATCTGACGTATTTTTGAAGTTTTGCCAAGATCCTCTACCAACTATCACTAATTCAGTGTCATAAAGATGCATGGCATTTCATAGAACTGCATATATAATAGTACAAATCCCTCAGTGTCATTTTTAATTTTTTTTTTAAAAAAAAATTTTATTAAAAATTTTAAGAATATAAAAATCTACAAATTTCAATAAGTTTATACATTTTAATAATTACATGTTGATCATTTATACACAATTCTGTCTCAATCTTAGAATGTTTAAAACCATAAAGTCTTTTAAAATGTTTTATTTTTCAACATTTCAAGTAATTGCAAATAAGAGGACCATTGACAATTAGATATCTTTGCTACCAGTTATTCTCTTGATTTCATTTTAAATGTTCTTTGGCAAAATACTATTATTTCACAATAAGTGAACCATTTGTGTTTGCCTATTATTTCTCTCTTGTAATATGCTTCTTTTGCTGAAAGCCACAGGGGTATTTTCAGGCACAACCTGGGTTTGTATCTATTCTTAATTATAGCATGTCTAGCATAATGATTTTTTAAAATCCAAACTGAACTTGACTTTGTCATACCACAAATATTCATGAGGTCCAAATCTCAAGTCATGTTCTCCTAACTCTAAAAGCCTTCTATTTCTCAATAGAACCATCTATTCTTTCATCCAAATCAAATAGCAAGCACAAATAAAGCACAATTTCAAGTCAGATAAACACACTCCTCCTCTTCGTGTCTTGTAGCACCTTATATTTAACTCATGTTTTTTCCCCCTGTCACATAAATTTAGATATTCCTTTTGCCACTTTTTAAATGGTGCATCTGTTGTCAAAAGAGTTATTGTATGAAACAAAAACATCATTCTAGGTAGAACATTCTAGGTCAAAACGTTTATAATAACAGCCTGATAATCCATCTGGTCTAGGCACTTTTCCTAGTTTAATCTTTTTTGTAGCCTCAGAAACTTCGCTTATTACTATAGGTCAGTTCATCATCTTGTATCTTTTCCTCTGCAATCATCAGTAAATTTTGTTTCTTTAGATATTCATCTATTTTCTCTAAAGAGATGTCACTTCTTTTATACAAATGGGAATAATATTGATGAAATGCTTTTGTATGGCCGCATTGACCATTCATACAGTGTCTCCCTCTTTTAATTTAAATATCATTTTCTTTTTGTAATTTATATGCTAACCACTTCCCTGGTTTATTTGCAAACTCATTTTTTGCTTTGCATAATTCATTTTTATTTCCATTTCTCTGACTGTTAACATAGATACAACAACAACTATATGTTGTTGGAGAAGCTTAATTTGCTGAGAAATATTTATCTTCTCTGGAGAATTCTTAAATTCTTCTTTTCTCTTTATCTCATCTAAAATAACGTGCATTTTCTCTTGACTTTTCTTTTTAAGTTTGCTATTATATTGTATAAAATAACCTCTAATAAAAGCTTTGAGAGAACCTGTTTAGTGTAATAGTTAAGGCAACAAGCTAGAAACTGGGAGTAGTTCTGCCTTAGGCCCAGAGCTGGGTGACCCATGCACTTGTCTAGGAAGACCCCAAGATCAAGCACAATTGAACAGAGGAAACAATAAAAATAAAAGCTTTATTTGCATACCAAACCATTGTTAAATCAATCAAGTTTCTAGCTACCCCTGAGACTTCCCACATATTACAATCTAACCATATAAGCACTCTCTGCATTAAAATTTCTAAAGGCTTCCTCTCCATCAGATTGAGAAAAACAGGGCATATAAAAATAATTTGCAGAGTGAACAAATGGCGTCTCTCTCTTCCCTTAGCAGCATTTCCAAGTGTTACTCCTTCCTCCTGTTATTCTCAAGAAATTAGTTGCTATAGAAAGAAACGAGTGAGAATTATATTTGGTTCAGTCTGGGAAAGATTATCTGTCTGTTTGTCTAATATCTATCTATATCTATCACAGTTATATCATGCATTCTTGGCAAAATCTAATCTAATCTAATCTAATCTAATCTAATCTAATCTAATCTAATCTAATCTAATCTAATCTAATCTAATTCAATCTAAACCAATTGGCAACAGTAAGGAAACCTAGGCCAAAAGCTTTACAGAAAAGGTGTGTTTGTAGAGAAATCTGATTGGAAACAACGTCATGCTGTAAGTGGTTTGGGCAGGGTTTCTTTTGCAAAAGAGATGCAACAGGAGAATAACAATGAAGGCTGACTGAACAATTCAGCTACACAATGATACTGAGAGCAGACAAAACTTTACACATGGCAAATGTCCAACAAGAGATCATCTTCTAATTAGAAACTGAACTCATGTTCTTTTGTTTCCTTTGTCAGCATTTTACATCATCTTCCAAACAGAAGACCCCAATGAGCTGGGCCATTTTTATAGCTATCCCATGGCACTCTACAGCACATTCCAGCTGTTTCTCACCATCATTGATGGACCTGCCAACTACGAGGTGGACTTGCCTTTTATGTATGGCATCACTTACTCTGCTTTTGCTATTATTGCGGCCCTTCTTATGCTCAACCTCCTTATTGCCATGATGGGGGATACCCACTGGCGTGTGGCTTATGAGCGGGATGAACTTTGGAGAGCACAGGTGAGGGATGAGGGTTCTTTTGCCTATTAATTGATTGTACATGATGGAGGGGAGGGAACTGGGGAGGGGACCTGAGCAGATAATTCTCTTTAGATTAATTTCTATCTAATGAAAGCAAATAGAAAATAAGTTCAGAAAACTTATTCTGTGTCCATTTAATAAAAATCTGCCCCAAAGGGGAATCTTCTCATGATAAAATTGAAATGAAAATATGTTCAGTATCCTTTCTGAATTCGAATTCGAATTATGTTGTGATTCCAGAATCCCAAACAAATCAGTGACTCTTTTCAACTGGTATAATTATTATTGGGAAAACAAGATTTCAATAATCATACCTGTTTTAAGTATATATAATTGAATGCGGGGAAGTAAAACTTGGCTTTTTAAAAGTTAATTATGGAGTTTCCTAATTTGTTCACTCATGCATAATGCATGACTGCAGGTAAGAATCGTATCTACATAAATCCAGATGTATGGAAGCTAGAATGGCTTTAAAAATCAGTATAGCAATAATAGGATTAGAGAAAAATTGAAGAGAAAAAAAAAAGCCCTGTCAACTTTTAAGGGAAAAGTGAAAAAAAAAATTGCCAAAGAAAGGAGGAAGAAGGAATAAAAATTCTGAGCCTGCTTGTCCCCATCAGAGCGGACGATATTTGGATCATTTCCTAAATTTGTAGCTATGGGATATGCTGCAATTCATGAAGGTACATTGCATACTGGCACTAAGAGAAACTCCAAAACCTGCTTTAGGAATATTACCCAAGGTTACATGGACATTTCAGTGTTTTTGTAGAAGTTAAGGGTAACAAAGTACCCCCTAAACGTCTGAAGGAGAAGTAAACAATGAAAAGCTACATGGAATCCTTTCCATGTGGAGTTCTGGAAGCATCAGGACTGGATGAACAATGGCTCCAAATAGTGTTTAATGTGGCCATACTCCTCCAGGGAATTTACAAATGTAAATCTTGTTATTCTTTAGTCTGTGTTGCCTTCTTCAATTATCGCAAAAGAGGAAGGTTCCAGCCACGACACTAGTGCAATCCCTTGATTTAATTAAAACATTTTGATTACCCAGTTTTTAAAATTGTGTGTTTCAGGTTGTTTCCACTACCATTATGCTAGAGCGCAAACTCCCACAGTGCCTCTGGCCTCGCTTAGGCATCTGTGGAAAGGAATATGGGCTAGGTAACCAGAGATATCTGAGGTAAGTTTCATAATCAGTAGAGTAATTTGTGTATATTTTCTATGATAAAGAGGATATTATGTGTGTGGACTAGTTACTATCCGAACCAAATAGCACACAAATCTATTTACTTAATAAAACCATAGCATCAATAAATTGATATTTGGGATATTCTCATGGATATGGGAAAGCTTAAACAGAGGCCAAATAGATTGACAAGTAGCAGAATTAAGGAGAAAGACTACAGAACTACAGAAATAGTCATCTAAAGTTGGCCCTAAGAAGGAACAATCTCAATACCAACATTCTCTTCCAACAGAACAAGACATAAATGCTAACTCTTCCCTTAGTATTATTATTAATATATTCTCTTAAGATTTACTTCTGTATATAATGGTGATGGTAATGACTGATGATTGATGAGATAGATAGACAGACAGACAGACAGACAGACAGACAGACACAGAAAGATAGACAGACAGACAGATATAGATGATAGTGTTATGACCCAGGTGGTCAAGGCAAGGCAGGCCTTTAGAGAGTCCTTTATTGTCCTCCAGAAGTGTTCAACAAATGGCCCTCCAATGACCAGTAAGGCTCCACCCCACACTACCCTGAAGGCAGCCACCCTCAGTCCCCCAAACAACAGCCCATGTCATACCAGGAAAGTCGACAAGACAAAAGTCCAGGCATAAGACAAATGGCAGACCTCGGGGCAAAGACGAGGTACAAGGCAAAGGCAGTTCTCAAGGTAAAGCAAAGCAAAGGGCAAAAGCAGTCCACAAGGGCAAAAGCAGTCCACAAGGCTAGGGCAAGACAAACGGCAGTCCTCAAAGCGAAGGTGAAAAGCAGTCCTCGAAGCATGGCAAAAAGGCATGAGTCCAAGCTGGGGGAGTGTAATCCAAAACAAGCAATTGTTCCTGGCAAAGACTAACTTCCCATGGCTTCTCTGTAAGTCAGTCCACTCCAAGTGTTTCTTGTGAGGAGGACTGGGGTGACCTTCTCCCAACTAACCTTGCAGCCCTTCTCTACGTTCAGCTCTCCATGCCCTTGGATTGAGTGGAGGAGGCAGCTGTTCCTCCTCAGAGGGGATCTGCTGCCTATCAGCACCACTGCCTGTCAGCAGCCAATCCTCCCCTGTGTCTGTGATGGCAGGCAGCTCTCCGTCTGGTTGACCACCTTCCCCAATGCCTGAGGGGCCTGGGACAGCATCGTCCTCAGCCTCTGGCCTCTCTAAACATGCCAAGGGAGACGTGTCATCCCTGTCGGATGGTCCCACTTGCAACTCCTCCTTCTCCTCTGAATCAGGCGCCGATGGGGCCATGACAGATAGATGATGAATGAGAGGGGTAGGTAGGTAGGTAGGTAGGTAGATGTGATCATGATCGTGACATTGAAGTACTTGTTCCCCCTTCCTCTCCTCCCCACTGTAATCATTGCAAAGATATATTTATGGAAAAAGGTTTCTGTTTGCAGGATAGGATCTAAACTGGAGCTCATTTTTTCCTGAGGTGCTGTTATGCTACTATATATACACAGTATATTCAAATGGAAAAGTTGCTCAATGGGCATACAGCCATAAACATGGCATAAAGGTTGCCAGGTTTATAAAGCAATCAGCACACAGCATCTGAGCACATGTCACAGTGAGACACTTGATAGGATATGTGATGACTGCATCTCTGCTATTCCATATTGTTTTAGCTCAGATCGATCAAAAATAGGCTGCAAATCCCAGAGCCAAACAGCAGCTGAAGCATATATCAAACATAGGCTATTAAATCTATTTTAAATACATTGCAACATTTATATTTATCACGACAAATCTCTTGGCATCCTGAAATTACCACACTTCAGCATTTTTACATGAGGTGTCTCCTTTTCTTGTATTTTTTTCTTGGACATAAACATTTATAGCATTCATTTCAATTCCATTCTTCAATGTATCACTATTAATTCCATTGAAACCTCTAAACCAGAGTTCCCCAACCTTTCCAGCTTGGCGGCCCGGAAGGAAAGGGAGGAGCAGGGAAATGTGTGTGTGCGCAGTGCGTGCGCAGGCACAAACAGTCACGCACATGGTGGTGCTAGCGCCCGTGTGCATGCGCAAGTGGGCCACTGGTGTCTGTGCGCATGCACAAACGGGGCCACTAGTTCAGTCCTTTTCTCTCAGTTCTGAAATAATTTTCTATTCCCATTATCTTTCTCATTTTTTAAATGCCTTGAAATTTTAGCCATTCCCTGCTCTCTTCGATTGGATTCTTTTCAACTCTCTTTTTCTCTATGAGTACATTATACAGTATAGGCAATATCATCTCATTCTTTGGCAGCAATCACTCTCTTACATGCATTTTTGTATCCATAACCTCTTTCATTTCATCATTATGCTAAGCATCCTTTTTTGTACTTCCTGTTAGCCTAATTCCACATATTTCATTAGTATTTTGTAGCATAATTCTCTTCATTCTGTGTCAATCAAATTCCACATCATCTTTATTGGGTGGGAGGGGAATGCATTTGAGTCATATTGACTCCTGGAAATTACCTGGATTAGTCCCTGCAGTTTTCTTGGCAACATTTTTGGGAGTGGTTTGCTCTTGCTAATTCCTAGGGCTGAGAGTGAGTGATCAGTCCAAGGTCACCTAGTTGGCTTTGTGCTTAAGATAGGATTAAACTCATGGTTCCTGGTTTCTAGCCCAGTGCCTCAAGCTGGTCTCCATATGGGAGTTACATATTTGGATTTAGCAGCAAAATTGTGCCTTGTTGAGATATGGCACTAAGAAATGCTTAGCTAGCTGTTTATTTTTTATGAATGACGTGGTGCTTTCAGCTAAATCATAACACTGACTGAATCCCCAAATTCAGAACAATCCAACCTGGTAAAATTTAATGCCCTTCCAACAGCTGTCTTTGAAGGGAAATTATGGAGTATCCCACTTAAAAAAAGACTTTGCTCTTGAGTTCCTGAAACATTAACCCATGTTTTGCTATAATGCAATTATATAGGTGCCCAGTTGTAGCTAATAACTCTCTATCTAGACAGATTTCCAGGGCACCCAAATGTATTTCATTTACAATTACAGAGTATTACCATCTGATAACTGTGATTTTTGTTTCTCTGAATGTGAGTGTGTTTTGTTTTCCTATTATAAAATTCCACATAATTTGACCACATCAGTGTTATATTTATTAAGTTTTAACATAGCTTTTACTTGCTGTTTTGCAATTACTTTTCTTTTTTGTTTCTGAATTGGTCAATGACTATAGTCAATTCTACTTCTATTAAATTGAGCATCTAGTTTATCGGTGAAATTGTGTCTCTTATAAAAAGAAATTGCGTTTTTTATGTTTAAACCAAAAATATAAAATATGTGTTAAAAACTACATATGGGACATTTCTCTCTTCAAATCCACATTATCCTTGCCAATTCCTAATAAAAATAATAAGGATCATGCTCAAGAGATTCTCTAACACTTAGCAATTTTTGTAATGTTGAATACAGATTGAGTTTTTTTTGTCAAAAAAGCAAAGCAAAGGGCAAGACTAATCTTTTCACTCCAAGTTTGCTCATCTCTGTGCTTTTCCACTGTTTTCCATTAATACTACTTATTCTCTAGCAATTTCTCTCTCCATTTCATTCCTCCTGTCCCCCCTGCATGGGAAGATTATGTATTAAATGTGACTATACTGTAATGGTTGGGCAATAATTTCTGTATTGTATTTATACTGTTCAACCTTCCAAGCTGGGCCCCCTTCAGAGCTCACAAAATTCCCCAGAAAGAATTGCTATTTTTGAGAATTCTGGAAATTGGTACACCCACCTAGATTTTTGTGCACCTGATACATTCCTAAACATACGTGTGTGTATGATTAAAAGTAATAATTTTCCAACATATTCAGAGGCTGCCCATGCTTCTGTTAAATTTTAGGTCGCAATAATCCCTGCAGCTTTTTCCAAAGAAACATCATGATAATGGTTTTCTGCTGTGAAAAATGGAAAAGGTGGAGCTTTTTATCCTTTACTTTCATCTTACACAATAATTTCACTTATTTTGTTTAAATTTTTCAAAACATTAAAATTCTCCTTTACAAGTTTAGAAAATTCCTTGAGCATTGGAGGTTAATAATTTAGGAGAATTAAGATTTCATGCAACCATTAAATTATGATGACTGGGTTTTACCATCCTGAATTATAGCATTACTTACTGACATCCATTATGTTTCAAGCAATATTAAAATATTTTTCTTAAAACGTAGCTCAGGAGAAATAGAGATTTCCATAAAGTTTTTTTTAAACCTTGTTTTATAAGCTGTTGGGCTTGGTAATTATCTGCTACTTTTTTGCCATAATCTATTTCATATATTGCCTAGCAAGAAATCTGACATTTTAGAAGGGCATGCACTCAGTAACTAACCCCAACTTCCTACCATGGGTATTCATGTGAAAATTTGAAAATATGTTTGTTGCCTTCACACTTTACATTTTTAAAGATGCCCAAAACACAAAGTGATTTTCATACTAACAATCTTCTTCTATCGTAATAGATGAGTAATACTCATGTGGGGATCCCAAAGGTTCCTTTTAAAGAGGCAACTGGACTTTCTTTGTCTTTCCTCGGAGACATTTCACTTCTCACCCAAGAAGCATCTGCAGTTCTGAACCAGAATTCAGAACTGAAGAAGCTTCTCGGATGAGAAGCAAAATGTCTTCGAGGAAAGATAAAGCAAGTCCAGTTGCTCTTTAAAAAGCATCTTTGGGAGAACCATGACCTGGATGACTGAGAATCTCCATAGACACTCATGTGGGAAGTTCCTAAGTAAGTAGCAGATCATGTTAGATCTAGGTCAGATTCTTGCCTGAAGATATGTCATGGTATTTGGGAATAACTTTGGGAGATGGGAGGAAGATATGCTGCCTAAGAACGATCAGATAAAAGGCAGGACCCACAGCTGCACAATGGGCATACACACAGAGACACACACAAAACCAACAAAGAATCCTCCCTAATTTATCAGATGTAAAAAGAGGCAGGACCCACAGCTGCACAATGGGCATACACACACAGACACAGACACACAGAGACACACACAAAACCAACAAAGAATCCTCCCTAATTTATCAGATGTAAAAAGAGATGCACTTTCAGACCTGGAAGCTTGTGGTCAGCCTTGCCAGGTAGACCAACAAAAAGCACAAGATGAGCTTATTCTACATTAAAAGAATCTTTTTTCACAGCCTGATAAGTCAGGGAGAATTCTTTTCATTTTCTTTCTGTGCCCACTATGTAACTGTGAATTCCCTTCTCCACTTTTATTTTCTTGTTCCTTTGATAGCATCTCTTCTTCCAGTCTGCCAAGGTCATTCCAACATACCATTACTAAATCTCAAGGCCATCACATTTTGTTATCCCCAATGCCTGGAAGAAATGTCTAGCATCTTTGAAATAAAGATGTCAAGTAATAAGGCTTTTCCAATCAACTACTGAGCTAGATTAAGAATAGCCAGCTGTTTTTGGCTAGTTAGGCTTGCTAGATTTCTGAGAAAATATCTTAAAGGAAATGCTGTGGAACTGAGCTGGTCTCTGGATCCGTACCCTTATTACTTCCTAAGATGCCTCAAGATCCACTTTGGAGTTAGATGCATTCTGGGGATAAAGATGGTGGGCGACTACAGATGATC
Source organism: Azemiops feae (assembly GCA_023970755.1). NCBI lineage: Eukaryota > Metazoa > Chordata > Lepidosauria > Squamata > Viperidae > Azemiops > Azemiops feae. The sequence continues at coordinate 317,212 of JALGBA010000031.1, forward strand.
TTTTTACACACAATCCTCCAAATCCTTCAAATTAAGAAATCAAATTCAGTAATACCAGATACCAAAGAAAATCTGGACCAGCAGCATTGTTGATTCCCAGATTAGAACAATCAATGTGGTCTGTCTAGATGTAAGGCATCAAAGTTTCTGTTGTCGTTGTTCTAATAACCTATCAACACATTTCATACTAAACTGGCTTGGATCCTCTATACTAGACTCACATCTTGTATGGAGTATGGGTGGGAATTTATGCCACCAAAATTAGAATAGAAGTGGTAAAGAGCACATTTCCCACACTTTGAGCAAGACTGCCTAGCCTTTAGAAAACCTTTAGTGTTGGCAGTTTCTACCCTCCAGTGGCTGCTTGGCTATTCTTGCCTCCCTGCCTTTTCCCCAAAACACATTTTAGGAAACCAGGTATTAAATAGAAGGACTTTGTGTGATCTTTTCCGGCCAGGAAAAAAAACACACAGATATGGACTGAAATTTCTCTCAAACTATCACTTGGGCTTCTTCTGTTATGTTGGAATTCATCACTCCCTGTATCCCTTCTCCCATCCTTTGGGGATGGAAAGCAGGGCAAGGTAAAATGTCAAGAGAATTCAGTTGGGGGTTCCTGTCTTTGTTCTGCTTGCTGCTAATTCAAGCGAGGCAGGGAGGAGGTGGGTGGGTGGGGGGAAAACTGTCTTGGTCGGCTGCTTTTGCAACATGAGCCTTTTTTCTGTCTGCAGTGATTTGGGATCTCGCCATGAATATTGATTACATGTGAAATATTGGCAGAGGGAGGGCCCGTTTTTTTCATAGAGGAAAGAAAGGAGGAAGAAAGAGAAGAAGGGAATTCTGCTCCAAAGCGTCATTCTGGTTACCATTTTTAAGTAGCTTCTGTTTAAAAATTATGCTGCAAAGTGGGAAGTATAGCTGCAGTGACTGGTTTATGTTGTCAGTTGTCTTCATTTTCATCTCCCTTGCATATATAGACACAGGGCTTTTTTTGTCATAGAGCGCCCAGAACGGAGTTCCGGCACCTTTTTTGGATGGAACCTTGTAGGGTAGGCAAAGTGGGTTGTATGACATGTGTGAGTTCTGGCACCTTTTCTTTTTACAAAAAAAGCACTGTATAGACACAATATCTTTCAGCACAACAGCCACATCTGCTGTGAACATGAGTTAGTGAAGGATTCCCCCACCCTAACCATCTATAGTTGTTCAAGGCATCAACCTGCCAACAACTGGTGAAAGCAAGAAGCCATTGCTGTAGTACAGTATTTCTCAATCTTGCAACTTGAAAATGAGTGGACTTCAACTCCCAGAATTCGCCAGCCAGCATACTGGCTGGGGAATTCTGGGAGCTGAAGTCCATGCATCTTCAAATTGCCAAGGTAGAGAAACACTGCTCTAGTAGAACCAACTAATTCAGTTTGCTTCTCTGCATCACTGCTGACCATCACCATAAATATGATCTAGCCAGGATGATTTTTTTCTTGATTTCCTTGTCCTGGAAATGCTTCAGTTATATTTTTCCTCCTGCACTTTTCCACAGCTAGAATGGTGTTATGGTGAAGATGCTGCATTAGCACTGCAGAACCAGATTTAACACCAGCCTCAGCCATCCACCCTCAGAGTGGCAAAATACCTCCCCTCAACACAACCTGCTTTACAGAGTTGTGGATTTAAAACAAAGAGACATTCCCATTTATACCATGCTCAGCTCCTGGGAAGAAACACAATATATAAACCTAATTAACTAACAGCAGGGTATAAAGGAGAGGCATATGAAGGTGCAGTATGAAAAAGACATTTTGACAGTTAAATCTGCATTGAAACAAACACCTTTGCTATGAAAGGATTATATGTGTCTCTTCTGCATGTTGAATTATGCTGTAAAGTGGGGAGGTTTAGGAAACAATGAAAAAGACTGTATTTATCTCTCTAGGCACGAGTGCCATGCCTGTCTCTGGTGCAGTATGTTTTGCAGAGTTTGCTATAAAATAAGAAGGGAATTTCTTTTCTTCTACAGCCAGCTCAGTCTTCTAAATATCAGCAAAAGTGAGGTAAAAATTAAAACAGGCACCAACAAAACACACCCCATAATCAGAAAGTGGACTTTGGGAAGAACAAAAGCAAGAACTAGGAAATACATGCTAGATGAATTTTGCAGAAACATTTTTAATTGACTATATCTCACTCTGCTTATGTTGATCTTTGACCATAATAGAGATTTAATTGATTGTAGAAATATAGCTACAGTATCCTGATTGCTAAAAACATTTTCTTCCTACCCCTCCCCTGCTGATGTAAGTGTGTGAATTCCCACAGACCTCCAGTCTGGATCTATATGCAAGCAACATATAGTTTGAGGAGCTTCTTCCCAACTTCTGGGGAACTCAGATATATCTATCTATAAAATTGTTTTGACACTCCTATTAACATATTTTAATTATTTTGGGATATAGGATGAGCCTCTAATGTTATGGGACAGATATATAAATAATATGTGTTCAGTCTGTTACTTTGGACTAGGTAGGCACCAAGTCTTCTAGCCCCATGAAAGTAGCTGAAGAATAGCCTGTGAGACCCAGTCAGTTTTAAAAATAAAGCCATTTTGGTATAGTGGTTAAGGCATCAAATTGAAATGGGAGACCATGAGTTCTATTCCTGCCTTAGGCACAAAGCCTGCTGGGTAACCTTGGGCCAGTCCCTCTCTCTTAGCCCTAGGCAGAAGGCAATGGCAAACCACTTCTGAAATTGTGTCAAGAAAACCATAGGGACTCATCCAGATAGTTTCCAGGAGTCACTGACTCAAAGGCACAAAAGCAAACTATCAAAAAATAAACTATGTTGCAGAATCATGCAACCTTGCATTATGTAGTGGCTATAGTTTTCAAACACCAAAGTACATTTCAAATATCCTGGAAGGAGAAGAAATTGGATTATCACATGTTGTTTATTTCAGTACAGTATTTTCTCAGAAAACAGAAGAAACAATACCAAATATTCACTTGCAAATTCACTTTGCCAAAATATTTACTGTGCATCTTCTGAGTTCAGTGCCCTGTGTTCTCACTTCACTTGTTCCAATTAGATCTCTAAATATTTGGGCTCATACATACAACTGCCTGTTGTAATCCCCTGGGATTTGATTGTCAAGTGTCCAAAATCCCCTCACGTGAAAGTAATATTGAGAACACAGTAATGGAGGAGTGAATATTATATTATGTGATTTATTTTGTTAGTTGTTAGTATATTATTAGTATATTATCTGCTTCACTCTGTTTTTGTTCTTTTAAGTTTTGCTGGTCATTGATTGAATAAATATGATTGATTGATTGATTGATTGATTGATTGATTGATTGATTGATTGATTGATTGATTGATTGGGAAGTCATCTACCACATCTGTGACTTGCCATAGCTAACAGGGTGAAGCAGCCCCAATGGGCAAAGGGCCAGAAAGAATGCAAACTCACAGATCGGTGACGGAGCACTGAAATAACATGAATGTTTAAAAAAAAAGGTCCAAAAATGTCAGGCACTTCTTGACATTTATAAAAAGAACCCCTGTTTTTAAACTGATGGTAGTTTTAGGGCATCTGAAAATGTCAAGTATATCACGATGTGTTTCATTGTGCAGCTGGATTCAGGGAATGTGTCTTTAGGATCTTGGTGGTATGATGCACATCACATTTGTTCCAGAGTTACTGTTCTTATTGATAGCCAGTTTCTTGCAGTCTCCACCTTGTCACAGTCTTCCACAAATGTCTGCCAGCCAAGAGGGCTGGTAGATGCTTGTGGGGAAATGAGCTGTACCAAATGGTGCAATCATACCCTTATTCTGTTCTTGCTAATCTGCATTGAAGTTTAGTGGTCATGATCACATGCATATTTAATACCTGCCTGGTTAGCATGCATGAATATGGTATGAATGAATCCTACAGATTTATTTTATGGGGTTAGACAATGTTCCAATTCATAGGAAGACAAATCAGGCATTACAGATTGCCTGTTCTGTAGTAAGGGGTTTGGGGTAGGGAAAGCTGCTATTTTCTTGCTCATGGCTTAAATTCAGCCATTATCAGGAATAGAAACAGCTATTACACTGATGCCTTAATTGGGATGCGTGTCCTTCATAAACTCCTGTGTTCTGTTCTCAGTCCAATTTGGGCCAAAATCACATCCTATATATAATCTTTATCAAAAGTAATGAGTAGGGGTAATGGAAAAGAGAGAGCACTGCAGTTCTTCCTTCCCCTGCAAACTGAATGCTTAGTTTGGATTTTAGTGCATGTTCAGCTCTCGTTCAAAAAAATAAGTTTGACCTTTGTAATGTTTTTTTCCCCTTACGGAAATGTAAGGAAAATTCTGAAGGCAGGGTTTTTTTGTTTTTTGTTTTTTTTAAATCCATTTGCTTAACAAGAAATAAGATTTCTTCTCTTGTATCTATTGTTATACTGGCTTAAGGCCAGTATACAGGCACATACAGGTAATCCTAGACCAGGGGTAGGCAACCTTGGCTCTTTTATGACTCGTGGACTTCAACTCCCAGAATTCCTGAGCCAATCGGCTCAGGAATTCTGGGAGTTGAAGTCCACGAGTCATAAAAGAGCCAAGGTTGCCTACCCCTGTCCTAGACTATACAACAGTTTATTTAGTGACCATTCAAAGTTACAACAGCATTGAAAAAAGTGACTTATGACCATTTTACACACTTATGACCATTGCAGCATCCCCCTGGTCACATGATTTATATTCGGATGCTTGACAACTGAGTCACATTTATGACAGTTGCAATGTCCTGGAGTCATGTTTTTGTTGTTGTTGTTGTTTTGCAATCTTTGCAATCTTCTGCCAAGCAAAGTCAATGGGGAACAACCGTGTTACCAATTTAAGAACTGCATTGATTCACTTAACCAATGTGGTAAGAAAAGTCATAAAATGGGGCAAAACTCATGTAGCAAATTTCTCACTTAGAAACATAAATTTTGGGCTCAGTTGTGGATGTAAGCCGAGGACTACGTGTAGATATAGAGATGACTGACATGTACTTGTCATTAAACTTAAAGATGCTGGAATAAACATTTTTGCATAGCAGAGTTTTGAAAAGAAGACACAAACTAACAGAGACTAACGTAAAGGAGAAAAGGAAAGAAAAAAGGAAAAAAGACAAAAAAAAACCTGCAAAAAGAAAGAATAAAAAGAAATATCTTCCAATGTTCTTTGTGGCAAATAGTATAATTACAGAATTATCTTTTACTCTATAGGTGGAAAAAGAAAAAACACCTTTTTTCTATTATCTATTATCTATCTAATCAACAAAGCCATAAATCATAAATTCATTTTTTCCTGTTTCTTGCAAAAAGTCTCTAAGGGGTTTCCAGTTATCAATAAACATAGATACTGTCTTTTCTCTAATCAATGAAGTCAATTTAGCCAACTCTGCAAGTTCCATCATCTTCACAAGCCTTTCCTTCATTAAGAGTAATATTAAATCTTTTGAACATGTAATAATCTCACTGCAGTTATCAGATATAAAAAACTAAGTTCCATGACTTTTTTTCAGCTGTCAGACCATTTTTACCATTTTTAAATGATACAAATGAAATTACCTTTAGATAAAAATAAGTAAAATGAAGGCATAGAAGAAGCAAGTTGGGATAAGACATTTTGACTATAAATACAGTGGACAGCCGGTTACTTACAAACTATATGTCTCAATAAAAGATAGTCAGGCATTCTCACTTCATTTTCTCTCTATAAACTGGTTACTTTGAGAGTTCAAATAAGGTTATAAAAATCAACAACTTGAAAGGTACATCATCTTTAATACCAGAGGATACCTGGTCCACAATAAATTCTACCTAGGGAAATATAATTGAACAGACTATAATGATCCAAGGCCTGGAGACTAAAACATACGAAGAACAACTGCAGGACTTGAGTTTGGCTAAAGAAAAGAAGAAATAGGGGAGACATGATAGCAATATTCCAGTATTTGAGGGGTTGCCACAAAGAAAAGGGGATCACGTTATTCACCAAAGCACCAGAGGGCAGGACAAGAAACAATGGTTGGAAACTGATCAAAGAGAGAAGCAACCTGGAATTAAGGAGAAACTTCCTGACAGTGAGGACAATTAACCAGTGAAACAGCTTGTCTCCAGAAATCGTGGCCGCTCCATCACTGGAGATTTTTAAAAAAGAGGCTAGACAGTCACTTGTCTGAGATGGTATAGGTTCTTCTGCTTGAGCAGGGGGCTGGACTAGAAGACCTCCAAGGTCCCTTCCAGCTCTATTCTATTCTATTCTATTCTATTCTATTCTATTCTATTCTATTCTATTCTATTCTATTCTATTCTATTCTATTCAAAATATTGAGGTTCCAGATCTAAATTAATGGGTATCAAGATGGAACTACAAATATTTTTCCTAGAAACTGGACAGTTTCTTCTTGTGAGAAGAAGAGACAAATAGAGGCAATCTTCTAGGATTTGGCAGGCCTGGAGTCACATCCCTCAGAAGTTTTTGGATAAGCAGAAAGTCCAGAAAAGGATGTGGGGAGCAATTTAAGCTAGATAAATTTCTAATTAATTATGCTTGGTAAATTGGATTCTTCTTTCAATTTGCCCTGCTGATATACAAAGTGATACCCAAGTTAGAACAAAACTATGATTCTCAAGGGTATTGGATAAGGGAAAAGAGATGGTGGAATAGTTCGCATTGATTTTCCTTTGGCAGGTGACTTTATTAACAGGTTAATTAAATATGCGAGAAATGTATTACATTTTCCTTAAGGCAAAGATCATGGAATTTTAGTAGGCAGTCAAAAACCTCCTAAAAGTAGCTCATTTTTAAAGCATATAAAGATATTTCCTAGTATTAATAAAGGGATTATAATGACAGTATAAGCATATTAAAGGGTTTGTATTTAGGATCTTTTCATTTTGTACTAATAAATCATTGTCTTCTTTCCCACTGTATTTTTAGCAGCCTCTGATCTTCAACCATTTCTGGCTCCTGGCCTGATAGGAATTATGCTAATACTGTATAAATGCAATATTATGCCAAGCTTTCTTCCAAAGACCTTGATTAACATCCTTTGGAGAGGCTGGGTATGCATGAACCAGTTGTATCCTGTTCTTCACTACTCTTGTTAACATTTTGCATGCAGGGTGGAAGATCGTTGTGAAATAAGGCAGATGTCTGTAAAAACAAATGGGCCTTACCGAAGAGACGCCTTTGAGAAGTACCTGCAGAGGAAACAGACACAAGATGCAGCAGCTGAGGGAAAAGATGGTCAACCAATTTTGTCAAAAGAGCAGAAGTACATTGGTGCTCCTTCAAATACAGCAAACACTAATAGTCACTGGAACATCTTACGACAGAGTACGCTTGTCCACAAGCAGGGATATACCAATCATGCCATGGAAGAGGAGGAGGAGGTCTATCATGTGTGAATGCATAGGCCCAGGTGCCTCTGTGGAAAGTAAGATAAACTGGATTAAAGAAACCAACATTTAACAAAGCAATGTTTCAGTTCAAAGACAACAAAGACAGTCTCAGCATTCTCATAACACTGCACACAGTGCTTCTGAGATAGATGTATGGAGTATATCTTCATGCTTCTCAGAACAATTGGTCAAAAAGAATGATGGTATACAATTGTTCCCACCAGCTGAAACTCACTCATACTTAGAAGCAGGACAGTGTAATATAGTGGTTAAAGAGCTAGATTAGGACTAGGGAGTCCCACAATCAAGATCAGTCTCAGCAACTTTAGGCTAATCCCTCTGCTCTCTGTCAGTCTACCTCATAGGGTTGCCATTGTGGGGATAAAATCAAGAGAGATCCTCACATAGGCTAACTTGAGTTCTTGGAAGAAAGGTGAGCTAAACCTAGCACATAATATTATATATGGAAGTCAAACACTAATAAAGATGAATGCCAATGTGGATGTTCAGTGTTAAATATTTGCATTCCAAGGAACAAGTAAACTCCACTTAAAAAGACTCCAAATGCCTGGCTGTGAATTTGAAACTGGGAAATTGGTCTGAAAGGTATAAGGTACAGCCACATTTTAACTTATACTAGACAACCCATTGGGTCATTGTTTCAGAGATATTTCTTTACCTAAACAGAATGATCAAGGGCAAAATACATTAGGAATAGGAGTTCCTTCCAATTTTTCTCCTAGCTTGTTTGTGGCTGACTGCTCTCTGGCCGTTGATGATGGGACTGTCCTATACAGCCCCGGGAGGGCTAGAGTGGTACTGGTCTACCTGATCTCCAGGGGCCAAAGGCGAGGCCCGTCTACCCAGCCTCCAGAGCAGGGGTAGGCAACCTCGGCTCTTTTATGACTCATGGACTTCAACTCCCAGAATAGTTAGCATAGCTGACTCAGGAATTCTGGGAGTTGAAGTCCATGAGTCATATAAGAGCTGAGGTTGCCTAACGCTGCTCCAGAGGGTTAGGGCAGGACCAGTCTACTAAACCTCTGGGCAGTGGTGTGGCAGCACAGAAATGACCATTAATTTGCCAAATTTCAGGCCCACAGAAGTCATGGGTCCTGGAGTTTGGACATATTCTACAAGTTAGCCCTTTTGAGGTAACTTGGTTCAAAAATGGTTGTTCTATAAGGCACTGTTTTGCCCAATTAAGGGACACAGACATAAAAAGTTTTGGTAGTATATAGATTCATATGGGAAATTATGAATAGAATTTTAATAGACAATTCAAGAAGATTGCTGGATCAAGACGTATTTGGTGGGTGTTTTGAATTATGTATTATGTGTAGGAAAACTTGTTTTAATTGAACAAATGGGGCAGGCAGTGTCTGTTATTCACAAAAGTACACTAACTATGCCAGTGCAGGGAGTCATCAACTTATGACCATAACTGAGGGTGGAATTACAGTTGTAAGTCATGCCACTTGTTAGGCATGGCATACGACCTTACCTGATTTTACAACCTTTTTTTTAAAAGGTCATTAACATAAACACGGTCATTAAGTGAATGCAGTGATCGTTAAGCAAATCTCTCTTGTCCCCAGTGGGTGGTGTTTTTTTTTTTTGCTGGAAATGGAAAGTAAACACTGGTTTCCAGCAAAATAATAATAATCATAATCATAAATCTTGGTCACATGACCAAGGACAGGGCAAATAGTCATAAATGCAGGCTGGTTGTTGATGCCCAAAATATGATCACATGACCACAGGGGGTGCAGGACATCAGAACTTTGAAACCAGGTTGTAAGTAGGTCTGTTGTAATTTTGAATAGTCGCTAAGTAACTGGTCACAAGTCAAGAATCTCCTCTATATTATCACGACAATTTACTTAATTTGCATTATGAAGTTGTGAAACACATGATATACATTGATGCAACTGATGTCACTTGTGTGATTTGTGTGACAAATGTGTGACAAATTTGTAGGACAACAAATGATGTAAATCGCCACAGAGATTTGGTTTGTTACATGCAAGTTTAATATACTGAGATCTGTTAAATTGAAGTTCTGTTCTACTGGGTTTTAGTGCTCATTACATTACTTTGCATTTTCTTTATCCCAGTTTTCTTTCCTTTTTTAATTATCATTACTATCAAACCATGTTTCCCCAATTGGTTCTGTGCCCATGAGCCTCTCTGATTCAAATTCTCTAGCGTTAATGTTTGTCAGTTGATTGTCGATCACTTGGAGCTCTCCAAAGTTTGAGTGGAAACTCCAAAAATTCTCCAGGCATGGTCATGAATCTGGATCAGTGTTGAACTGTTGTCAATGGCTCTATAGGACACAAGATATAAAAAGAACTCTTGGATTCCTCCAAGAACAAAGACCCTTTTTCAGGACCTCCCAGAAGTCCTTGCAAATCTTAGGGACTGGATGGTTACTTAAAGAAGATTGGTCAGTGCTTGGGGATGGCAATGAGGAATATAGGTTCTCCTTTACCATTTAAAATCCTGACTGGTCTGGCAAAGCACAATGTTTCACATACTGTACACTGAATTAGAACAAGAAAGGATTTGGAAAAATAGTTGAGTTGTGTTATACAACAAGAATACATTTCATGATACTGATGCCAGTAGTGATAGACGCTAATCAAAGGGGGAATGGCAGTTAGCAAAATCAAGATGGGAGATATTCGTGCCCTATATTTCTCTCTTTGTGAGTGTATGCAGAAGAACACAGGCTGTAACCTCTGGTCATCCTGTCATTCCCATATGTAACCATTCTTGCACTGTCAAGCTCCACTTGTGAAGGGCAGCCTCCTCGAAAACAGCAGCCATCAAGTGGAGCAAGGCAGGGAAATTGTGACTCAGTGATACCACATCACATGTGAGTTTTGTTCAGCTTACTGGAGGCAAGAAGTGCTGTGGCACTGCCCCCCCCCCTTATGAAAATCACTTTCAACTTGTCGGGAGAAGAAAATGGACCATTGCTGCTTTGCACAAGCTAATTTGGTATTCTAAAAGTAACTTTTACCTGCCTTTGAGGATGATGTTTATGAGAAGGTCAAGGAATTATGTGAAGCAATCAAGCCCTATCTACCAAGCTGCATCACTACCAAACCTCATTTTTCTATTTTGTTGAATACAAGGCTGTGGATTTTGGCTTTATCTTCCTAAGCCTTGGTTGAATATAACTTCACTTTTCACCCAATCCCTTCATTGTTCTTACTGCAAACTAATGTTAGAAGACATTGCAGTCCATTTCTATTACATATGCAAAACATTCCAATATGCTGATCAAAGACTGTAATAAAAGTTTACTGACCTACCTATCAAATAATTTAATAAATTATGTTTATTTGTCCTGGAAACAATGGCTGTTTTGTTGTTGTTTAATTCTTTACCCTTGAATAAAGTACAAAGTCTAAAACAGTAGGTTGCAGATTTGCAGCCTTTAGGCTGCATGTACCCCTGTATGGATGCATACTGTAGGCTGGTCACTTAAGGAACGAGAGTACCTTGCTAATAGTAACTCAACAGCTCACCTTGGGTAATCTGATAGGTCTCCTGGAACCTGGATAAATGGACCATAAAGTCATAGCCCAAAATCTTTTATTCCAAGAATTTTCATAATGCCTTGGTAAGACCACACTTGGAATATTGCATCCAATTTTAATTGTCAAAAGGATGTTGAAGCACTAGAAAGATTACAGAGAAGAGCAACAAAGATTATTAGAGGACTGGAGGGTAAAACATATGAAGAATGGTTGCAGGAATTGGATATGTCTAGCTTAATGAAAAGAAGGATTAGGAGTGACATGGAAGCAATGGTCCAATATGTAAGAGGAGTGAGTCAATCTATTCTCCAAAGCACCTGAAAGCAGAACAAGAAGCAATGGATGGAAACTAAGCAAGGAGAGAAACAACCTAGAACTAAGGAGAGATTTTCTGACAGTTAAAATAATAAAACTTGCCTCCTGAAGTTGTAGATGCTCCAACACTGTTTTTAAGAAGAGATTTGGACAGCCATTTGTCTGAAATGGTATAAGGTCTCCTGTTTGAACAGGGGGTAGGACTAGAAGACCTCCAAGGTCCCTTCCAATTCTGTTATTCTGTTATTCCATTTACTCTCATTGGGTGCTATTTCTGAAGCAGTGTTGGGCTATATCAGGGGTAGGCAACCTTGGCTGTTTTATGACTCGTGGACTTCAACTCCCAGAATTCCTGAGCCAGCCATGCTGAGGGGAAAGGGAGAGGTTTCCAAGCTGAGCCGTGCTGGCTCAGGAATTCTGGGAGTTGAAGTCCATGAGTCATAAAAGAGCCAAGGTTGCCTACCCCTGGGCTATATGGATACAGGCAAGGGAAGATGAGATTGGCAATATTTTCTGTGGTGGCCTGCACCCAGCCTTCTTACCAAGCTTTCAATATCCTTGGCTGGCATCCTATCCTCACTTGCATCTCATGCAGCTAGGCAGGGCTCTTGAAAACCCTTCAGTTCCTAGAACTGACAGTGTGAATCAAAGCGAACAGTAAGATCTCCTGAAACAAAGTAGCATGTGGAGGTAGGTTTTATGATTTCACAGGTGACCGCTCAAAGTACTGCAGTTACTGGTAACTAATCAATTCTTCGGTGATACATGCACCTGGGAACTCTATTCTTGGCTTGATACAGAGGCAAAATATGATCTGAAACCTTTTATTAGTAAGCTAGAAAAAAGTATTTCCAATGAACAAATAAAGGAGAAGGTGACCTCAAGTGATGTTTACCTCAGAGAAAACCTAGATTTGTACTTTCATATGCAAGAGAAAATTAAGATTGCATGACTTTAAACTGCTGTTTCCAGAAAAAAGTCCTAGAAAAAAGATTTCTATTAGTTACTGAGGAAACCCTTATAAAAGTCTCATAAGAATTCAACATAAGATCTTGTGGGACCTTGTGGAAACAATTTCTCCAGACAGAAAGGTATAGGGAATCACACTCTGGGTAGAGGACTTGTCTCTGGGTAAGACAGTGGTTCATTCCAAGAAAAAAAAAAGATTGGGAATATCCCAGCCTTATTATGGACAGTTGTGATGGGCCATAACCCATAGAAACAGTTCCCATTTGTAGGTGACTTTTCTGTATGGCTGAGTTGCTCGACAAGGAAGTTAACTGGTTGTTGAATTGAACTGCCAGAATGAAGATGGAGTGATGGATGCTCCAGATCCAAAAGGTAAAGTATGAAAGAATGATGGGCGTTTTGTCGCTTTCTGTGTTTATATCCTAGACTACTCTGATATAACCTGGACAGTCTAATCATGGTGACAAATCTCAGAAGGTTCATGTGGCTTGCAAGTTGAAAGATGTTCCCATATCCCTGGCATATGTGAAATGGAACCCAAGGGACTATACAGCTAAGGCCCTGATATCAGCTGGATGACAAAATGCCCTGATAAACTATTTAAAGGATTTAAAAAAAAAAGATTTGGAGATTATTTAAAACAATAAGAAAATAAAAGAAAAAGTGAAGTATTTCGACTTCAAAAGGACAAAGAGTTTAGGAATGAGCATGTGAGTAAATTCAAGGACTTTAGTGGATGCCATGTTCCATGTCTAGCCACAGTGTACACTGCTCTAGAGGCTTCCAAATGGGGCTTCTAGAGGGCACCTAATTCCATGTCTGTGGATTGCAAAGACTACAACGAAAAAACATTTAGGTATACATGCATTTATGAAGCATATACAGCTAAACTTGTAGTTCACCTTTCTCATACTTAGGTCTTCAAGAACATTTTTAAACTTGCTGTAAAACTTTATTCTTTGTTGATGCTGGGAAACACAGATGGTCTTCTGTCTGGAGATGCCATGCCATTGTGAATGCAGCCATTTGATAAGATGATTGTTTGTATTGTTCTGCCACTTGTTCCATAAACAAGCCCCAATCAGAGAAATAGAAATAGAATAGCAAATTGGGGGGGGGGGTATTCTATGGTGACTCAGTGCTTGATTGGGTTTTCATGCAATGGGACATTATTACCAGGTCAAACACTGGCCAGATGAAAGACACTGTTTTGCGTGACTGTCTCTGAATCAAGAATTGTGTCCTTGGAGAAGAAAAGAAAGTGAATGTCTCCCAGATATTTTCCGGTAAACAGTAAAAGAGTCACTGCTCATATTTGAAAAAGGTTGCTGCTACGGTACAATAAGCCGCAGATGTCAAATTCCCACATGCAGATCTCAGCTCCATATTTAGAACCAGAAAGTCATGCTCTGGAGTTGAATAATCGTGTATCAAAACAATGTTCCCAGGAGTGTCCTGATTCCCACTGCTACGGCTGTGATGTGGGAAATGATCAGCATGAATTGAACGAATGCCCCCTCACAAGTATTATGTATACATTCCCACTGCAATCTGGATTCTCTAGCTAGCACAAAGTACTCTGCAATTAGGAATAAATGTAACCTGCCAACAAAGGAGAATATTTGCAGTTCAGGGTTGAAATGAGGGGTCCTTGGTGCTCTCTGAGCTTGCTTGTTTTCTTGCAGATGTTTCATTATCCAAACTAGGTAACATCATCTGTTACCTAGTTTGGGTAATGAAATGTTTGCAAGAAAACAAGCAAGCTCAGAGAGCACCAAGGACCCCTCATTTCAACCCTGTAGCCTGGTTTTGAACAGCCAAGAATACAGTTTTGCTGAGGACTACAGCGGTCCATCCCATGGAATCTGCTTATGGACTGGCCTTGCTTCCATGAGAAAAGTGAAAGTGTAATGGGATTATTGGCAGAACGCACACCAACATGTTGTGTTCCCTTTCTTATTGCCCCACATGTCCTTTCCTCTGGGCCTCTCTTTTCTGTTGGAAGATTTAAGGTTCCCTGTTTTGTGCTCAGCATTTACTCCTTTCTTCCCCACTCCTATGAGAGTGATAAAATTAATATAATGTTACCGTACTCTTGGAGGAAATGGAAGATTCTGAGCTGATTTGGTTTTTTTTTTTTTTTTAAAAGGATATCTCCTTGTCTTTCCTCATTCTTTTTTTTTTTCAGGGTTTATCCTAAGCTTTAGCATTTACCTTATTTTACATGCTAAAACTCCCTCCCCTTCTACAAAAAAGCTAAGGCTGAGCATTGGGGTGATACTGTGACAAAGCTTTCTGCTCTCTATTCAACCCAATAGAGAGCAGAAAGCTTTGTTACAGCATTGTCCCAATTGCTTTTTTGTAGAAGATGAGGGTGTCTTAGCATGGAAAATAAGGTAAATGCTAAAGCTTAGGATAAAACCTGAAAAAAAGAATGAGGAAAGGCAAAGAGCTCAGAATCTTCCATTTTCTCCAACAGTATGGTAACAACATGTTAGGTTTTAGGATGTTATGGGGGGGAGGGGGGAGGAAGACAAAGATGGCGGCTCCAAAATTGCTACTCGGTGGTATCTGTAGGGTAGAGAGCAACAAACGTCAACAAAATGGTGAAGAGAGCACTGCCATGCAAGCCCAGCTTTTTTTTTTTTTTGAATGAGGGGCTTACATTAAAAAGTTTTGTCCAGCATGGAATCAGTTTTGACTGTCATTTCCTGAGGTGCTGCTGTTGTTCCTTGCTATCTATTGTAAATTGAAGTCTTGTTTAGGAAAATGTCCATCACAGTGATCATGTCCAGTTTTCCCCACTGCAGAGCAGTCATGCTCCCTATTGCAGCTCCTCCCAAGCCAGTGGATTTGTTTCCAAGTTTTTACATTTGCAGGTATAGAAATTTCTTGCAAGAAAATCTACCTGGGCCATTTAATCACAGAGAATGGAAAGCATCATGAGAAAAAAAAAGTATGGCTGACACAGTCAGACGTTATAGCACACATGTCTCAGGGCAAAAGTTTAGTAGAATAAAAATATAATCCTGAGGATGAAGTAATCATTTGCTTTGTACTGCTGTGTAATGTATATAGTCACAAATAAATCCCTTGCGAATCAATCCATGTTCTGCTAACTTCTTTGTGGTGGGCTGCTACATTAACAAATGTTATGACAGCCTACAAACATCACATATCTAAAATAGCAGGAGTCTTCACTGAATATTTCTGTGCTTTGGTTACTAAGGGATGATCCTGGCAACATTCACTGATTCCCCCCCCCCCAGGCTAATAATACAGCCTTTGTGGCACTGAGGATGGGCAGTTGCTATCTAGTAGCAGGTTGTGTGCAGAGGTCAGGGGATCTTGGTTTGGGGAAGGGGATCTTAATCAAGTCTTCTAAATAAATGCTAATCTCTTCATTCACAGCATCTTTTCCAGGTGATTAGTAGTACAAAATAAGGTAATAAGTGCTGTGTCTGAATCATTGCTTATAATATATATATATACTTACATACACATGTATGTTTCCATGTATTTTGTCATGTGGGTGTATGTTTGTGTGTGTGTGTGTGTGTGGTGCACAAATTACAGAATATATGTATTGCAGCACCAGACAAGTTTCATTTGCATTTGTGTGTCTGTCTGTGAAATTTCAGCACACCCAGCACTGGCTGAATGGTGGCTTCCATGTTTACAAATTGGCAGACTTCACAGAAAATTACTATGGTGTCCCCATTAATATTAGCAAATATTGTCTGAACTAACATTTGTAAACCCTATTGTTTCTTGGATTATCCTCTACTTTTATTAATGTTTTAGCATATACCTAAATATAAATATATATTCTAAATATAAGTGAGCAAAGTTGATGTCCATTTGCATAGCCAAGTGCTTTCCCCCCCTCCCCCCCAATCCTTTCATTTTTGTGGAGAGGTTAACTACGAATCTATTTGATGCAGTTCAAAAATAACCTCAAGGTCATTCCAGGAACAATTCAGCTAATCCACTCACATCACATGCAGCAATGCACTAACAAGCTGCTAAGTTGTCAGATGTGTCAGTGAATGTGTACACTTGATTCAAGAAAAATAGATGAATGTTTACAGATGACAGTTGGCATTCACTAGTATATAGCTAAAAGTGGGAAATCGGAACATTCACTTGAGACAGTCATATGTGTGTGTTGATTTCACCATGTTTGAGCCATCTATCTTCTGTGCATGTGTGTGTGTGCGCACACACACACACGGCGTATATGTGAGTGAGACAGAAAGAGAGATTTCCTTTCTCAGATACGCATCTACCCTCCGGGGACTTTTCTGCCAGAATGAGATTCAGTTCCAGAGAAATGCATCATGGTGGATAGAGATTTAGCGTCCTGATGAATTAATGACTGCTGCTGCTCCCATCCCAAATAGATCTGGGTTATCCTTATGGCCGGAGGAGACATTGCTTCACATCCACCGTATTCTCAATGGATCCAGCCTCAATGTGGACCAGAGCCTCAATCGTTTTCTTGTGCAAACCATCTGCTCTCTTTCAACTCCCAGAAAATCAATGTAATCCCCACATTCAAAGAAAGTCTTGTCAACATATTTTTGGTAAAATGTTTTATTTCAGTTTCTGTGGTCTCCACATCCAGTTGGAAATGGCAAAGAATGACTTTTCATCTTCCTAGAGACAGATATACCGTACTGCTACCTACTCTTACTTCAACTAGG
Source organism: Azemiops feae (assembly GCA_023970755.1). Taxonomy (NCBI): domain Eukaryota; kingdom Metazoa; phylum Chordata; class Lepidosauria; order Squamata; family Viperidae; genus Azemiops; species Azemiops feae. The sequence continues at coordinate 334,194 of JALGBA010000031.1, forward strand.
CTGTTGACATCCTATCAGAGGATCAACACAATCCACGAGAGGCCCAAAATGCTTTGGGTCCTAAGACTAAAACTCCAAATGCCCCCAGCAAGCTGTTACCAATTACTATGGGGCCCAATACACAACAAAGTTATCCAGTGCAAATCCCATTCAAGTGAACTGCGGTACATCTAGACCAGGGGCTCAGACTCAATTCGGATGAGTGCTGCATGGGATTGGTTCATTAGCTTGAGGGCCTCACCCTTCAGGCCTTCTCATACCGTGATTCAAAAGTATCTAGGAAGTAAAAAATGAAGAGTATTGCGCTATGCCGTTAAACATAAATTTATTAAATATAAAAGGTACCGTGAAACAGAGCTACTTGCAAAACAGTGCTGCAAAACAGCTATTTCACTTTGGCTACTTAGCTGGCAGCATTTTTTTCATTAACTAAAACACCAATATTTGGTTTTTATTACTGCGCTGATATGCAATATTTCTTCATGATCATACCTAGGATGATATAAAGTAGGAAAGCCATCCCATCAAGAGCTGTATCCCTTCTTTCTTCTGTCTCCTTGCTGAAGAGAGACATCCTTCCTTTGGTCTTTCCCCCCCACCCCTTCTCCTTTCCTTTCCTATCCTGGCAGTGATCTTGCTTGCTTGCCCTCTGTCCTTCCCATGCTTTGCCCATCAGACAGAGCCTTCCAATAGGACAGACAGCTACAACCCTTCTCTCAACTGCCTCCTCTTTTCTTCCCTCACACAGCCCCAACCTCCTGACCTCTTTTCCTGGCTATGCCTTGCCTCCTTGCTGCTCCCACCAGCAGAATTTAGCACCACTTCAGAAACAGCATCCATGGTGCAGTGTGAGAGCAGCTGGAAGTCTCAGAAGGGCTGCTTGTAAGAGAGACTTTGGGCATGTTCTGTGCAACCTGGCCCACAAGGACACCTTGTGAGGTCATGGGGCTGAAGTAGCTGCTGAGCCCTTCTTCTTCTTCTTCTCCTTGCTGCTCAGTGCCCTGACCTTGCTGGGCTAAGCGTTGTTGCAGGACACATAAAATGATTTGGAGAGTGGTAATTGTCCCCTAGGCCACAAGTTAGAGACCCTTGGTCTAGACTCTGTCCCATGATTTGGATTTGTCCATCTCTGCCAACTTGAACAGCATCCAAAATGCACTACTTGAAACAGCATTCAGGCTGTCTTGCTTTGTGTCTGTTTAACCAAAACTGCCCAAAAGAAAAAGTTGGTGCACTGCTCTTCTCATCACCGAATTCCACTAGCTGGACAAAAGCTTTCAAGGGGTCTCTTTTGGCAACCCAGTCTTTTCAACACTATTTTAAACTCAACTTTGCTTGCTCCAGCTTAAAACTTGCCATTTACAGGCCGCTAGTCCAAAGTAGAATCTTCTGAGGTGTCTGTTTCTGTCATGGGTTCAATCCCATACGTTGGCATTGAATTGGCGGTGAGTGCACTTCCAATTCCAAAGCTACCTTTTCAGCTCTACCCTGTGTACTATCCACCCACCCCACCCCAAATGTACAATACCACCCATCTCTAAATGACACAGGATTCGTAGTGTTTCAAGTTATAATAAAAAAATAAAGAAAACAAGCAAAGACTCTCTATAAATTTTCTCTGGTCTGTGAAGTGGAGTGCAATGTTTCCTGTGCTCCCATCCATGCCTGAAATGGATTGCTCTGTCTCTCTTCGACAGCAAAATGTTCATTTGATTCTCCATGTGTTTTAAGGGGAACGGACTGTTCTCAGTTTGTCAGACCTCAACCGGTTCAAGCTGATTGAGGTGGACCCGCATGAGTTGGATGCTGTTGAGGATTTTCTTCTGATGACCAACCAGGCTGATGCCAATGCGCTGGATATCTCTGCAAAGGAAAAGAGAGGAAGATCTCAGCCAAGGCTTTGGCGTTGCCTAAACTTGCAGACTTATTCAAGCCACTGTAGCCTGGCAGAGCATTGTAACCGTTTTGCCATCTTCATCTCTTCCATGGGCAGGAATGCCTATTGCCTTCTAAGAGAAATTTGGCGAGGTACGCTCTTTTTCTTCTAACAATGAGTAATGGCTATTGTGGAAAAATGACTTATACGGTACACTATGGAGGGCTACTGTTATTGTATTATCCAGATGCCCACTGTGGTTCTTGGCTGCTGAGGGAGAAAAGCAGGAGGCAGGATCACCCCAGTCCCACAGAAAATTGCTAATATCCTGGGTCCAAAGGCTCTCCTGTTTAGATTACTGCAACTTGTGCTATGTGGGGCTGCTTTCGAAAATGACTAGATTACAGCAGGGATACCATTTGGCTGCCCACTTGTTGACCAGTGAAAACTAGTACAGCAAAAGGACATCTTGGTTGCAGGTGCTGTTTTGGTTGCCAGTCACCTTCTAGGCCCAATTCAAGATTCTGTTAATTATCAATAAGGCTTTTTGTGCCACGAGTCCTCATTATTTCCAGGATCATCCTGTCTAGGTGAAATGTGTGCTTGCCTAAATACATTAGTGGCAGAGAGGGCACTAGCAGGTTTCCTCTCCCTGGGATGTCAGGGGTAAGTCTTGGAGACTAGTATCCTTACTCAAGCGTCTCATTCTGAAATAGCTTGCCCTCCAAAGTCCTTTGTTGTTGCCATTATCATTCATGACAGCAATAAAAGCTGCCTTTTACAGAGCCTGCCAAGCAAAGGATGTCCTGTAACAGATGACAACACTTTAGGGGAGATTAGGAATTGGCTAAGTTAATGTTATTGTTTGCAGGTGCTTGTAGGGTGCAGTTATATTTTCAAAGAATGTAAACTGTCCAGGATCTTTGAAGGAAGTGACACACAGATGTATGTATAACATTATATCCCTGCTGAGCTAAATGGATATATATATAAATATATATATAAACATTCTTAACCACAGGACCTGCTCCATAGAAGGGAACTTAGGTTATATTAGTAAGATACTTAGATGATGGCATGTTAACATGGATTTGTTGTTTTAATGTTTTATGTTTTGACCAGTTATGTTTTATAGTTTTTAAAATGATTTTATAGGCCTTTTAATTTTTGATTGGGAGCTGCCCATACTTGGCTGAAAGATAGGTGGCTACATAAATACCAACAAAGGAGGATATTTGTAGCTCAGGGTTGAAATGAGGCGTCTTTTGTGTTCTCTGAGCTTGCTTGTTTTCTTGCAGATGTTTCATTACCCTAACTAGGTAACATCATCAGTGCTAGTACTGAGTAGCACTGATGATGTTACCTAGTTTGGGTAATGAAATGTTTGCAAGAAAACAAGCAAGCTGAGAGAGCACCAGGGCTATATAAATGTTTTAAATAAATAAATAAAATGTTGAGTAATAGTACTGGAAGCTCTACAGCTAATGCTCACCAAGAGAATGCAAAAACATATTCTAAATCAGGGATGGGTCACGTGTGGACCTCTATATGTTGTTGTATTACCGTTCCCCAGAATCCTGGTTCTATCTGAATTTCCAAAATCACACATTCTAGCTTCACAGTTCCTTAGTCCTTACAGTACATCAAAGTGTGGCCTCACCAAATAACAGCAGCTGGCCAACCTTACCTGGGCTTGAAAAGTAAGTGAGATCATTCTAGGTAATATTTAGGTGGGAATTCAGGGCTTCTGAATAGGCTAGATTTAAAGATTAAAAAGATATCCCATAGAAGTGAAATTTATTCAACTAAATTTATAATATATTTTATAAATATAAATATAAATTATAAAATGTTATAATATTATAATATTATACATTTATAATGGACTGTTTTATAGGCAAATTTATCTTATCTTGGCATCAGGCTTTAGATTGCAATCGTATGTGCTGACATTTGATAAATGAAAATTATCTGGCTTGTCATAGCATACTTTCTTGCCAAATATGCTCCCCATTTTCCTCACTTAGGGAGAAACAGTATCCAATTCTGCACACATAGTCCATGTTGAAACACTTTTAGTAAGTAATAGTTATTCAGAAAGATGTGATCCTTCTTTTGAGAAAGATGACCCATTTCTTCCTATTCTCTTGAAGAAGAAATACCTCAAATCACACCTGAACTGGAGGACATTTTGACCCATGTTCTGTTCTCTCTTAAGTATACAAATACAAATGATATACTGTAATTGTAAAAACAGAAAGAGCATGTAGGTATATCCATGAAAGCCAAACTTGTGCTTCTCTGCAAACTCAATCGTACTGCCACACAATAGGAGATATAGTTCTTACTCTAAAGTCATGCGTGAGATGACATCAAATGTAGTCAGGCCAGCTTGGTCAAAGTTGTCCTTGTAACGTCCCATCTTAATGGCATCCAGCCATTCATGGGCATTGGAGAGTGAAGGGAAGTCTGGGGGTGAGTTGCTTAGTAGATGTTGGGACGGTCTATAAGGAAGAAAAGAAGAGGGACATTTCAAAGAGCACAAGAACAAACGGAGATATGCTCAGCATCAGCCATTCAAAATGCTGCAGGAGAAGTGGTAAAGTATGTGACTTTTGAAACATGCAAAATACACTACAGGGAATTGCTGCCAGATACATCTGCCAAGCAGCCCTGAGGTCTTAGGTGGGTTTTATTTGTGCTTTCTACGGGTGCACCTGATACTTGAAGAGGTTTTCAATGGAATTTAAACCATGTTACTAAAGAAGGCTCCTGTTATTCCTCTTCTAAAATACTATATGTTTTGCTTTTCTTCCTCTGATAGTTTTGGGCAGAAATAAAGGCCCCTTTATGCATTCAAAGTTGTTTTTAAAAACAAAAAAAAAACTTCCTATATACAACTAAGGATTTCTCTCCTTTCCCGGGTCTGGATGAAAATTTGTGATACCCATGGGAAAATGTTTCCATGCCAACAAGATGGACTTCCTTCCTTACTTCTGAATCCATCTAATCTTGGCTGCATCTTTCCCCAGGGAACTCCTCTTTGTTGACCCCAAGATTTTAGTTGTATAAAGCTGGGAAAAACACATGGGAACGTAGGAATTTTTAAAGCATTATTATCAGCTTTTGTTGAGAAGGTTCCACAATCACCTCATCACCAACAGAGGCAGACCTCTCTTTACCAATTTCATGTTTTCACCTTTGCTCATTAGATACTGTGATCAGTTCCCACACCTTGCTCAACCCACAAGCCATTGCCTTCAAGAATTTTTCTAATTTAACTGCCTACCATACAGCTATTTATTTAATAAACACAGAATCTGAAATCAAGAACTCTATTAATAGAGCAAAATAATATCGTCGTTGTACTGCATAGTGGGCTGAGAGTAGGCTATGAGCCACAGTACTCTTGTTTCCACCTTATCTCACCTTTTATGAACTCTCTTCCTTTGAGTCACACTCCTTCTTTTAGCAATTAAGAAAAAATAATACTAATTTACTTTCATTATGTGTTGTAGGATAATGTTAGAGCAATGTAAAATGAAGCTATGGCTATCACTATTATAATATTTGCTTTTTTTTCAAGCTAACATGGATATAAACTTGGGAAAGAATGTGATGCTACTGATGAAGACTTAGAAACAAGAGATAAGCTTTGGCTTCTATGGGTGAAAGGAAGAAATTAGTTGTCTGCCTATATAGGGGCGATATATATATCTCACTGCTAGATACTGTACATCAGTGGTGAGAAACTTAAGGCCCTCCAAGACACTTCTTTTTGCAGTTGCTCAAAACTGGTAATAGCATTTCCTGACATTTTGTAGTGGGAAATATTCATAAATTGAAGTGTAAGACCTATCCAGAATAGTTTAGATTCTCAAACTCTTCCTCAAATCCAAGAATTCTCCTCTTCCCCCAAGGAAATCCAGGTCTCATCTGCCACGACTATTACAAAACATTTCCCATCCTGACAAATGCATTTACTCCTGCTTTTACTGGCCTTTTGCTATCAGTGTCCATGCATTTGATTTCCCTTCACTATTTTTATCCCTTGTAAAGTATTTAAACACAGGATTCTATTTAAGAAGAGTTTGCATACTTTATGTTGACTCTACATGTATAACAGGTATCAGGAACTTTTTGATTATTGTTTTCTTTGTCCAGAGGAAACATCAGATTCCAAGTTAATACCTAGAAGTTACGCTTGATCTCTACATTTCAAAACACAGCTTTTCTATCATCCTCTCCAATTTGTGGATTACACACTTCCCTGATGCTCCCTTCCTACCTGCTATTTCCCGTGCCAGTCGCTTTGAGAGCAGATGGTTTGCGAATCATCTTGTCTAGGGCATTGACTATCTGCTCAAATTTTGGCCTCTGGACCCGTTCTTTCTGCCAACAATCCAACATCAGCAGGTGCAAAACAGTAGGGCAGTCCGGAGGTGGTGGAAGACGATAATCCTGGTCGATAGCATTGATTACCTACAATAAAGGGAGAAAGGCATAAGGACATGCTCCCATTGGCATATACATGAATGCTATCCAAAAAGTAAATATCTAGTTCAAAGCATGTTCTTTTAGTGTCTGGGTCACATTAAAACTTACATCTTGATTGGACATGTCCCAGTAGGGTCTCTCTCCATAGGACATGACTTCCCACATTACAATGCCATAGCTCCAGACATCACTTGAGGATGTAAATTTGCGGTACTGGATAGCCTCTGGAGCTGTCCAACGAATGGGAATCTTGCCACCCTATAATTTTAAAGGAAAAGAAGAGCAGTATGCATCAAACAGCTCTCAGTTCAAAACAAGTCCATTGAAATTAAGTCAGTTCTTAGATTTTTTTAAAAAGAAAGTTAAGAGTTTTAGAAGAGCAGAAAGAGATTCCTACTGATTTTAGTAGTAGAACTAAAATTCCTATAGAATGCATTCCAAAACAATGGCAGCTTCATTATATAAAACTTGCAATAACCAAAAGAAAGACTATGTTTGCTGCCTTGAGTTGTTTATAAAAATAATAAAGGTGGGCTATAAATTAAAAAACAAATACCATTAAAATGTACCTAATTCTTCAGTATAAAGAGAAATAAATCATATTTTTCACTTTATTTAGATGACTGACAACAACGTTAGCAGAAGACCCAGAGACGGTCAGAGTTGCCTGAACCACGAGACGGGTGGCAAGTAAATTTGATAAATAAAAATAAGACAGCACTTAAATATAGCACAATGCAAACACAGAATCCTGCCTGATTATTACAGATTCATGAAAAAGTATTTTCTGGTATAAGAACTTACCAAGGCCCCAGTGTAGGTTGGGTTTGAAGCATCGTCTTCTAAGAATCTTGACAAGCCAAAATCTGATACTTTGCAAACCAAGTTGCTGTTGACCAGGATATTGCGGGCAGCCAAATCCCGGTGAACATAATTCATATCTGAGAGATAACGCATGCCAGCTGCTATGCCCCGCAACATGCCAACTAGCTGCAACATGCTGAACTGACCTTCCTTTTGCTGTAAGTTACAAACAAGAAAGAAGAGCTTCTATGAGATATTACTTTAAACATTTTCTAATTTCTCACCTGCATCAGTAGTGTGACAATCCCAATGCAGACTGAATGAGATGATACTAAATAATTACAGCTTGGTGCAAGATTCAATTGCACCTGACACGTGTGATAGGAAAAGACTCAAGAAGCTATTAGCTTTTCTGAATGAACCATTTCCAATCTAGTTCTTTCTAAAGTGCAATATTTGTGCTTGGCTTTTGCAGGTAGAGCTTCTTGTTTTTCTGTATTTTAAAAAAAATCTTCATCACAGTGGAGCATTAATTCAATCCTGGTCTCTGTCTGATGGGCTTTCTGTTTGGAAAGAGTATTTTGGGATCAATCTCTAGAGCGTGACAGCTGCAAACCAGGCATACTAACTTCAGTGGAAATTGAATAAAGATGCTAGAAGTGAAAAAAAAAGATTAGCAAATAGATACAACAATATGGAACCTTCAGGAATCATAAAGACCTGGAGATATTAAGATATATTAGAGACTTTACAGAGGTGTTGTCTGAACAGATTAAAAACCTGGTATGTTTAGCAATGTTGTCAAATTAAACATATTGGAAGTAATTAATATCTTCAATAAAAAGGGGGCCACTCAAAAAGAAATCATGAGTCTAAGAATTTTGATCCCCAAGTAAGTACAAGGGCTTTGAATGCGTTGCAAATATTTCAGAAGTAATTGAAACCTGGAAGGAACACTACATTTCAATAGCACCAACATCACATTGGATTTATAAGGCCACCAAAACAAATGACTCTAGGCAGCACCAAGTATTAAAACATCATTAAAAAAATCGAAATACAAATCTATACAATTCAACAAAACCTCCTGCTGCGGTAAAACATGCATTAACTTTAATGAGTAGATTCCTTCCAGCAGTTGCATTTTTTTTCAGGCTTGCACAGAAAAAAGAATTTGGCTGATTCAATTACTAACAGAGAAGAGACGTGCTTGAGCAAGATCCAAAGCATTTTAGCAACTCCAGTATGAAGTTACTTCTGAAACCAACGTCCACGTGCAAAACATGATCTCTAAATGTTTTAGAAAAGAGTTATTGAAGAAAAACAATGAGATGCCACTCCCACTCACTGACCACCATGGGTGGAATGAACCAAGGGGACTTTGGAAATAGCAGCATTTGCAATTTCACTCCTTCCTTAACCCTGGTCTGATTTTCCCACTCCCTCTATTAGGAGTTTCTATCCTGCTATTATATTTCCTGCATTAAAAGCTGCAAAGCACATTTGGAAGATGCTGGGATGGTTGCCTAATTTTTGACCCTTATTTACACCAGAAGCTGATGCTCCGGGACAATCCTGGTTTTCAAAATAGCAGAGGACTCATTTTCTTTTGAAACCACAGGCGAATAGGAATATTAATACTCTGGATCCTTTTATTGTCAATTGGATTTTTAAATCATGAGTAATTGCAAAAGTAATTTGGATTGCCTAAATTGGTAAAATAAAAGCATATTCAATTAAAGCATCTCTTCATTTGGCAGTCAGATTCAGGTGCATTAGCAGATTCTAAAACATGTGAATTAATATGGAATTTTGAAACGTCTTTCCACACCATTAAAAAAAAAAAAGCATTCTTGTTTTCACAACTCACTGATGAACACAATCTACACTTTGGCCTTTATGGGGAGGAGGCTAAAACAGTCACCAGTAGAACTAGATTTCTAACCTTACAAGAACAGATCTTCAGGCTATAAAAATTATTTTGGGAACTTGGAATATTATTTCTTGAGATGTGATATAAGAGATAGTAGGCCCAGTGAGATCAATAAAATGTCTGAATAAAAAAATAATCTAAATCTTTATTTTTTTTCTACTACATTTCAAATGAAATATCTCAATTTCAGTGGTTCTAACTGTAATCAGAACTAAATCTGTAGCCTATTCATCAGATTTAGTGTCATTTAATTTTCATTAATATTAATTTATATTTAAAAAACAGAGAAGTAAATGGAACATTTCCCACTAACTACAGCTAATCTAAAAAGCTACTGCTTACTCTGAAGTGTCTCTTTTTAATATTCATCTACCGATACACAAAAGCTACTGCATTTAAAAATATTATTGAGACAAAAAGTAGTTTAATCTATGGCAGCTTGCAAACTTTGATAATAACATCAAAAAGCTCTCTTCTAGGATATGAATTCCTGATCAAGTACAGTAAGTAACAGTTAATTATTGGGAAATTTCCAATTAATATTAGTATGAACATTATATGAATGCCTATTATGCATACAAAGAATCAGTTATATGGGATTAAACATAATTTGAGTAAACTTTCACTCCTTATACTCTAAAATTAAGGAATTGATCTTCTGTAATAGATTATGGTATAAATACTCTTTTAAAGCACTATTGCCCCAATTTTATTGTAAGGATATTTGGCTACCTATTGAAATAATTGGGGCAAATAATAATCAGTATACATAATGTTGGAATAGAGTTTACTGTTTTCAGTTAAAAAAGAATTAACATCTAGACAGAAGCTGGTGGTTTGTGTAGGTGAGGATCAAAAAGAGTACACTGAAAATAGGATAATAGTGAATTTAATATAAAATACATTTATATTTCTAAAACACATTAGAATGTGGGAATATTAATAAATGTTAAGAAAATATGTGTATCATAGTACTAAATTTAATGATACTGTAAAAGCTGTAGTATGGGCACAGACCCCTACAGAGATTAGGAATCTGTGCAGATTCTTTAGTGACGTGCAAAAAGGATAACAACAAAGATAATAGATGCTAATATGCTTTTTGGTTTGGAAATTGCTCATTTTGTAGTGCCTTTTAAGTTGATGGAACAAATTTAGCCATGACTAAATTGGTATCTGTGACTGTGTGTGCATATCTTTATATGCTTCATCCCAAGAGGAAAAACATTTATTTTGATTTTGTTGTGGCAACTATATCAAGGAGAACAAAACACTTAAGCAATAATAAGCATCCACTACTGGATGAATGTCTAAGAAACATTTGGGATAATTTATTATGATAAAAATCCAATTTGTAAGATTAGAGTATGATTAGGGATGTATAGTAATCATCTTAATTTATTCTGTTTTGAAACTGCAGATAAACAACAAATTATTATGTTATTCATTGTCTATGATTTTGATAAGTTTGTTTTGTATAATTCTTAATTAATTTAATAAGGTAGCACATTATGAATGTCTACTATGTATTGTTGAATATTTAATATTGTAAGACGCTGGCTTCGTCTTTCCCTACATCTGGAAATCTTATTCAACAATTCCTTTGACTTCTGTGTTTTTGTTACTGATCCTACCATTATTAAAGTACATTTTAAAACTATAAAAATGCCACAACAGATGCAAGCATAGAAAATTGAGTTCAGCTTCTTTAGAAACACACATTCATTTTTAAACGAATATATTCACCAGAATACATAGAAGATTATATCTTCTATGCTTGCATATGAACTCTAGAGTAGATGTCTGTATAAACATCACACCAGCCCTTTTCAGAGTAAGCAATATTATGCAAAGTGCAGAAAAGGAGTAAGAAGAATAAGTCAAAGAAATTAAATCCATTGAACAAGAAAGGAAAGAAAAATAAGCTAAATCTAGCTTCTATAACAAAATCATTCGTGCACTGTACTTCTCCACATCATGCCAGCCTTGCCAACCATGGTTGCTTTTATAGCAATGAATCATTGCTTTGTATGTTGCCTTTTGTGTTTTAAAATTCTTGCCTCTTTCTTTGGGGTGATCACAATACTCCATCCAGTCATGATTTCTCGTTCTGCCTCTTGACCCATTCAGTCTTTCTTCCTTTTTTCCTTTTTCAATTTGATCTTCATTCGTTCTCTTCATACAAACACACCTACGCACTTATTTCATACGTGTCACTTGCTTTTGTATTCAATCCATGTGCTTTTCAGCTCCTGTTTGCTCTAGTCCCTACTCTATTCAAGTTACTTGTATTGTCTTCTGACATTACCAACTCTCACTTTCATATAACAAAGGAGAAGAAGCACACTTTTATACACAACCATTTTTACTTTTGGAGAGAAACATTTCTTCCAATGTATACTACCCATTATCTTTCTTAAAATTTCTCCTTTCAATTCCCCATTTAGTAAGTACTATGTTAGACAATATTTAATATAGAGAAATTCATCTCCTTCTTCTAGATTTTTGCCATTTACCTATAACCTAAAACATTCCATCCTTCCTTGTCAAACACAATTACCTTTGTTTGCAATACATGATAGCACATGGAGAGACTCTTAACATTTACAGCAAATAATTTTATCTTATCATAACACAGCATAAATACAACCCAACATAAACTTCATACAAAAGCCTATAAGTGTTTACATCCTCAATCAACACATCTCCAATGCCACCATAAGCATTCATTATATGTATATCCATAAATAACATTACTCACAGATTGAAACATGGTACTTTTTTTTGTTTTATTCCCTACTTAATGCTGAACCATTTGTAAGCCTACCATTTGTTCTTACAGATGCTTCCAAGGACAGTACGTAATGCTTCCATTATATACTGCCCTTATTATATTCAACAACCAACCTTCAACTCCAGTCTCACATAAATGTCTCAAAGTTTCATTTATCATTTCTCTAAACTATCAAATGTACAACAAACATTTTCACATTCCTATATTTCTCAATGACTTGCTGAAGAGCAAACATCTGGTCAACATTCTCCCTTCCAAACCTAAGGATGCAAATTTTACCTCTCCTAACCCTTCATTAGAATTCTGCCAACACCTTCCCAAGCATCTTTAACAAATTAAACCCAGTATAATGTGTACACTCACTCTTGTTTCTCTTCCCTTTGCATAGGGGACTCATACTAGCACTCTTCCAAATGTCAAGTAGAGATGCAGCCTTCATACCTGCTTTACACAAATCATTCAAGCAAATCACACCTCAATTTTATCATTCCTCCAGGTAAACTATCTACAATTGTAACCTTATCATTTTTCAACATTCTTACAGCATTATTTATTTTAAATTGAATTAAGTTGAAATATTTATAGCATTTAATTCCACTTTTGACATATAATTGTTATTTTTATAAATTCCCATTCCTATAGATACTTTTTATCCCTTCTCCTTTTAACATATGGAATAACACATATTCCAAATAGAGAACTTTTTCTAAGCAAATCCTCACTCATCACCATTTTATGTCTGTCTTGAGTCTCTGACGAATCCAGTCACTTTTCTGTACTGCACTGTAATTTTCCCCCTTATTATATTAACTCAAGCACATTGAATCATTTTCCCCCAAACCAATCTCTAATTCTTCCAATCACTGGAGTATCCCATGTCACTGTTGTTAATCTATGAATTCCTATTTTCATACACCCACCACAGCCTAGAAGACACCAATCCTTTGCTCTTCTATAAAAATTGGTCCCCTTTGTTCAATTATAGCTATTGATTGGTTGAGAAATATCTCTTGGTTATGACTGAATCACATTCCTTCAACTGATATTTCCTGCTTCTTTCCAGGGAACGGCTTGTAGCCCAGGTTGTACTTCGTATGCTTTGTGTTTTACCGATTTGTCATTTTTTTGTTTAAATTGTTGTGAACCGCTCAGAGTCTTTGAGAGCTGGGCAGCATACAAGTTTCATATATTATGGTTGGTTGCACAGTCAGCCACATTTTTAGACTGGGTTTGTCATTTTTATCTACTTCTTAAGTCTTTCTGAAGGACCTGGGATAGGCAGAAGTTGTTGTTTTGATGGTGTAAAGGTATTGTCGCAGGATGTTCCAGGTAAAGCTACTTTTTGCATTTGACTGTTGATGATTTTGTCAGTGCCGATAATATTCAAGTGGTGCAATTGCACTGAAAGTGCCTAATAGTATTGGTACTATCTTTGCTTTCTCTTGCCATTGCCGTTCTACTTCTATTTGCAGGTCTTTGTATTTTGTGAATTTTCTCCAATTCTTTTTATTCTATTTGCTGTCTCCAGGTATTACAATGCAAGAACTAGTAGGACTACAAAATGAAGAAGCTAAAGTGCTCTGGGACTTTAAAATTCAAACAGACAAGCATCTACCACACAACACATCAGAGTTAACAACTATTGATAAGAAAGACAAAAAAATTCTGGATAATATATTATTATAGTTGGTCACATAGTCAGCCAGATATTTAAACTAGATTATGGGATTTTTGTCCTCTGATTAAGTATAATTGTTATTATATTACTAGCATGTATATCAGTCCCACCTTCAATTTAATGACACTGAGTGGTGTGGTTAGCTGCCAATCAGAAAGAAAGATAATGATTTAAAAACAGTGCCACACTATTCCTTCTAGTTTGTTGCATTCCTTTCTGTGCCTTTGATTGCCTCCCCCCACTTCTCCCCTCAGCATATCGGTAACTCTTTTTTCCAACTCTAATGCCCACAAACCTTTTTTTTGCTCAGGTCTCCCTCTTACTCCATATCATGGGTATTATCGTTTTATCAAAATTTATTATAGAGATGCATGCTGCCATATTATTTTACTGAAATCGTTTCCCTATGTCTTGTATTTTATGTTATTCTATTTAGTATACTGCTTGGGCATTACTTTAACGATTATATAATGACTTTTAATAATATAATAATGAATCCTTACAAATGCTAAAAAGCAACTGAAATAAATAAATAGTAATAAATATAGTAGATGAAAAATGAAAGGGGGGAAGTGAAGCGGGCAAGGAAAGAGGGAACCGAGATGGTCATACCCGGAGGAAGGAATCCAGAGAACCATTCTCCATGAACTCGGTGACAATCATGACGGGGCGGCTCTTGGTGACCACACCTTCAAGGCGGATGACATTTGGATGCTCAAATTGTCCCATGATGCTGGCCTCACTTAGGAATTCCCGCCGCTGCTCATCAGTGTAGCCAGACTTCAGGGTTTTAATAGCCACCATGTATTCACGCTTCCCTGGAGGCTTCAGGCGGCCAAAACACACCTCTCCAAATTCTCCTGCCAGGAGTAAGGGATGGAAAAGACACCACATCAGCCAGAGGAGGAACTGGTGCTTGCATAATTTAAATGCAGAGGGGGGGTAAGACCGTGGGCTCTACTGTTTGAGAACCAAGCACTTCATCACTTTCTGGAGTTCATTTTCATTGGTAAGGTTACTATATTGCCCAAGTTCAAATCAGGCAATGCAATTCCCTCTTTTATCTTTGAAACAGGTTTTGACAAACTCCAAAGTTTGAGCATGGATTGAGGTTCAGTCTTCCAAGCCTCAGCTGAACAATCTATACACTTTCACAATTGATACAATCTTTGGTCTGCTCTATTTGAGAAAGTTTTTTTTAAATCAAACTTGACAATTTTAAGATGGGTGGACTTCAACTCCAAGAATTCCCCAACCAGCATGGCTGGGGAATTCTGAGATTTGAAGTCCACCTATCTTAAATCTGCCAAGTTTGAAAAACATGTCTAAGAACTCAAGAAGCAACTTGCCTGGAAAAAAAGAAACAAGCAAACAACTACACAAAAAACCAACACTCTAAAGCTCTGTCTTAAAGAAAAGAGAAGCTACAGTAGACTAGGAGCCTTTTGCCATTCAGGAGGCGAAGAAGATCAGAGAATAAGAAGAGCTCAGTTTTGAGCTTCAGCCCTCATAATTTTTTATTTATTTGTTTATTTATATCCTGTCTTTAATGTTTTTACAAATAATTCAAGGCAGTTTTTACAAATAATTCAAGACACCTTCCTCCTACTATTTTCCCCACAACAGCAAACCCTGTGTGGTTAGTTGGCTGAGAATGACTGGTCCAATGTCACCTAGCTGCCTTTCATGGCTAAGGTGAGACTTGAACTCAGAGTCTCCTGTTTTCTAGCCTGGTGCCTTAACCATTAGACCAAATTAACCAAAAAGAGTACCAGACCCTTTACAGGGAGATATTTCTTACCCCTCTATACCTTTCTTATATAATACTGCTTACTTTTCTCCTTCTGCAACTGGCTCTGTCCTTTGTAATTCTGGTAATTGTATATATTTTGCATTAGTGTGGGATTACATCATGAGTAAATGTTTCCCATCCTATTTCAGCAGCAGGTGTGAACTGAATAAAATTCTGCCCCTTCTCAAATAATGGGGAAGGGCTACATGGAAAGAGTATTCCATGCATTCCTTCATTGTTGCACAGTTCTAGGGATGTGCAGAGCTTCAGATCTAAAGAAAAAAAAATGCTACAATGGGGGTGGGCAATCCCAGGAAAATATGCAGTTAAATTAACAAGCTCTCAGCAGGGTGCAACAAGGGCTTTGAAGCAGGCACGAAAGAGCTGTCAGTGCCTCCTTACCTCAAAGATATATTCTCCTGAGACATATGCGAGCTGAGGAAAAGACACATTTTTATAATAGTTTTGTTAAAGATTTTAGGTACAACAGTAAAAATTAATACAAACTGGAAAAGTAGAAGAATAAAAAGAAGGAGTAGAAGATGCAGAAAAGAAAGAAAAAAAGGAAAATACAAAGAGAAATGGGAAGAAAAATAAGAATACAGTAAAGAAAAAAAATATGCCTCTTTTTAAAGGAGGCACCAACAGTAAAAATTAATACAAACTGGAAAAGTACAGAAAAGAAAGAAAAAAAGGAAAATACCAGTAAAGAAAAAAAATATGCCTCTTTTTAAAGGAGGCACCAACCATATACAACCCATCTATTTTGAAGCATCTTTTCTGTTTTGGATCTGAAGCACAGTGCATTGTTACACACTCCTTTTCCTAGAATGTACCCATTATTAATTCTTCCAACACCCAAGATGAAGCCTGCACGATGAAGATGTTGTAATGCCAGTTGAGTGAAGTTCTATTAGATAAATAAAACCAGATAAATGGGAGGAACATCTGACAACTGGGTGGACCCTTGTCAACATCGATAAGTTGCAACCAACAAAAAAGAGTAGACTGCAAGGTCACAATGAGAGATTTAACTACGTTTGAGGCTCCAAGTGAGAACAACTGTACTGGAAAAATAGGGCTAAGGAGCAAATAAGACAGCAGAGATTAAATCAGAAAATATTACTTCATTACCTGATCCAATGACTTCCTCTATCTTGACAAAAGATACATCAATTTCCTTGGCAAATTCCCGAATAGCTTCATTGGGGTCTTCATAGGTAGAAGGGTCAATGTAATATTTGACCCCAAGGCCTGCGAGGGAGACCACAGATTCCAGAATCAGCTATGAGCTGGAGAGAAGAGGCAGCTAAAGAAAGGGAAGACTCTCAATCACCTACCCCGAGTGCTTATGTACTGTTGTAGGCGATCTGTGTATGGAGTTTCTCGTCTCTTACTGTGGAGGAAGAAAACATAAAAGGAAAACTAAGATAGGATGATTTTGTTAGATGCATCGGGTCCAAGGGACTCTTCTAGAGCTATGAAAAAGATGTAGGCAAGAGCAGTCAAAATTATGTTGGATGTTATAGAAACAATCATGGGATTTTGCTTGAGGGGGGAAGAAGATCATGAATATCTAATCATTCTATGTCTGCTCATAGGTTATGCGTAGGTCATATTAAATATAACTTCCTTTCAATGTAAAGGAATCAGAAGGAATGTAGAAACTTACTCATGGTGAGGACAGAGTAGAAAGAGAAAAGATTGTTCTCTTTTTTTATGCTAGCTAAATCTGAACTTCAACTGACTGATTGTAGGATACAAAATAAAATACTTCACAAAAGGGCCAATAAAATATCAGCATAATACTTTTTCAGCTTTAACAGAAAATTGCACTAAACGACCATTTGATCATCCAATGCTGTGACCGTAAAATATGCCATTGGTTTAAGGGAGCATTGTTGTACTACTGGAAATAATAAGTCACATATTTCTTTATTCAAAATTCTTTGAATTTTTATTGAAAAGCAATTTTAATAAAATCCTAAAGCAGTTTTCAATAAAGATGGAGGAAGTACAGAGGAATAATAAATTAAACTATGTAGTACAAACATAATGTCAGCTAGTCTGATCTGGCAGAGCTCTTATGATATTCTTAAATACTGAATGGACACTTGAACGGTGAAGTGACACCAGTAATTCTATTGGGAATTTATATGATAATCAGATGTAACATAGGCTCAATTTGTGCACTTTTTACCATTTGTTCTGATACTCAGAAACACATATTCATTTATAAAGACAATTTATACCCATATTCCCAGTTAGATGCTATAAAGGGGAGCCCATGACTATTCACTCAGTGACAGAGTTTATGAAACATCTCTAAAAGTTGCATTTTGAACAAGATTTTCAATGCATTGGGCAGAGTACCAAGTAAGGATATGAAATGGATTTGATTGGAACTCCAGTGTGCTTTAATAGCCTTTAGATTAGATGAATAATTATATCTAGTTTTGAGATTTGGTGATTAAACAAAAAATAGTAACAAATTTCAGTTGAAGTTGGAATGACAACTGGAGCTAAAGACTAAAAGACTCTACTTTCAAATAGCTTGCTTATTTGCTATTTTAAGGAAGTTTTAAACTGATCTATAATAGAGATGGGGATTTTTATTTATTTGGCCAAGTTTGGGGAAACTTGCTAATAGTGATTAGGCCTGAAACAAGTAGTGACTAGGGAACCCATTATTTTTTTGACACCCTAGTTATTCTATTTTTGATAACTTCTGTCTCACCAAGTGGCAGATTGCTAGGTAAAGGTGAGACAACTCTTAACAGAAATCTAAACTGATTACTTGCAGGGGCTGTTAGAAATTAGATTGGAGATGAAACTTGGAGATTGCCTGCCTTTGAATTATAGCGGAGATGTTTCTTTTTCAGGCTTAGAGTCACATGACTGGTGCTATTATAATGTCACAAAGCGAGTGGGGTTGGCCAAACATACATTATCAGTGGGTGGGTCTGGGGGTTATAGTAGCAACAAATTTTGCACAGGCTTATCTATTTACTCCTTTATCCCCAAAATTGAAAAATGTAGCTCATTTGGAGGGAAGGGTAATGTTTAAGAATATTCTGGATGCTTTAAACCCCAGCAAAGCTTAATAGATCATTTCCATTATTTAACATTCCCCTTCCCCTAAAAAAAAGGGTTCAAAGGTTTGTACCTTGGACATTGTGGAACTGCACATAGGTTGCCAAAAGCAGCCTACGTATTGTTTACCCCTTGTTTACAGTCTTGCTTTAAACATATCTACAATTGAGGACATATTGACCAAAGGTGCTCTTCTATAACTGTAATCCTAATCCTAACCTTGTCATGTTTCTCCAGTTATCTCAAGGTCTGAATATGAGGTCAAAAAAGAATGGTATGCCTTTTCCCCCACACATACCATATCTGGGTTCCAAATGATCTTGTGTAATATGTAAGACTGCAGATGATATATATAATATGGGAAAAAATAGCAGACCGTCTCTCCCGATAAGAGTTCTGGGACATAATGGGATTCCTGTTTGAAAGCAGCTTTCCAAAATCATGCTGAACTCCCTTACCTGGGAGTAGTTTTGTGTTGAATCAACAATATCTTTACGAGGGTGAAAGCAGAACACCCACCTTTTAAAGACAATGGCCAGGATGGCAATGGCAGCAATTAGTATGAAGGCGAGTCCACCCAATGCCGAGCCTACAATAAGTGGCAATCGATCCTGAACCATCTCAGAGCGCTCACCTGTCAAAGAAGGAAGGCAGTCTGTTGTCTTCTTATATATAATCTTTATTATTATGAAACCCTCTAATACAGTCTTAGCATTTGAACACACTTTCTCAAAACTTTGTTAAGAGCTTCAGACACCAATTGCCCTGCTTCCCCTGTCTGAAGCTTACGAGTGTGTAGAACAGGAAGGGTCATAGGATCAGGTCCCCTTTCCATGTAAGGTTTTCTCTGAGCAACACACAGATGTGGATCTGTTGAGCTAACCCCAAACCTCCATGCAGTTTTGCTTTATCATTCTAGCAGAATATAAGAGACCTTTCAAATCTCCCAGCCCTTCTTTCTGTTTCTAACACACATACACACTTCAGTTGTATTATGCCACTTTATTTCATTCATTTTTAAAAATTTTAAAAAAATCAGGTCTTTTAATTGTCAATTTTGCCAAAGCTCTTCCTTCCTTTCTTCAAAAGTACTTCTACACAGCTCCTGCAATTGATTTTATCTCTCTGGCTAAACACATATGCAATTCACATGGTCACAATTGACCAAACAGTTCTTCTCCAAAAGTCACATTGAAATGATGAAGCTTGTCCAGGATAATTCCTCATTAGATTGTGTCTTAGATGCCTAAGTGTCGCCACATATTGAAATGACGCAACACTTGAAAATACATAAGCAGATGGGGACTCAAGGTATATGTTAGCTTGTTAGGTATGTGAAGGCTATAAAAAGTTTATGAGGTAGGAGCAAAAGAGTAATAAAAAGAGAAAATTGTTCAAGCAAGTATGAGCGTGAGAGAGAAGTATTGAAAAATCTAGGTTTGGAAACTCAGGAGATGTGTCACTTACCTCCTACAAGAGTCTGGAAATACATCTTTCCACTATATGGCCCATAACCCACTGCTGTCCGGGCTCGTACTTGGAAAGCATATATCTTCCCTGGGCTTAGACTGGAGATGGTGGCCATATTAGTCTCGCTGGTTAAGGTGAATGAAGTGTCCTCATCTTCTGACTAGAAACCAATACAGGTTGATCAATAAACTTCCACTTCTTCAACCTCAGCAATGCTCAGCAATGGTCTTTTCTCAGATGCATCCACATTTTTGTTATTTAGTCAAGTTCCTTTCTGCCCAAACTCCTGAACTAATCATTCAAATTGCCAACTACTTCTGCCTTTATTCTCGAGGATGGATAGCTAAAGGAACAATAAAAATGTTTTGCATGAGGGAAAGGGGAAAAAATGTTCCAAGGATGGATTGCCTGACTCATCCTTTCAGCACAACCCATGGCTTCCAATAAACTCTTAAGACTCTTTCTTGTTATAACTATTATCCACCCCATCCTGGTAACATGAGCACCCTGAAATGAAAATGTGGTGGGCAATAATAACAACGCAGCTCTTTTCCATCACACTAGTGGCCCATTCAGGAAATGAAATTTTTCTGGTCTAGAAGCTACGGAATTTTATCCTTCCCGTGTGGGTCCTTTCTGCTTTGTTTATTTCTGGAATGATGCAAGATGAGATCCTGTGGTAGTGGCAGCTTCCCAACTGTTTTAGTAATATAAAAGGGTAGCATGCTCACTTCCTAAACAGGAGAAGAAAAATTAGGGGAAGTCTATTCCAGAATCCTAAATTGATTTTAAAGTCCCATGCCTACTCCAAAAGAACCCGACAACTGTAGATTTCCATGGCTGCTGAGAACTTAGTAGGTGAGACACAACTTTTCTGGACCAGTCCTAGTTTCTTGGAACTAGGAACCACAACAGTTGTAATTATTAAATTTTACTGCGTAAACTTGCTGTAGATGGCAAAACTGGAACTGAAACACGAACTCAAATGCTAATTTTTAACTCTGGATTTTTTTCCACCAGTTTACCTTGTCAAAATAGCGCAGTTGATAGTCCAAGATGATTCCATTTGGCTGATCAGGCTGTGGCCAGGACAAAGTGATGCTGCTTGAGGTGCAACTCACCTGATGCATCATAGGGACAGCAGAAGGGACTGCAGTAAAAAGAAGGAAACATTGGAAACTGCTTTGCTATTAGGGGTACTATGAAGAATTCCAGTTTGCCAAAGCTATTGTCACCCTGCCTGCTTGCAGCACAATTGCTACATGCTAGGATTACTTGTTTTTCTAAAGTTTGGATCCTGACTGGAAGACTTCAGTGGAACTCAGGATTGCATTTGGCCTGCCAGAGGGGAAATCTGGCTGTGCCTGCTGCTCCATTGTGGAAAATGACAGAGAAGGCAAAGAAGCAAAGAACAGAATCATTTGGCAAAGCACAAATATCCCTACCCTCTGTGATTCAAAGTCCTCCTTCAGAGAATTTGTTCCTTCTGTCTTGAGACTAAAAGTTGGCAGTCCTACATCTAAACTGCACAACATATAAGACTGTAAGTGTATTTGCTTGGGTACAAAATTGTAGACAATTTTAACATTAGCAAACTCTTCAAATAGTGTGCAACTAATCCATGGTGCGTATGCCATGCTGAAAGATCTCTGACGCATCTTTAACCAATGGATTCTAATCAGTAGGCCAAAGCAATTCAGATTAAAGGTAGCCTCGACAGTCATGGTCTACTATTACATGTGTGGCAACTAAAGATTTCTGAGAGATGGGCCTCTCCTGTTAACCTCCATAAGGAAGATCTATTGAATTTACTGTGGTTGTCGTATTGCAGTTTTAATATACATACTTAAGTCAATAGTGTAACTCTTTCCTAAAATATCCCGGATTGTTTTAAGAAGCTGGGCTGACCCTTTACAGAATTGCCATTCATACATTTCAGGATGCCTGAAAATATTGTGGGACTGTGGGAACTTCCACACATGAGGCTTAGAGTGCTTTTCACAGGCTATTTATGTGAATGTCAGATCCTTCTCAAAGTGGAATATTTAAACCAGAAAGAGAGCCATTTGTAATTCAAATGCACACTTTGGCCAATGGAAGGTTTACATTCACATTAGAAACCAATTCATGGAGGGGAAAAAAAAGCTCTAAGCCTCTTGCATGAATATATCTATTGTTAATCTGAAGAGGCTTTGAAGGATTTTGCTGTCTTGTATCTGTTCTTTCTTTACTGTATATTTTTAATATTTGGTTTTATTTTTCTTTACTTCACAATATTTTATGCCACCCAATCATAAAAAAATACAGGTGATGAGAGGTGGTGGAGTATATCTGCCAGGCAAAATTCCTGAGCTTAAGAATCCCAGGTGCAAACTGCTTTCTTGGTTTGTAATTTATTGTTTCATTATAATGTAACCTCTTAATATGGTATGTATTGCAAGCCATATGAAATTATCTATCACCTTTATATCCTACCCTTTCTCCAAGGAGCTCAGCTTGACGTAAGTCTGTCTCCTCCACCCTCCCTACTAAAAGTGTTCAGACCTTCAAGAGCCTTCCAAGAAAATCCTCAGTCACCAATCCTTTATCCATCTTACTCATTGTGAAATATAACCTATGCAATTTAAAGTGGCTATTTTCCAGTCGTCCCAAATGTTATTTCTTCCTGAGAATATTCCACTTTTCCCTAGTTTATATTTCTGTCCAACTGGCTCTCCTTCTCCTTCTAATATTCATGGCTGTTTTCCTCTGGGAGAGCTCATGTTAAATGTTCCTGGCGGTTGGACAAGGTTTGTCATAGTTTCAGAAAAACTAGAAGTTAATCTGAAGGCCCTGGTGTGAGGGTTTAATTTTCAGATCAAGTGAACGTAAAAGGCGGGATTGTGCGTTCTTTTCTGTAGAATCTATGTTACGCTCAAATAATGAATGGAATAGTGCTGAAATTGTCATAAACATTCTTTTTCTCACTACTGAAAATCATAATCTGTATCTGACCCAGCCATATTCTCTGTGCAGTCAAAATACATTTTGTTCACTGGCTGAAAAGTAAGAACTTGGGTTTGTTTGTAATTATCTACTTCTTGTAATATATTAGAAAAATAAAAAGAGGATTTGTTTTCATCAAAAAGATAGCACTGTTTCTCAGCTTCTTTCTGAATATAAATATAAATAGTTCAATGATCACACATCCCTAGAACAGGGGAAAGGCTGGGAAAGTGTACAACATCGCACTATTGTCATCTTACAGAAAGCATAGTCTTGACACTCAAAATGCAGGGTTTTTTTTTTTTTTTAAAGAAAGGCCATTCCATGCATGATTTTTATTTTATTTTTCAGGAAACCCTTTCGCTAATGAATTATCTGAATAGACATTTCTGTGCATTTTATCTCAATCCCCATAAAAGAGCCCATATTTCATGATGCAGTCCTAATTAAATTGCCAGCCAAGCTTATTGGAGATTTTGTTCTAAAATCCATCTTGCACTCCTAAAGAACAAACTTCCCCCAGGTTATGTTAAATTTCCAAGAAACAGGATTCCATGGAGCATAGCTTACCACTACTGAACTAACATTTACTTGGAAGGAGTAACATGAGAAGGCCAAATATAGAACCACTGCAGAAAAAGAAATTACAGCCTTCCAGTGTTTTTGGGAAAATCTTACATACAATTCTGCGGCCCGAGATCAATAAAGTTGTTGCATGATTAAGATTAAAATTAGTTTAACTAGCAAACTTGGAACAATGTGAAACCTGTGAACACCTGGCCCAATTGGTAAATCTGACAAGGCCGCAAAATCAACAAAAGGTGCTTGTTTTCTCCTCAGTGCTAACAAACATAAAAGGAGTGAGTTTGTTTTTTGTTTTCTTTTTTTCAGATGAACAAGAAGAATTTATTCAGAAGGAAGAAAATCAAAGGGCTTTAACCAGCTTATGCAAGCATGAACCAGTTTCAAATACTATAAATCAAGTTAAAAGAATACTGAAATGTTTCATGTACTTCTTGTTTTTTATTCTTCATCTTGACAAGAATGCTTTTATCTACTATTATTTTTATAAAATTTATGCCATTTTTCAAAGGAATGAAGATATATAAACACGTTCTTGTTCCAAGGAGTTTCTTATTTGTGATATACTGGATTAATTCATTTAAATATACTTGGAGCTTGGCATGAAAGTGATCAAGATATTTTCTTCCCTGTCCTCACATTTTTCTGAATTTATTCTTGTATATCTCAAACGAGCAGTTGTAATACTTTGTTTTAAAGCTGGTAATTACTTTGCAGTTCTGGTCTGTAAACAAGTATTTTATATAGCTTATACAGTACAATAAACGATATAAGATGAAGGTTTTACTGTGAAACGGAAAGTGAAATAAAGTGAAATGTAAACTATACTTAAATTTTAAAATGTAAAAGTAACATCAAGTAGAGTGGAGTGAAATAAGCCTACATAAAGTTTCCACTGATTATATCAAACAAGAATTTGGTGCCACATCTGTATGAATGTTTTGGTTATGTGTAAAAGAAGTTAAAATATTAATGATTATGCACATTATAAATGCATATATACTAGAAAATGTCATTTTAATACTCTTTCAGAAACAGAGCTTTGTTCCTATAAAAAAAATCATCACATCCAGATTCTTTTTTTTTATGAAGTTCAGATTCCTACCTTCTCATTTCTATATAAAATATATTCTTAATCCTTTTATGTATGGTATCTGACAGGAAAGGCATATATCTTTTTTTAAAAAGTCCTGAATCCATATCAAAATGCAATAAATACCACCTTATTCGCCCTCAATGTACAGCAGATCAATATTTCTTTCTCTCCCCTCTTTGTTAGGTTATTGTTATAGGAAATCCTTGACTTACAACCACAATTGAGTTCAAAATTTGTTAAGTGAGTTTTGCCCCATTTTCCGACCTTTCTTGCCACAGTTGTTAAGTGAATTACTACGATTGTTTAGTTAGCAACACAGTTGTTAAGTGAGTGCATCTTCCCCATTGACTTTGCCTGTCAGAAGGTCGCAAAAGTTGATCACATGACCCCAGGACAGTGCAACCGTCATAAATATGAGTCAGTTTGCCCAAGTGGCTGAATTCTGATCACCTGACCATGGGGATGCTGCAACGGTCATAAGCGTGGAAAAACAGACAAAAGACACTTTTTTCAGTGCCACTGTACCTTCGAACGGTCACTAAATGAACTGTTGTTAGTTAAGTTTATACTTAACAAAATGAAATACGTCTTCTGTAGCGTTTTTGTACATCTGTACACATGCACAGAAAGAGGCTGGTATACAAATGCCCACAGTTGTTACGTCGCCATATTAGATGAGGAAAAGAGCTCAGAATTTATGAGAGAGAATGAATAAATCCAAAGGGAGAGAAATACGAATAAGCCTTCGCTACCAAGGGCACATTTTAAAGCTGAATTTCCTCAACTTTTGTCAAAGGACCATTGCTCAATGGTAGAGCACATGCTTTGAGCCTGGTGGCTTCTGGCTCAGCTCTCTGACACCCTGCACAGCCAAAATCCATCCAAGTAAAGGATACCAATTTGGGTGGATGAAGCAACTGATCTCTTAAAAGAATGCTTTCTCCCTAAATTTGAGAAGTTTAATTTAATTATGAGCAGATCATACCAAAGGCTACGACTTCTTACATTACGTGCTCAGCAGACACACACTGCTGATGTAGCCTTGCTTTATATTTCATGCAACATTTAAAAGAACAGGAGCACCGTTTTCAGCAAATGGTGCAAGTATCAGTTCCGCAATTAAGTTTGGAATGTCTTCATACTTTACTGAATGCAACTTGAGTGGAATACTCAGTAAACAGTCTGTGGCGAAAGAACAATGGAGTGAAATAGGGTAGAAGTACTCATGCCTAAAACTCTACTCATTTCAGTTCTAAGAAAAAACAAAAAAGGAGGCTCCCTACAGGACAACTAATGCAAGTAAGTTTAATAACAGATGTCATGACACAGTTCTTTCCAGCAAGGGCCATTTTGTGCCTACCAATTTTTTAAGTAGGTACTTTTTACTTTTGAAAAGTAGGTACTGCTTTTGTAAGTGGAGGTGTGATGGCTCAGCAGTTAAAGACCCTGAGCTTGTCAGCTAGAGTGCTGACAGCCTGGGTTTGAGACCCCAGCTACATACAATGGGGTGATCTATCTATCTATGCCAGTGATGGCGAACCTTTTAGAGACTGAGTGCCCAAACTGCAACCCAAAACCCACTTATGCATCGTCGAGTGCCGGGTGGGTGTGGCCCATTGGCTGGGCGTGGCCCATTGGCTGGGCGTGGCCCATTGGCTGGGCGTGGCCCATTGGTTTGGCATGGCTGCGGTGGTAACGGCAGTCTGGGTGGGACTAAAAAGTTCAATCAATCAATTCCAACATTGCAAGATCTTTTTTTCCCACGAGAAGTTGAAATTGACTGATTTGAACCTTTTTTTTTTTTTTGCGCACACGGCGGCGGAGGCCTAAAGCGAAAAGGTTTTATAAAACCCAGCTGAAGGCCTAAGATTGGGGCGACGGCACACGTGCCCACAGAGAGGGCTCTGAGTGCCGCCTCTGGCACCCGTGCCATAGGTTCGCCACCACTGATCTATGCTATCACAAAATGAACATATTTAGAGCACAGTATATCTGTTTGCAAAGGTCATGATTTTGTACATAATCTCATGACAGCATTAATACCGCTTCCGAACTGATGAAGGGTAATGCACCCACTTCTGAGAGAAACTAGCTTGTGGATCTGCAATCAAGCAGACTTTGCTTAAGCCTCCACAACAATTTTATTCTCAGGATCAGTGGTGTATGTCTGCAGTACAACTCTAGAATTCATTTTGTAAATGCCATGTCTCTTGAATACTAAGCATCATCACTTGTCTCTACTCTAACTTTTATACTTTTATACAGTACTACTAAGTTCTATATGCATTGGTATGCAAACTCTGTGCCTAAAAGCAATTTGATAATTAGCTGCCGTAAACCATCTCTGAAGATCTGCAGGTTCTCAGTGTGAGCCGGGTTTTTTAATAAAAAGATCAGTGATGGCCTGCCTTCAGTTTGCTGTTTATCACATTAGAGATCATAAACTTTAATAAGTGCCTCTTGTACCGCAGTCAAGAAAACCAGATGGTAGTTAACAACTCAAAAGAAATGCAATTGAAGAATGGCTAAGAATTACTAATGATTAGCTTTACTTACTTCCTCCATTATTTGATTACTCTTGGGTCATAGCAGGAGATATATTCTCTTTCTCAGGCCCTCCCACCCAAAAAAAAAAGAAAGCCTATCATGGGTTTATTTTTATCTGATTTCTTTTTCACTGCAGACCTGCATATCATGTGATGGTTGTTGTTGCTCTCTGCTATAACATATAGGCAGCTACTACAAGGTCATCAGCTTATACATTCACTTCTCCATGTCCCTGGCTGTCAATAGCAGAGGATTTTTCAGTGTTGCAGCAAAAGTAAACATCCTATATATCATGGAGGAGAATTGACTCAGATGTTGCTATTTTCAGAAAAATCTCTCGGTCTTCTTTTAATTTTTATTCTTTTATTTTATTATGCAAACTACCCAGAGTGGTCTTGAGTCAAGTGATCTATAAGTTCAGTAAGATGACAACTGGATGGGTGGATGAGATAGGTAGATAGATAGATAGATAGATAGATAGATAGATAGATAGATAGATAGATAGATAGATAGATAGATAGATAGATAGATAGATAGATAGATAGATAGATAGATAGATAGATAGATAGATAGATAGATAGATAAGAAAGAAAGAAAGAAAGAAAAAGAAAGAAAGAATGAAAGGAAGGAAGAAAGAAAGAAAGAAAGAAAGAAAGAAAGAAAGAAAGAAAGAAAGAAAGAAAGAAAGAAAGAAAGAAAGAAAGAAAGAAAGAAAGAAAGAAAGAAAGAAAGAAAGAAAGAAAGAAAGAAAGAGGATTCTTCCAGCATTTATAAGTATTCAAAATGCCTCCCTTCATGCAAATGTCCCCTTCAAAAAAATCATATTATTGGTGAGGCTACATTATTATCACTGAGATTAAGGAATCATTTAAGGGATGAATTACAATGACTTGCCTAGATCCACGCCAATTAGTCTGCCTGTGGAAGAAAAGAAGTTGTGATTATGTGGCTGAATAGTATACAGTATACCTATTTCCAAAAACCATGTTCAGCAACATTATACCAAAGCCTAGAACAAATTGGAAGAATAAGTTACATATTTAATAATTTCATACTAACTATCGTATTCCTCATTCCCTACAGAAATGTATAATTCATGGTATATGTTAAACATAGCCCTTTAATCACCAGTAAGGAATGATTCAACCCTGGTTAAATCTGCAGTATAGATTCCTGGAAATATAAAGGGACATTGTTTACATTATACCAAACACAAAAAGCCAATATAACAAGGAATAAATCATGATTTTCAGCATAACCGAATGGAATTTGAATGCGTGAGGAAAATAATAATGCACATAAACAGCACCACTGTGCCGCTTATGCAACTCCCATGGTTGCCCATTCAGACATTAAACTTTATCTGTTCTAAGCATTAACTTAGATTCTGCTTACACTTCAGGAGTACTATCACTGTCAAAAGACAAGTTCTCTATTGTTTGCCAGCTTTAGTGCCTTCAGAGGAATTCCAGAGGAGTTTGAATGAAGACAAATGATATACCATCTGCTAGAGGTACATGATTAAACAGATGGGCCAGCATAAGTTGCAAACTCCTGAACACAAGGAATGAAAGCACTTCTGATTAAGCCAGCTCTGTCCTACAAAAAGACAAACAAACAAACAATGCTGGGACTTAAGTTCAGAGAAGAGTATGTATTCAGAACAGAAGAGGGTGGGTAATCCTATTTGTGATGTATGTAAATATTTCTATAGGGGGATCAATCTATTTATTTCAAGGTTTGGCAACATACAACCCCAAGGATGCTAAAAACAGTCATTTTTGCAGCTCTTCTGACCATGCCTGATGAAACCAGCTAGTCAGCGTCCTGCCATTTCAAGGCAGGAAACTCATGGCAATGATGGGGTAAACCCTAAAATATGTCCACCCCAGAGTTATAAAGATAAAAACAAAAAACCAGATCCCCAAATACTGTACATTCTTTCTTGTAGGTACATAGATCCACCCCCTTTGCAGCTCTAGGCTCTCCAAAAATGGTCTACGTGGTCCTTGACCATCTCCATGACGTATTATTGGAGAGATTAAAAAAAATATTTTAAAAGGACACAGCATGAAAAAAGCATTATGAAATTCCTAGTAGGACAGCACAAATGGCTGGTGTGTCATGTTTACCTTGGTGGGTTACAATTCAGTCTACATGATTAAGCAATATATCATGTGTCTGATTCCTTCCCTCCCGCATCTGCTCCAACACTGGAAGTTTTTAAGAAGAGACTGGACAGTCATTTGTCCGAAATGGTATAGGGTTTCCTGCCTGAGCAGGGGGTTGGACTCGATGACCTCCAAGGTCCCTTCCAACTTTATTATTATTATTATTATTATTATTATTATTATTATTATTATTATTATTATTATTATTATTATTGTTGTTGTTGTTGTTGTTGTTGTTGTTGTTGTTGTTGTTGTTATTGTTGTTGTTGTTATTATTATCTTTTATTCATTAAACATGAACCTCAGTCAACTGAACATTCAAATTGGCTGGTGCTGATGGTTGACACGGGTTGCTACCAGCATCCTAGGTGTCAACCAGGTACCTTCTTAAAATATAAGATGTTCCGAGTAGCGCAGTTTTTTGTAACATTGCTGGAGTTATTGCAGGAAGCTGCAGTTTCTTGATGTATTTTGCGAAGTTTTTGGACATAGTTCCCAGTGCCCCGATGACAATGGGTACCACTGTTACACGTTTCATCCATAATTGCGCAATTTCGATGGCCAGGTCGCGATATTTCGTAATTTTTTCCAGTTCTTTTTCTTCAACTCTGGCATCTCCTGGTACAGCAATATTATTATTATTATTATTATTATTATTATTATTATTATTATTATTATTATTATTATTATTATTATTATTATTATTATTATTATTATTATTATTATTATTATTATTATTGTTGTTGTTGTTGTTGTTGTTGTTGTTGTTGTTGTTACTATATCCCAGCCAGCCATATGATCAGATGTAGCCCCAGCAGCAGTAAAACTCTGTGCTGCTCTCTCTATGTAAGAGAATGGAGTTTTCATTTATTTTAAGCCTGGGAAGAACTGGGATATAAAGAGATAGCAATCACTGGGAATATGTATGTATATATGTATGTATGCATGCATGTGTAGATTGTGTGCCATCAAGTAATTTTCAATTCACACTGACCATTAGATAGTTTTTCTCCATGAGGGCATATCAATCAATTTTTATTACGGTCACAGACCAGCAAATAAAAAAAAGCATTAAAAACAAATGACATTAGTAAAAAATAGAAATAAAAGACAGGCAGAATAATATATTGCGATTGGTGATGAATTAACAGTGGGGAGTTAAACTTTGCCTAATTTTACATACAGCATAGCAGAATTTGGTGAGGTAGTCTTATAAATTGAATCCGTGAGTCCTGATAGAATATGCAGTATAGCAGGACGTGAGCTATAGTTTTAATGGCCCTTGCCCACAGGGACACAGTCTCAGCTCATATGCTTTTTTTTTCTTTATTGGCCCACCAAAACTGTTGTGGGAAGTGTGTTCCAGTGTGCTAAGGTTAACGCTCTTCGGATTTTTAGGATGGTTATTTCATATAAATATCTCACTGCTTTAAAAGGGGGAGTTTGGCTGCTCAGATACACATTCTTGGGAAGAGCAGCCCAATCTTGTTGGATTTCCAGATCTTTTAATACATTGTTTAAGTGCATTAAGTATATATTCATACCCCATCATTAGAAGCAATTCCCTAGTCCATGAGGGCATATGCATGCAGGTCTTAAAATATAATTGTTAAATAATTACATATGCAGAGAACAATATTGTGTGTGTGTGTGCATGTGTCCATGCTCCTTCAACTTCGTATTGACTCCTGGCGACCGCTTGGACAAGTCCCTACAGTTTTCTTGGCAAGAGTTTTGGAAATGGCTTGCCATTGTCTGCTTCCTAAGGTTGAGAGAAAGAAACTGACCCAAGGACTCCCAGAGGACTTCATGCCCATGGCAAGACTAAAACTCAGTTTCTAGCATGGTGCCATAATCACTAAATCAAACTGATCTCATAGAGAACAATATTAGCTTTAATTTAATTTCCGTTCCTCTCTTGTTTTTAATGTGACCTTTTTAATGTGACCCTGGTTTCTTTTTCATGCTGTTCCATGTATAGTTCCAAACTTGATATGGCCTCGGCTTAAAGAAAGTTGTACCCTTAGCTTTGCTGTCCCACTAGTAGCTTTACATCTCACTGTGTCAATAAACAGATTATAAATGTAGACATTGATATACATGAGGTAAATATAATACACAGTATACAGTGGGGGGGGGGATTAGTATTTGATCCCCTATCGATCAGCAAGATTTCTGGCTCCCAGGTGTCTTTTATACAGGTACCGAGCTAAGATTAGGAGTACTCTCTTAAAGGGAGTGCTCCTAATCACAGCTTATTACCTATATAAAAGACACCTGTCCACAGAAGCAATCAATCAATCAGATTCTAAACTCTCCACCATGGCTAAGACCAAAGAGCTGTCCAAGGATGGCAAGGACAAGATTGTAGACTTACACAAGGCTGGAATGAGCTACAAGACTATCGCCAAGTAGCTTGGTGAGAAGGTGACAACAGTTGGTGCGATTATTCACAAATGGAAGAAACACAAAATAACTGTCAATTTCCCTTGGTCCCTAGGGCTCCATGCAAGATCTCACCTTGTGGAGTTTCGCTGATCATCAGAACGGTGATGAATCAGTCCAGAACTACACGGGAGAATCTTGTCAATGATCTCAAGGCAGCTGGGACCATAGTCACCAAGAAAACAATTGGTAACACACTAAGCCGTGAAGGCCTGAAATCCTGCAGTGCCTGCAAGGTCCTGCTGCTCAAGAAAGCACATGTACAGGCCTGTCTGAAGTTTGCCAATGAACAGCTGAATTATTCAGAGGAGAACTGGGTGAAAGTGTTGTGGTCAGATGAGACCAAAATTGAGCTCTTTGGCATCAATGCAACTCGCCATATTTGGAGGAGGAGGAATGCTGCCTATGACCCCAAGAACACCATCCCCACCATCAAACATGGAGGTGGAAACATTATACTTTGGGGGTGTTGTTCTGCTAAGGGGACAGGACAACTTCACTGCATCAAAGGGACGATGGACGGGGCCATGTATCATCAAATCTTGGGTGACAACCTCCTTCCCTCAGCCAGCGCATTGAAAATGGGTTGTGGATGGGTGTTCCAGCATGGCAATGACCCAAAACACACAGCCAAGGCAACAAAGGAGTGGCTCAAGAAGAAGCACGTTAAGGTCCTGGAGTGGCCTAGCCAGTCTCCAGACCTTAATCCCATAGAAAATCTGTGGAGGGAACTGAAGATTCGAGCTGTCAGACATCAGCCTCGAAACCTTAATGACTTGGAGAGGATCTGCAAAGAGGAGTGGGACAAAATCTGGTGACCAACTACAGGAAACATCTGACCTCTGTGATTGTTTTGTCACCAAGTACTAAGTCATGTTTTGCAAAGGGGTCAAATACTTATTTCACTCATTAAAATGCAAATCAATTTATAACTTTTTTGAAATGCATTTTTCTGGATTTTTTTTGTTGTTATTCTGTCTCTCATTGTTAAAATAAACCTACCATTAAAACCTACCATTTCTTTGTCAGTTGGCAAACATACAAAATCAGCAGGGGATCAAATAATCTCCCCCCCCTCCCTGTATCTGTCTTATACTGTATATCTGCCTGAGACAGTAGAGGGCAGTGGGGGAAGCATTTATGATATGGAGACTCTTTGTGGCTTAACAATCAGAAATTGTTCATGTCTGCTTTACTGGTTACATATTAATGAGTTTGTCTATGCATTAACTGATGAAAATCTTTCCCTAGCACATACTTGCCTGCTTTTTCTGTATTTCCTAGAGAAAGAGAAATATCCTAGCTCTGTTTTCACCCAGGCTCATGATTATTCCCAAAGATTTCTTACTGGTTATTTTCTCAGCCTGGCTTGCTTTAAGCACCAATGCCTGTGAATCTGAACTCGTCATCCCAGATTGGCAGTTCTTCTAGCTAGTTCTCCAAGTCCCACAGCCCTGACTCAAATGTGTATAAAGGACTCTTGGCAGGCATAAAGCAGTCTGCAGAGAGCTGTGGCAGCTATCTCTCATTTGAAAGGCTTCATTGGTTTTGCAAATATTTCTGCATTTTCTAGCAACCGTATCTGATGGACTTGGTACATCGCTCTGGGGTTCAAACTGAAGTAAGCATTAAGGGAACATTCCTGTACTAGCTCGTATCTTGCACATGGGGCCATTTCACACACTGCCTAACAAGGTAGGGAAAAGCCATGTGCACCATGGCTTTTGGAATTCTTTCCAACCTACAATAACACTTCTGTTCTAGGTCACGTGATTAGGAAGGAAGAGGGGCTTAGAAAGATTGAAAGCAATCCAAGCTGTTGTCTTTCTTTTGTCAGCTTCTTCCTCCAGACCAACTTTGGCTTTGTATTATTCTGTTTTCAGAGAGTTATCCTTATGACAGGTAAATGTGACCTGATGACCACTTTATGTAAGTTCTTCCCAACATTCAGTTGAATAGGAAAATAAATAAGCACACAAATTAGCATATATAGCAGACTTCCAGTTTGATGTCATTTCACACGGGCATCCATAGTGGGGTATACAAAGGCTTTGATCATGTGGACACAGGTGCATATTGACATTTTGAACCTCACCCCCACAGAAATGGCAGTACTTGATATGTGAAATACACAATACATTAAGCCACGTCAGTTTTAAGTGCATGTGCTAAGTGAAATTCTGTCATTAATAATATCCGACCTTGACGAATATAAGTCACTGGGACCTGACAGATTACATCCCAGAGTTCTGAAGAAGCTGGCAGATGTTATCTCAGAACCAGTGCACCATATCTTTCAAAAATCCTGGAGCACCGGGGAAATACCTGAAGATTGGAAAAGGACTGATGTGGTTCCCATCTTCAAGAAAGGAAAAAAAACGGACCCAGGAAATTACAGATCAATCAGTTTAACATCAATACCTGGGAAGATCCTAAAAAAGATAATCAATAAACAGATCTGCGAACAACTAGAAGCAAACAAAGTTATAACTAGTAGCCAGCACGGGTTTGTTAAAAACAGATCATGCCAAACCAATCTTATTTCATTCTTTGATAAAGTGACTAAACTAGTAGACCAGCGAAATGCTGTGAATGTAATATACTTAGACTTCAGTAAGGCATTTGATAAAGTAGACCACAACTACTCTTTGTTAAGCTAGAAAAAGGTGGAATAGACAACATCACCACCAGATGGATCTATAGCTGGCTGACAAACCATACTCAATGAGTAGTCCTCAATAGCACTACATCCACATGGAGAGAATTAAGCAGTGGGGTACCACAAGGTTCTGTCTTAGGCCCAATACTCTTCAATATCATCATAAATGACTTCGATGAGGGAATTGAAGGGGAACTAATCAAATTTGCAGATGACAATAAACTGGCAGGAGTATCCAACACTCCAGAAAACAAACTCAGGGTCCAAAAAGATCTTGACAAACTTGAACAATGGGCCCTATCCAACAAAATGAGCTTCAATGTGGAGAAAAGCAGTTTTACATCTAGGCAGGAAAAATCAAAGGTACAAGTACAGATTGGGCGAGACCTGGCTTAAAAACAGTAACTGTGTGAGGGACCTTGGAGTCCTACTGGACGATCACTTGACTATGAGCCAGCAGTGCGCAGTAGCAACCAAAAAAGCTAATACAATCCTGGGTTGTATAAACAGGCATAGAATTAAGATCACGTGAGGAATTGGTACCGCTTTATAAAACCCTAGTAAGACCACACCTGGAATACTGGAGCCAAGTTTGGTCACCATATCACAAAAAAGATGTTGAGAGTTTGGAAAAAATTCAGAGAAGAGCAACTAAGATGATCAAAGGCCTGGAAACTAAAACATACAGTATGAAGAACGGCTGCAGGACTTGGGTTTGGCTAGTCTAAAGAAAAGAAGAAATAGGGGAGTCATGATAGCAGTATTCCAGTATTTGAGGGGCTGTCACAAAGAAGAGGGGGTCACGTTATTCACCAAAGCACCAGAGGGCAGGACAAGAAACAATGGTTGGAAACTGAACAAAGAGAGAAGCAACCTGGAATTAAGGAGAAACTTCCTGACAGTGAGGACAATCAACCAGTGGAACAGCTTGCATCCAGAAATTGTGGGCGCTCCATCACTGGAGATTTTTAAGAAGAGGCTAGACGTAGACAGTCACTTGTCTGAGATGGTATAGGCTCTCCTGCTTGAGCAGGGGGCTGGACTAGAAGACCTCCAAGATCCCTTCCAGCTCTATTCTATTCTGCTCTGCTCTGCTCTGCTCTGCTCTGCTCTGCTCTGCTCTGCTCTGCTCTGCTCTATTCTATTCTATTCTATTCTATTCTATTCTATTCTATTCTATTCTATTCTATTCTATTCTATTCTATTCTATTCTTACCACATTATATATTTAGGAAGGTTGCTTTAGTGCTTGGTATTGATGCCCCCTGCACTCAGTCCTGAGATCTGGTCTTCCATCTTTGGTAGCCCTGCGCTTTCATCTGCTGCTACTTAATAAAGTCAAGCTGTAATCAGGCCTTTGATTAGATTATGGTTGAACATGTCAACCTGGTATGCATTACCAAAACAGGTTAGGTATAGAAATGTGTTTGTGTGTGTGTGTGTGTGTGGGGGGGGGGTATTACTCTCTCAAAACGTGCCACTTGGATTTTGGGCCTAGCACCTGCCATGATTCTGAGCCAGAGGTGGGGTGTGGCTATAAGCATCAGAAAATCTCTAGTATCTTCCAGGGGTACTGTTCTGGGAATCACCGGTTATAAGACCCAGGTTGGGACTTGGGAATAAGATAGGGTTGCTGTTAATGCCCCAGCTTCCACACTGCATAAAGGTAAAGGTTTCCTCTGTCCAGTCGTGTCTGACTCTAGGGGTTGGTGCTCATCTCCATTTCCTAGTCCCAGGAGCCAGTGTTGTCTGGAGACACTTCCATGGTTATATGGCCAGCATGACTATATACCGAGGAGCGCAGAACGCTGTTACCTTTCCTCCAAAGCGGTACGTATTTATCTACTCTCATTTGCATGCTTTCAAACTGCTAGGTTGGCAGGAGCTAGGGCAAGTAACTGGAGCTCAGCCTGTTGTGTGGTTGCTTGGGCCTTGAACCTGGGCTGTCAGCTTTCTAGCAGACTGGCTCAGCGTCTTTAACCACTGAACCATCGTGCCTTCCCCCTACTGCATAGCTGCATCCCTATCTGAGCTGCTCAATGCTATGGCAGAACTGGCGGCGGAATTTTCCAAACTATGTCTGGGGGACTTCAATTTGCCTTCTTTAGGCCCCAAATCAGAAGCAGGTCAGAAGTTCATTGCCACCATAGCCACAATGGACTTGATTCAGGTTATTGATGGCCTGATTGTCTCCAATGTTTTCTGCCTGTCTCAATAGATCTGGCAGGGTAGGAATACTCCAGGTCCCATCTGTGAAATAATGTCATTTAGTGGGACCTGGGAGATGTGCCTTCTCTGTGGTTGTGCCTGCCCTTTGGAGTGAGGTCCAGATGTCCCCAACCCTGTGGGTCTCCTGGAAGATTTTTAAAACCTGGTGTTTTCTTCAGGCATTGTGGCCATAATTCAGTCCAGTATATGTGCTGCAAGGCAGTTTCATGAGTAGCCTGTTATTTTTAACCATGAGTAGCTTGTGGCATTTATACTGTGTTATTTTATGTATGTTTTGTTAACCACCCAGATTTATTTCGCTAAAATGAGCGGCCATAGACATTATTTTAATAAAATTAAATAAATAAAAGATTACACATTCAATTAACTTCATGGCAAACAGGTGGTTCCAACAATGGCTTAAAAAGTGCTATTTCTTCTGATTCCCTGTCTAAAGCAAACAGTAAGTTAGAGCAGGGCTTTTCAACCTTTTCACCCATTGTACCACTTTTAGGATATGGCAACATCCGAGTACCACCAGTCGCCTAGCAAGGTGTCAAAAACTTGATGACCCCCCACAAAGAAGGAAAAAAGTGATGAAGTACAGGTAGTCCTCAACTTACAACAGTTTGCTTAGTGACTGTTCGAAGTTACAATGGCACTGAAAAAAGTGCCCCCCAAGCCACAGCCGAGCAAGACACCTGCCTGCCCGCCCGGCCGCGCTCTTCCTCCTGTCCGAGGTTTTCATTGTTGTAAGCATTTCTGTTGAGGATTGGCAGCGGGGGTGGGGTGGGGGGGTGTTTGGTTTTTATTGCCCCCGTCTGCTGGGTGGTTGCAGCAGGTTTTGGTCACTTCACATGACCCTGGGACACTGTGACCATCATAAATATGAATCAGTTGCCAAGCATCTGAATGTAAATCACAAGACCCTGGAGATGCTGCAACATTCCAGCTGATTGGCGCTTCTTCTGGGCTCAGAAGCACCAGGATCAGCGCCGAGCTCCAACTGGAGCCTGGCGCTCATCCTGGCACTTCCGCTGAGCCCTGACAGCCCTGCAGCTCCAGCCATCTCTCGCTCAGGCTTGTGCGGTGCTGCCACCGGTTCAGCTCATTCCCCTCCCCCGCTACCACTTTTCTAGAATGGTCGCGTACCACCTGCCAGGTGCCAATGTACCACAGGTGGTACCCGTACCACTGGTTGAAAAGCCTTGAGTTAGAGAGAGAGAAAGAAGGAGAGAGAGAGAGAGAAACCCAGCAATGCCACATGTTTTAGTGGAATTATTTATGCAGCTTGTGACTTCTTTTTTGAGGGAGGAGAAGTCAATAGACACAGGGTTGCCACACACAAAAAAACCTCACCTTCTTTAAGGAGGTAAAAGAAATTTCCTTTGGAAATCTCTGGAAACAAACTGTGAGATTTGGCCAAAAATACTGTGTTGTGACAGGAACTGCTGCATTGTCAGGGGGCTACCAAAATTAAGAGTAGGAAAATGTTTCATTAACAAACAAGAACAACTTCAAAGATCTTGGGGGACTTTGGGGGAAATTTCCTTTAACAACTACTGTACATACCGTGAAAAAGCTGTGAACAATAGCTAAACACCACTTAAAATATATATTAAAAAAATATCTTTCAAGTTATTACACAACCCCTACAGATTATCTGCCTTTGTTTTGTTCTACCTCAAAATTGTCTTGTTCACTCTAAGTTCTTGAGATACCTAGGTTATGTATTTTATTTTCTGTTATTTTCTGTTCTATATCATCTATTGCTACCTATCTTTGAGGAAGCAATAAAAAAAACCTAACTCCATGCTGTTAATAAAGTGTAGGACATGAATTTCAATGTCCCGAGAAGAGAAGAAATTAAAACCATGGTTTTGTTGGTTAGATGACAAGGGTGCGAACATCCTGTAATATCTATTTCCACCTTGACAGGCAAAAAGAAAAAAAAGGAAAAAAAATACTACAGTATTAGTCATGTGAGTGATAAAACCTTGGGTGAACATGGATTCTTTTCTATCCTGGCTAGTTAAGATCCCTAACTATTGCTGAATGGACTGAAATAATTATGAAAAAGGTAAAGACTCCATGTGATCCTAGCAACAGTACAGAAAAGCTAGATGTTGTCTTTTTCCAGAATTTTGTGGTTTGTTTGTTTGGATATTCCAGAGTCTTATAGCTCTGAAAATTTCCTTCTGGTCTCCCATTAAAGTCTTAATAAACTCTAAACCACCTTCTTGGGAATTATCACATGATATCCTTCTAGAAGAGGCACTGTATGACAATCAAGATTGCTTGAAACATAATATGGACTTGTTGCTAGTACCTTCCTCCACCTAGGAACCTCATTTTATCCTCTGCTGAACAGACCCAGCCTTTGTTATGCTGAGCCACGCTGCATTAATTTCTGGGACTGACTACTTCAATATATTCTGCATGGGCTGCCCTTGAAGAAAGCACACAGGTTTTAACCATCTGCTTCCTAACTGAAATAGTAAATCTGTTCTGGTTACCACTCCAATTCTTAAAGAAGCTGGATTTAGTTTTAAAGTCTTACATATAAGAATTAAACAGAAAGCAAAACACCCTTAAGCTTTCGCAGCCAAGAAGAAGAAAAGGCAGTCTTTAATAGTAAAAAGTATTTTACTGCTATGTTAGCAGTAGATTATAACTTGAATCAAAGATTCCAAATATGATTCAAAAACACATCTATAATGAGTGCTCAGAACAGTTGTGAAATCACCTTCTTTTATGAAGTCTTTGGCTGACCAATTCTATCCTCCTTGCATTCCAGTTGCTGTCTAACTCATAATTTTTCTACTGGCTCACTTAGGTTTTTTTTTTTATTATTAGAATTTGTTTCAATGCCATTTTATTGTTGTAAATATTCTTAGTTGTCAAGAAACTGATATAATTATGTTAAATAAATGGATGGATACTATGCTTGAGGCATATTAAACACACGTCACCTGCCTATTCATAGACACAGTGGAAAATAGAGTGTAAACAAAAGAATAACAATAAAAATAGGATTTGTAAATTTAAGCTTCATTGTAGATATAAGGTTTCTTTAAATGATCATTAAATTAATAGTAAATTATTTGCCAGTAAATCTAATACCTTATCTCTTTAATGTCTGCTGAGTTCAACAAGTCATCTCTGTATCAAGGCAGAATCTATCTGATTATATATTTAATATAAAATCGGTCTACCAATGCAGGAAATAAAAAGCATGGAAATAAAAGCAAAATCTCCTTTGAATAAATCTTAACTTGATCTGATTTCATTTTACCTACACAAAGGATTTGAGGGAACTGTATGGAAGTGTTTTGCCATTGTCTTTTTACAAAATGAGAATTATCTCCTCTGTTATTATTATTATATCATTTGTACACCTTTTTTTTTTAAAGAAAAGGTAGAAATCCTGTCATCCTCATGGATATTTTAATTACATTTGGTACTTTGTATTATATGGGTGGGACACAGACAAAAAGACTATATATTTTGTGTGCATACATGGATATGTGTTCTTTTTATGTGGGTTTATGTGTGTACACATACATGATTATAGCCTCAATATCATAAATATTCATGCATGCTGACTGTATATATATTGGCATATTTAGGAAGGAAAGCAGGACTGTTAGGACCACTCATGCCTTCAACTCCAATATTATTAGATTTAAGAGATATTATAAAGGGAACCCCCAACAATGAAGAAATTAGATCAGGCTATTTAAACAAAAAATATTGTGGTAATTTTCCTTTAGAAGTGAACCTGAGAGAGTTAGCAGGACAGAGATTTCTACAACTATGCATGATACATAGACAGGAGAAAAGGCAGGGATGGTTTTCTCTTAGACCTGAACCAAACTGGCTACGTACTAGCTAAAGATGGACACACAAAAGAAGTTTCTCACATTACAAATTATGGAATTCAC
The DNA here is from genome assembly GCA_023970755.1 of Azemiops feae. Classification (NCBI taxonomy): domain Eukaryota; kingdom Metazoa; phylum Chordata; class Lepidosauria; order Squamata; family Viperidae; genus Azemiops; species Azemiops feae. Next base: position 374,768 of record JALGBA010000031.1, read on the forward strand.
AACCACAACAGCATGATGAATACAGATGGCTTTAAGTCTAGATAAATGTATAGGGCAGGGGTGTCAAACTGCCGCCCCCTGGGCCGGATGCATCATGGCGAAACCGCGCCCACCCCATTGCCGGCAATGGAAAAAAAGTCGTGATACGTCGCAACACGTCACATGACGTTGCGAGTTTGACACCCCTGGTATAGGGGCTAGGTCTCATTGACAATTGATTATGATTCAGCAGCTACCAGGTCTGGGTAATCCAAACCCAGATGATGACAAATGGCAGTGAGGAACTACAGTGTCTATCTAGATGTTGACAACCTAGCCCAGGGGTGTCAAACTGGTGGCCCTTGGGCCAGATGCGTCATGTGCAGGCCGCGCCCACCCCAGCTCCGCAAAGGCAAAAAAGTCACGATACGTCACGTGACACGATCGAGCTTGACAATCGTGACCTAGCCCCATTTATAATACCTTGATTAAACTTTCCCTTTGAGGGACTTGTTTGCTTGCTTGCTTATTTATTTATCTCATTTCTATAAGCCACCCATCTCACCTTGTGACTCTGGATGGTGTATATAATAAAACAAAATAAATAAAAAGCCAAAATAAAAGCATTTAAATTAAAAATGAAAATAAAGTAAAAACAAAAACAAAGTGGTGGCCAAGATGCAGATAATGATCACATAACCTTCCAACAGATTCCACTCTATCGTGGGATCCCCACACTTGTTGACACAACCTTGTTTTGAGGGACTTTCTGAAGGCCAGCAGGATAGGGGCCAGCCTTATGACTCTAAATACCAGATCCTGGGAACAAACAAGAGAAAGATTGTTCCTTCCTGTCTTGCCTACAAGCTTTCCAGAAATATCTGGCCAGCTATTGCAATCACTCTACAACTGATACAGCCCCTCATTCAGAAGGCCTTTCCTTTCTCTCTCTTCCTAGATCTGTTGCCCTCCCCCCTGCCTTTCTCCGAACCCAAGCAAATCCTCCCAAATGTATGTGTAATTGAGGGAATAAAGCTAACTAAAATGAAAAGCTGCCAAAGGGGACAAATAAATGGAGGTGGGGTTGAGCCAGGACTATGTGAGGTTGGAAGAGAGGCCTTGTTAGCATGAGCTGTCAATATAAATCAAGGGCAACTCGTGTCACCCTCACTCCTAATGATCCCGGAGAAGTGAATAGGGGAGGGGGAGAAGACAGCACACAAAGGAGAACCTGATCAGAATAACCATCCAATGGGACTGCTGCTCTAGAGGGGAGACATTCAGCACGTCTCCTGAGTCTCCTTTGGGGGATGAAGGGCTGAAGGAGCCCCAGGAAGATCCTTGAAGGATTTAAACTATTTCCCGCATTTAGAAACAGACACAAGACGTTCTACTGGCTGCACACAAGATTAGTTTGCAAGCCGGGAGAAATACAAATGGAAGACTGTAATGCCTGGACTGCTTTGTAAAACTCCATGAATGTTATGTTTATTGCAGAAAGAAAGCCTAATTTGGAAGCACCACAAATGAGAACAAACTACCATATGCATTGTGCATGTCCAGGAACAAAGGGCTTGAACAAGGAACATCCTAGGAACAGGAACACTTTAGAGCAAATGGAGCAACAATTGTCGTTCCCTAATTTGATCATTTTAGTAATACTGCTATACCAATATTGATACTGTACTTTTAAATATAAAAACAATAAATACTCCTGGAACATATTTCCCATAATATTTTGGAGTATAATATTTCAAGGCATGGAGCAAATATGCCTATTTAGAGTGTCTGTCACATTTACATAATTTTTGCTTATAATCCTAGGACATTTCTGCAATTCCTTGCCATAATGCATACTTGAATATGTATCTTTTCTCTCATATTAGACATTAAAGGGCCAAAGTTTATATTTTTAAACTGTCAAAATATATTACAATACTTTTCAAAATTGGTCAACATGATGCAGATCAAATAAATTAATATTAGCACTGTAAAATGTGGATCCTATAAGTATATGACACTAAGAAGTATTTAAAAACATTTCAAATATTTACTGGATTTTAATTGTTACAGTGACTTAAGAAGAGAAAAGGAATACCTAAGTTAACCTCCCTATAAATTTCTTCATCCAAACTAACCCTACAACCCATTTATTTTCCCTGTTTTTTACATTATTGATAGTTTCTGAAATGTAATTCTGATCTCTCTTAACCTTAAAGAAGACAGAAGAGTTTTGTACATCCAATGTTGGATTGGCCATCTCTAGAGACTGAACTACAGAAATTCAGGAAGACCAGCAATTCATATCATTTTATCTTCTCTCTTCTCTATCTATCTTCTCTCTATCTCTGCCTTCCCTTTCAAGACAGACAGGTAGGTACATTATTGTAACATTCCTTATTAAATGCTGTGAAATACAGGTTGCCAGGATCAGAAATTGATGGGAACTGAAAAGATGCAAGTATCAGAAGAGACGTGACAAAATGCAGCTGGAAGAAAAAGGGAAAGAATGTGTCATGGAAAAGGTAAAAAAAATAGCTAACTACTGTAGGAACAGGAACTGACAGATAGCAGACAGTCAAATGTAATCACAGTGATTGAAGGCACTGTGAAAAAACTTTATATTATATTCTTTCTTGTGCTGGAGATGGACAAAAGCTACCTTGTCTTTTCACCAACATTTATATATTCCTGCATGCAAACGTAACATACTATGCAGCACAATTATTATCCCCACACTCAGGAAATGGAGTTTTTATATTTTTTTTTCCCCATGTGGGTTACTCATTACTGGATGGGAAACCAATGTGGCAGAAATCAAAAATCTGCAGATCATCCTCTTGCAACTTCACTCCCCTTCTTCCATGTCTCCAAAAATAATGTTTTGGAAAATTGTTTGAACCTCTGGACCAGATTTTGAAGTGGCTGTACATGGAACCAGAATTAATTTCCTCCTATGGTGAAGGTGTTTCAATGAAAGAGGCACATGAAATTCCACCCATTCTGAATTGCTTGCATAACAGCATTTGACATAGCTTAATTGAATGCTGCAATTGTCATTCAAAAGGGCAGACAGAATTACAATGCCAATTACAATGCTGCAGTGTTGCTTCACATTTTACTGACTGAGGTGGAAGGAAAGCAACATACTTTTAAGATAATTTGCTGTCATTTCTTGTGTTTACATAGCAACTGCAAGAGTGTTATTAGCTCCACCCAGAAACAACTACTTCTGGAAGGAGGATTTGTTATCAACGTGCCTTTGTCTGAATGAGAGAAGTCACTCCAGGTGCTTAGGGTGATGGGTGTGAATGGCTTTGGGTTGAATAGGACAATAGAAATCTGCAAGATGATAGCCAGTCATTCTATTTGGACAGGGTTCCTGTTTGCTACTACACCCACGTCAATTAACATTATATCCAGGTTGATCTGTTCTTTCAGGACCTCCAAGAGTCACTTTGGTAGTGAGATGGATGGTGTATCAATTTAATTAATTAATTAATTAAATGTGACTCATTGCCATTGCAATTAAGTCTATCCATTTTCTGCTGGTTGTTCTCTTTATTTTCCTTCTACCTTTTCCCAATTTTATGGATTTCTGAAAGGAACTGGGTGGGTCTTCTTCCCATAATGTGATAATGTGAGTTTGGTCATTTTGCCTCCAATAAAAACTCAGGATTGATTTGCTCTACGGATAGTGCTTGGAGACAAGCCCTTGTTAAGCCCCTCTAATAAATAGTCCAGTATATTTGGAATTGTGATAGCAGACAAGGCAAGGTTATTGGCCGTACACCATCGACAAAAACTCCTCCAGGAGGAATCGTAGATTCGATTGGTGGAAGGACATCTGGAGGCCTGTATCATGGAAATGACCCCTGCCGAATATGACTCTCGTGTTAGGAGACTCCTCTCAAGTGCCAAACGGCCAACTGGAGCCATTGAGGATCCGGGTGGCGAAGGGTGCCCTGAATGAGCACCATGCGCTCCGGAGGAATCCTCCAACATGGGGAGATGGAAAGGCTTACGAGGTCGGCAAACCACGGACGTCCCGGCCAGTGTGGAGCAACCAACAGAACCTCTGCCTGTTCTAGTAAAATCTTCCTGATTACGGCTGGAAGAAGAGGAAGCGGAGGGAAGGCGTAGAGCAGACCCTTGGGCCACTGACTCCATAGGGCATCCGCTCGTTCCGCCCCTCGAGAGGGGAACCGGGAGTAAAACCTCGGGAGCTGGGCGTTCGCAGGTGATGCGAACAGGTCCAGAATCGGAGGTGCGAACCTCTCTGAGATCTCCCTGAATAGGCTGGGAAGCAGGCTCCACTCGGAGGGATCCAAAGTGGCTCGGCTTAAGGAGTCCGCCTGTTGATTGGCTTCCCCCGAAATGTGTTCCGCCCTCAAGAAGGCCAAATGGCCTTCCGCCCAAGATATCAGCAACTGGGTTTCCGTCATCAGGGACTTGGACTGAGTGCCCCCTTGCCGATTTATGTGGGCCTTTGCCGTCACATTGTCGGTCAGCACCAAAATGTGCTGACCCGACACTGTCTCCCTAAAGTGGAGGAGGGCAAGGTAAATGGCACGGAGCTCCAGCCAGTTGATATTGTGTCTGAGGTCCGAAAGGGACCAGTGACCCTGAGCTAGTTGGGGTCCCAAGTGCGCCCCCCAGCCAAAAAGGCTGGCATCGGTTGTCAGAGTCATCCTGACCAGTTCCTTGAACAGGGAACCTTTGGACAAGGCTGGGGATGCCCACCACCAAAGGGAGATCAATACTGGGCGAGGGATCCGCACCCTCTGATGAGAGGAACCTGTGCCCAGCGCCTGGAATGGCAGCAGGAACCACTGTAGAGCTCTGGAATGGAATCTGGCCCATGGCACTATTCCCAGACAGGAAATCATCTTTCCCAGAAGCTGGGAGAGAACCGCCAGGGTGGTCACTGGTCTTCCTTGCAATTGTCTGATTAGGGTCCGAATGCTCTCCTCAAGGTCCCGTGAAAGATACACCATGCAAAGGCGGGTATCTATGATTGCGCCTAGATGAAGTAGACGGGTGGATGGAGCCGTCTGGCTTTTCTGAAAATTTATGGAAAACCCCAGATTCTGGAGGGTTCTGATCGACAGGGCCAAATCGGACCAGGCCTTTCTTAAGGAGGTGGACTGAATGAGGATGTCGTCCAGATAACACTGGACTCTTACTGGGACCAATCTCAGGTGTGCAGCCAGAGCAGTCAAAACCTTTGTGAATGCCCGTGGGGCAGATGAAAGACCGAATGGAAGAGCTCGGTATTGGTAATGGTGATGGTTGTAACAAAACCTGAGGTACCTGCGATGACTGGGAAGGATTGGAATATGCAGGTATGCCTCTGTGAGGTCTATGGAGGCCAGGAAATCGTGCCTTCTGATGCTGGCCAGAATGGATCGAAGAGTCTGCATCTTGAATTTTTTGTAAATCAGATGCTTGTTGAGACCCTTCAGATCGAGGATCGCCCTCCATCCTCCTGACGTCTTTGGGACTACAAAGAGAATGGAGTAAAAACCTCGACAGGTCTGACCAGCTGGCACGGGCTCTATGGCTGTGATCTCTAAGAGATGTCTGATAGCCTCGGACATGAGTCGGGTCTTGCTCGGGTCCCTGGAAACCGGGCAAGAGACGAAACGCTCCGGAGGGAGGGATAGAAATTCGAGGGGGAGACCGTCCCTGATGGTGTTGAGGACCCACACATCTGAAGTGACTGCTTCCCATTCGGGGAGAAAAACGGTGAGTCTGCCCCCAATCGGAAGGGATCTTCGAGAGTCACTTGTGTCTTCTAAAAGGACGGCCTCCCGCGCCCCGAAAGGGCCATTTGGAATGGGGCTGCTGACGGAATCTCGGGGCAGGCCGATCCATCTGGTGATCTGACCTGGGGAAAAATGGCCGGAAAGGCTGAGACCAATCTGATCCCACACCTGGGTGATAGAATGGTCTGCAGGGGTAAGGGTTTGGGCGTCTGTCCACTCTCCTATGTAGGTGAGGCAAGATCTTGCGCTTGTCCTTGTCCTCCACCAGGAAGGGGCCTAGGGCGTCTCCAAACAGCCGGCCACCCTCATAGGGAGCAGAAGCCAGGCGCCATTTTGACCTTAAGTCTGCCTTCCAGTGTTTGAGCCAAAACAACCTGCGGGTAGTTACGTTGGAGGCCAAGGCTCTGGCTGAAAAACGAGCCGCGTGGAGCGAAGTGTCAGCTAGATATTCTGAAGTTGCTAATAACTTGCCTAGCATTTGGTGTGGCCGAATCTGATCCGGAGGGATCAAGGCCTGGAGCTCCCGGAGCCAAATGATAGAGGCCCTAGCGAAAAAGGAGGCTGAGGTTGAGGCTCTGATCGACCAAGCCAAAGCCTGATGAGACCTGCGTAGAGAAAATTCAGATTTTTTATCCTCCGCTTTCAGGACCTCTACCATGTCAGCCGGGGCCGTAGATGAAGAGAGGATATCCACAGATGGGAAAGAGATCTACAACCTGCCTAGGAGAACCAACACCATGCGACTTCACTGGGCTGAAGACTAAGTCATATCTGGGTAAGGATAGCAGGAGGCGTGGCTATTCTAATTGACTTAGTCTCTGGGCAGGAAGTACGGTCTATAACCCATCTGTGGATTATCCATCTTCATGCTGGAGAATTTTCTATGTCGTTCTTAGGATGGGTCTGACATTATTATCCAATCAGACTATTACATATAATTAGTAAATTACATATTAAATATCTTTACTATAATCTTGCTGACCGGATGGTTCAAGAAAGAATTCTAGCAGTGGAAGAAGCTGGCTTCAGATCAGGTTTTTCATTGCTGACTAATCTTGCACCACATCTCTGCAAAGTACACTAACCCTCCTGGAGAGGCTCTTTATGCAGCTTTTATGGATCTGAAAGTGGCATTTGACTCAATCCCTTGTGAGAGGCTGTGACAAACTGGCAGCTTCCTTTATTGATTGCCAATGCCTGCAATTAATTATGAAAGCTCTACATCAAACGTCAAGGTACAACAGTGCAGCTGCAATGTAGCTGCAATGTTCAAATAATGGAGACTTGACCGAACCTATTCCAACTTTTAAGGCAGTCAAACAGAAATATATTCTTTCTTTCCATTTAATTTTTATATCAATTTTATATTTTTGATATGGTCAAATGACTAAATCAATAAAGATTTCTATTCTATTCTATTCTATTCTATTCTATTCTATTCTATTCTATTCTATTCTATTCTATTCTATTCTATTCTATTCTATTCTATTCTATTCTATTCTATTCTATTCTATTCTATTCATTAAAACTGAGTTCCACCCTGCTTCTCTGGCCATTTTACATACACTGACAGTGCTGTAATCTTGTCTGTATCCCAAGTCAAATTGTGATGTAGTTTTCACATGTTAACTTCCTACTGCCATCTTGAAATGCTAGAATTAATCATGTGAAAACCCGGGTGATTGCATTCATCAAGAGGCATGTTAATCACTCCCACATTACTACATTAACTGGTTTGATAACAACTATATTGAGCAGGTGAAGGCTTTTCAATAGTTTATATACAGATCATCGTCCTGGAAATTTTCATTCTACAAGCCTTTCCTAGTATGTCTAAACAGTCTCCAATGAAGTAATTAGCTATTCAACTGTATGGACAATAATTATGCTCCCAAAGTAATTAAATTAAACTTAATTAAATTAATTTTTAAAGCTAAACTGCTAAGGCTCCTGCTATCTGGTGCACAGTGTTCAGTCTAAATTCTTGAGTTCTCTACTTTGAGTTCTCCACTGTAACTAATGCATATCTCTAACCTGAGCTTGGTGCAAAAAATAGTGTCCTCTTTGTTGGTTAACTGGAATTACAACAGCACCTGTATTCTTTGTCTACAGATTTCCAGATGCAATTCGAGGTGACAATTTAATCCTATAAAGCAGGGGTGTCAAACTGCCGGCCCGTGGGCCGGATGCATCATAGTGAAACTGCACGAACCCCATTGCTGGCAATGGCAAAAAAAGTCGTGATACGTCACGACACATCACGTGACGTTGCGAGTTTTACACCCCTGCAATAAAGTTTTATATAGTCAGTCTCCTAGACTTCTTTAACATTGTTTCCTTCAAGAATCATAGAATTTGCTTGCTTGCACTCCAACAAAATCCATTAACATTATTGGGAGGTTAAGGGGGCAGGGATTTGCAGACACTGTGGCAAAATAACCTCCATCTTGAGGCGAAGTTAGCATGTGCACAGAGCTTTTCCAGAGAGCATTTGGGCCATGATGAGTTGGAAGCCACTGTATGATTATAATGTATTATTATTGTATTGTGGTCTTGGCTTTAGCATTATTTTATTACTGTAAGGAGTTCATACAGATTTCAGCAGTCAGTAAAAGACTGATACATATGCATGTATACAAACATACATGTATTTTGAAGATACATCCAACACAAAAAGAATCTAATCACTGAGGAATAGGTTCTTCCTGGGAGGTGGAACTTACCACAAAAGTTGTCACTGGTGTTTGACCATCACTAGGGAAGCACACCAGGAGATTTCTATTTTGTGCCCTGTCTTTGAGGGCAATAAGAACAAACACTGAACTATTGAAGTGAGAACTTTATCTCCATTCCAGCTCACTTTATAGCCTCAGTAAAATGAGCGGCTGGCCTATAAGTGTTGTTGATCAATGCCAGCTCAACTAATAAGAAATAAATTAGGAAATAAATTGAGTCTTGGTAAATCTTTTGGCTTAACGTTCAACTAGATTTCCAAGTCGTCAACTGGGGACGAGGACTTCAGAACAGATTGAGATTTCCATCCCACTAGTAACAGTGAGGAAGTGATATAGATGACTTTGAGTAAATGTACAGGATCCTAAGACAGATGTTTCAGGAATTGCTGGGGCTACTTTGACCAAACCAGCTCAGTGTCAAGGTGGCCATATCTTCTGGCCTCAGATATCACTTCATCCAACAGATGTGGCAGCACACATTTTGACCTTGCCTTTCTCTCCTGAATTGAAGGAAAAGATGTGGACGGGATTTGTGCTTTTGATATATAGAACTGGAAGCTGGGAGTAATTTACAGCAATGTTCAGCCTGGAAATCTGTTGGAGATACAGGTGCTTGTTATTTGATTGTTCATATTGCTTATATTCCCCTTTTCTGCCAATTCTGCCCAGTCTTGAGAGCTCCTAAGGCTACACATGTAATCCCCCTTACTGCGCAAGCTACATTGGTTACCGGTTTGCCTCCAGATCCAATTCAAGGTGTTGGTTGTTACCTTTAAAGCCCTTCATTGCATAGGTCCAGGTTGTCTGAGGAGCTGTTTCTCTCTGATGGGACAAGGCTGCCCCACTCACGCCAGTGGAAGAGACTTGCTACAGATCCTGTCTGCCAAAGAACTGGAGCAGGCATGATCGAAGAGAAGAGCCTTTTCTCTTGTGGCCCCCATCCCTGTGGAATATTCTACCACTGATGGTGAGAACTGCCCCTTCCCTTTTGGCCTTCTGGAAGGATATTAAAACCTGGCTTTGCCGGCTGGCTGGCCTGAGGCTCCATGGGGGGCACTTACCATGGAGGCAGCTGACAGGGTAATAATAATAATAATAATAATAATAATAATAATAATAATGATGATGATGATGATGATGATGATGATGATGATGATGATGATGATGATGATGATGATGATGATGATGATGATGATAATAATAATAATAATAATAATAATAATAATAATAATAATAATAATAATAATAATAATAATAATAATAATAATAATAAAGTTGGAAGGGACCTTGTAGGTCATCGAGTCCAACCCCCTGCTCAGGCAGGAAACCCTACACCATTTCGGACAAATGACTTCATCCTTATCCTATCAGGTTCTTAGCTTTCTTAGTTCGATTTTAATATAGTTTTTAATAATACTTTAACTTTGTGTTGTTTCAATTTTTTAATCTTCTATTTTTTATTTGTTTTATAACCTGTAAGCCACCCAGAGTCACCTTGTAGGAGAGATAGGGAAAATAAAAAAATAATAAATAAATAAAATTAAAAAAATAAATTTGCTATTATTCCCTAAACTTCTAGTCATCTTCATGGATATCATGTGGTTCATGGGTTAAAGCTGTAAATGGGCCAGCAGTTCAACGTATAATTCTGCATCTTCTTCCTTCTTCAAAACAGAAAACAGTAAAAGGTGGACTAGAATAATTTCTGATTAATGGGAAGAAGAGAACTTTCTTTTTAGGAAGGCAGTGAAACTTCTCACAATGTATGTTTTACTTGAGTTTTCTTTTTCTCAAACTTGCTTATCATTTTATTATTTGTTATTCTGCTTTTATTATTTTCATAAATAACTTAAGGTGGAAAACATACCTAACACTCTTTCCTCCTCCTAATTTCTCCACAAGAAGCTCACCTGTGGGGTGAGTTGGGCTGAGAGAGAGAGTGACTGGCCCAAAGTCAACTAGCAGGATTTCATATCTAAGGTGGGACTGAACATATGTTAACCACTACACCACACTATTTTAATTTTGCTTTGGTGGTTTTGATTATTGCTACCTACTCTGAGTTACTTGTCCTTATTAGAAGAATGGAATGTAAAGTTATAAACAAACAAATACAGATGTATACGATTCCAAATTTCACATGCTGTTTTTTGTCATTTATCCATGAAATAAAGACGCAGACAAGAAGGCTCTCAGATATTTATAGCAATCGCAATCATGAATCTCCAACCTCCCAATTAATTCTACTACCCCATTACATGAGTTGGGAGAAACCTACTGGCTAGATAAAGCCAGAGAGCAAAATTGCTGTTTATTCTTACATCAGACACTCTAACTCCCTGCCAAAATCTGATAAAAGGTTCCATTTCTCATAGCAACTGATCTCCTAGCTGATACTAGTTGGCTCCTCCGTCAAGCAAGTAAGGAAACAAACAGACAGGCTATCATCCGACTGTGCTAGAGTGGGAGGAAAGGGAGAAAGAGAGCAGTGACTCTGATTTTCAACAGATTAAGCTATGAAACCAAATCCAGTGGCTCCGATCTCACCTTAGCTATAAATTCAGTAAGTGGCCTTAGGCAATCTAATGTCCCAAACTCAAATCTTCCCATCTATAATATGGATCATTGAACAATTATATAAAGCATATTGAGCGTGTGAAAATGCTGTACAATTTCCAAGTAGGAACAGCAGTTATCATCTTAGGACCTTTAGTAATAATAAGAGAAGGGATGTTAGGCTGAGAATCTAAAGGGATTGGCTGTCCCAAGGGACTAATGCCTGAGACAGTAAATCCAAAGAGCATGACTTTAATAATATCCGGTATTTATATAGATTTTAAAATGTTCAAAGTATTATACTGAGCCAAAAATTTCACTTCAAAGATCTTTTTCTGAATTGCTAAGGCAAGCTCTTTCCCTTTTGCCAGGTTTTTGGGGAGTGGATTCAAGCAAAATAAAAACTTTTATCAAAGGCCAAGGGAATATGTGCCAACACAGGATACCTTTATTTTGCAATGTTGCAACAAGTCCCATTAAAAGATAGTTAATAAAATATATTGATGAATTGCATTAAATAATTTGATGACATGACTTACCTGTTCTGTGAAGTATTACAACCTGTGCATCATATTACAACCTGAGCATGTTGTTGCAAACTATAAAAGGTGCTCAAATGTACTAGCAACAGGGGCTTGTAGACATCCCTGACAGTTCTAGATGGCCCTATGAAACCTAAAATGTAGGCTGAAATCTTATAGGATTTCAAAACTTTGCAAGATTTATTTTTCATATCCTTACAAAATCTTGCAAGGTAATAAATATCTGGAGCTCTTGCTGGACTAGTTAAAAAAGTATTTGAAGGTACAATGCTCCTTTCCCTCCAGTGTCAGATGACAAGAATGTCCCAGCATTAGGCTCAACATCTCAAAAATACACCCTGAAATACATCTTTCACAACATAGTGGGCAAATAGTGTAGACTATATGGAAAATAAGAAAATGGACATTGCTTCTACAGCTGGCCTCATCTGTGACTTCACACAGCCCACAAAACAAAGGGTAAGTTTTTAATTTTTTAAGGGGGAAAGAAACATGAGCATTTTCTATCCTCTGACCAATTTCACCCATCCCTGTTTCACATAAATTGCCTTCACAGTCTTATCTAAAAGGTTGATATTTGGTCATAAATGGTATGAGACCAAGATTCTACCTAAAGTTTGCCTCCTGCACTATTAGTGGAAAGCCATTGTTCTCTTTGCTTTCATCTCATCAGCATCTATGTCTGTATGACAGCAAAAAAGAGAGACGAAGACTGACAAAGGAAAATAGCAGAACAAGAGGGGTTAAAATAAGCAATGATAGTCAACAAAAAATGTGCCTCACCTGACTGGCTGGTGCTGACATTGATGGCAGCATAATGTGGAGAATCTGGACTCAGTTCAGTCACAAGGTTGACTGCTTGAATCTCAAAGGTATACTGAACACGAGCCAGGAGGTTGGACACTTGCACCCGGCTTTCGGTCAGCCCCACCTGCCGGGGTTCAAACTGAACACTGTCCCCACAACGGACACAAGGCCCTGGAGAGCCAGTCGGACACACTTTACAGATGACATTGAAGAAAACATCCTTTCGACCACCCAGATCCTTTGGGAGACGCCAGGTCAGAAGGACATTGGATCCAATAATTTCATAGCTGAGATCCCGAGGGGCCGATGGGATGCCTACAAAACAGTGGAAAATTAAATCCTGAAAAACTGAAATAGAAAAAAGTCAAATACATAAGTGCAAAGGTAGGCAGTAACAGTATTTCATTATCTCTGGAGCAAACTAAGTAAAACTTAACTAGAGAGACATCTTTCCCAAGAAACAATTTTAACCCAAATTTCAAGGATGAAAACTACACAGTTTGGTACCCCAAAGCAGCCTACAACCATGACAGATTATTTCCAGATTTCAAGAATTGATGCTGCTACCACCAATAGGGAACCCCACTTTCATTTCCCTCCCTACCTCTTAAAATCCCTACATTTTGTTAATGGAGTAATAAAAATGAGGAAGATTTCAGTTTAGACCAGCTGTCATTGCCTAACTTAGCCAGACAATTATTATTATTTAGGTATTCATGAACATGAACCTAATTGCAACCTTAACTATGTTTCTGCTTCACTGTGCTTTTCAAAAAAAAAATTAAGTACATCTTGAGTTTCAACAAAGAATCTTGATGCACCTTAAACACAAACAAATTTAATGTAAACATACCCAAAACAACAAATGTCAGTGAATCATGGCTGTTTGCAAAATGCTTGCCATTGGGATACACCTTCAAATTAATTGATTTCCAACCTATTTCTCCTAAAAAAAAAACCAGACTATTCTCTGATTGATGGACATTCTACTTAACTTTAACAATTATATCCAGAAATCAAAAAGCATTGACGGTGAACACAAAATGGCTTGGTATGTAACAAAGGAGGAAGCAGATGTGATCAAAATCCCCAGAAGAGAAGAATCAAGATTGAGGCTACCACAGTCTTTGTGGCTACATCGATCCCTGTGAATGTTACCAATGGTAGGTCAATTTTTAAAAAAAAGATATGGTACATTAGTATTTAAAAAGCCACAAGATACTTCGCTGTTTTTCAAGTCACAGACTGATGTGGCTATACCAATGGAATCTGCAATACTATAAACCACTTTCCACCACTTTCTTCATTTTTACGAAGGTCTTGAGGTCATATCTGAATAGCCACTTTGTGAATGAGTAACTTCTCTTCCACCTCACCCAGCAATCACTTATTCCTCATAACTTTAAATAGGCAGCTAGCCTAGAAAGACTGGAGACGCTTGTTCTTTCCATGGTTCTGTACAAGAGGAAGTTCCAAAAGAACAGTTTTCGGAACATACTTCTCTAATGCATGAAATGTAACAGAACTGGACTAGGGACCTCAGAAATGGAGAGACAAGGGGCTTGAGGAAGAAATGAAAGCACAGGGAAGGAATCATGGAAGAAGCTGAAGGAAAAAGAGCAAACACAGACCAGGTCAGAAGAAAAATCCAAGATATAAAAGGAAACAGGGACCATACTAAGCCAATCCTCCTCATTCTCAGATACTTACTAGTACAGGGGGCATCTGAGACGTCTGAAGAAGCACGGTAATAGTGAGCCTGGCAGCCACATTCCCGGGAACCCGGGATGGAAGCATAACTGTGGGTAGGGCAAGGACTGCAAGGGGCATCTCCTGCCAATGCTTTGAAGGTGCCTCTGGGACAAGCTAAAAATATAAAGGAGACAGAAACAGAGAACAATTGGTTTAATTTCAGCAGATCAGCAACTCTATTTTTTGTTGACTGATTCTATATCCAACTGCAACAGATGACAAAACTGTAGATATTACTGAACACAGAAATATCAACCAGAGACTTTCTAATCCATCCTTTCCCAGCCTGGTACCTTATCTCCAAAATTCCTGATTGGCATGCTGGCTGGGAATTCTGAAAAACCCAGGGAGGCATCATCAGTTGTGGCTGTGACTAATGCTGTCCTGTGACTAATGTCCAGCCTATTTTCCTATCAGTTCTAATTCAGTGTGATGAAAAAAAATAATAATTTAGATATATATGAATTTCTTGTGTATGCTGACCAAATAATCAGGGCACTTGCAGAAATAGTTGCTGGCTTCAAATAAGGGAACATGACCAGGTGAACAAGACCCCACTCCTTTTAAACATGTGATGCATTCACTGCCTGCACATAAAAAAGATGGTAGGATTTAAACATCCCGTCACACTTTGGAGCTAGTGATTATTGCTGGGGACATGGTGAGAATAAAATAATAATGTCTTATACCTAAAGGCACAACTGTAGGCAAAATGCTGAACTCATAAACACGATACTATTTTGTGTGCATGAATAAATCGAAAAAGAAAAGCTTAACTGTTTGATCTAATATTATTAATAATGCTTTTTGAGAAATAAAATCAACCCCTCCCCAATAAATGTCAAAACTTCTCCAAGACCATAATTTACAACCACCACCACCCTTTATATATTTAATTGATTATTATGGTTCATCACATAGTCAGCAAGATGTTCAGGCAGGATTTGGCATTTTTGTTTACCTATCAAATCCTTTCCAAGGACCTGGGATAGGCGGATGTGAATGTTTGATGATGTTATAGATATTGTTGCAGGATGTAAGCTGTTCCAAATAAAGCTGCCTTTTGCAACTGATTGATGATGAGTTTGTCATTAATATTATTAATATAAGGGGGAGTGATGGCCCCCTTAAAGACTCTGAGCTTGTCAGCTGGAAAGCTAACAGCCTGGA
Organism: Azemiops feae; assembly: GCA_023970755.1. Lineage (NCBI taxonomy): Eukaryota > Metazoa > Chordata > Lepidosauria > Squamata > Viperidae > Azemiops > Azemiops feae. The sequence continues at coordinate 390,077 of JALGBA010000031.1, forward strand.
TTTGAGACGCAAGCGCTGTGCAACAGAATGAGTTCCGCTACTTGCCCCAGCTCCTGCCCACTTAGCAATCCGAAAGCATGCAAATGTGAGTAGATAAATAGGTACCACTTCGGTGGGAAAGTAACAGTATTCTGTGCGCCTTTGGCGTATAGCCATGCTGGCCAGATGACAGAGAAGTGTCTTTGGACAATGTTGGCTCCCTTGGCTAAGGAACAGAGATGAGCACTGGCCACTAGAGTCGGACACAACTGGATAGGGAAAACCTTTACCTTTATTATTAATATATTTTAATATATTGTTTATAATAATTTAGAATGGTATTAATTAGTATTATTATCATTGCCTGCTTGGCCAGAAATTTATATTACACTGTAGATTATAATATATTTTATATTAATACATATGTGATCTCCTTAACATGGTTGATTTAAGTCTGATTTGAAAGCAGATATTTCTTATTTTGCCTGTAGCAAAGGAATGTAGGATGTTGAACCAGAGTTTCTGTCAAGCACACAGGATCCTACTGTCTTGTGGAGTAGACATTTATTTTAGCTGAGGATACTGTTTCCTAGCAGTGGTCAATATTGATATTCTTTAAAAAAAGAGCAACTGAGATTAAGAAATCAATGTGTTTTCTTTCCTTTGATTGTGTGTCCTGAGCAAATGCATATTTGGAGGCATTCTCAAAATAAACCATTCCCCCAAAACTACAGTAGTCTCTACTAATTAGAAGGCAACTTCACTTACACTTTTTCAACCAGATCCTATAATAATCTAACCATAGTATCCCAAATACATCTTGTTTATTTCAAGATCCAGACATTCTGGAAACAAACTCCGTGAAAGTTTTTATTTAAGTGTTTAGTATCTCCTTTAATTCAGTGCTCCAAAGCATTGGAGAATCCAACTTTAGAGTTCAGACCAGGGATTCTTCTTGGAAATCACTGCTTTTTCTTCTTATTCTTATTATTAATTAGAATTATTTGAACTAAATTCAACATTATTGGATGAAAGAAGACAACCAAATGGTGTCTGAAAACTATAGACATTTAAAAAAAAAAAGCCAATAAGTTCATTGGTCATCTTAGAGATGTCCAGTAGGTGGGGGTAGGGAAGGGGCCAATGACGCACTTCCCAAAGGGGTGGAACTTGTATCACAATAGAGCAGTAATGGAGATGTCTCTAAGTAAGCTATTCAGATTATATTAATTATGCAACCAGCAAACCTTGGCCTAGAGCTATACAGTGTTTCTGCATAGGCCTTATGTAAGATTACCTAAAAACCCAGCAAAAACCACTCTGTGCTCCCCTAAAGGAAAATCTAAGTTATAAATATACTGAAAAATGTTACTCAGGAGAGTCAACAATATGAACCAGTGTTGAGAAGGGTATGAGTTACAGTATAGATATTATTTTTTAAAATAAATAAGTAGGAGCTAAATCTGAAAACATGATGGTTCAAAATGCTTCATTTTCAAGAAAGGTTTATATGGTTCCTCCCCCTCCCCACCCCACCCTATGAATGTCAGTTTAGCACTGTAATTTTTAACAAAGGATCAACTTTTCATTCTACTTTTATTAGCTTCTGCATATACTTGAACAGGAAGGAGGGTCAAAAGACTGAAAAACCAAGAGCTAGAAAATATCTACACATTCTAATTTCTAAATCTTTACACAATCATTGTATGTACACTGAGAGCTTATGTACCAGAGACAATTCCTTGTGTGTCCAATCACACTTGGCCAATAATTCTATTCTATTCTATTCTATTCTATTCTATTCTATTCTATTCTATTCTATTCTATTCTATTCTATTCCATTCTATTCCATTCCATTCCATTCCATTCCATTCCATTCCATTCCATTCCATTCCATTCCATCCCATCCCATCCCATCCCATCCCATCCCATCCCATCCCATCCCATCCCATCCCATCCTATCCTATGGAATAATGAGATAATCCATTGCATTAGCAAATATTGAGCACCGGCATAGCTACCTCCTATGAAGTCTGAGAATGAAATGGTAGTCCTGGGACAACCAAGATTCACATTGAAATTCTCTCTCTCTCTCTCTCTCTCTCTCTCTCTCTCTCTCTCTCTCTCTCTCTCTCTCTCTCTCTCCTCTTCTCTCACACACACACACACACACACGAACACCACACACTCAGGGGACGGCTCCTCTCTCCTCTCTCCTCTCTCTCTCTCTCTCTCTCACACACACACACACACATCACACCACACACAAATATTTCAGTTGATCCATTCTCTCATCCTCCAGGAGTTTCTTTAGATTTAGTTATTAGAGAACACCAAATATAAGTAATTAGGCCACCCAAATGTATACTGTATTTTACAGTCCCGTGCTTGTGATAAGAAAATATATAAAACAGACTTTTTTAAGTTTGTTGTTTTTCCCGGGAAAAGGGGGGGATGGAAACTCATATTCTGGAATGAAAAAATACGGATTGGTAGTTGAATAGATAAGGTTTTCTGTGAATTTCAGGAGGAACTGACTTAATCACACTTGACATACTAACATATCAATGAAACTCAACAATTTATCACGCTTCTGCAGTTTTTTACATAAGTTTTTCCAAATGAAGTTTGGAAAAGTGCATTAGAAATAATCTAGGGTGGAAATTTACTATTTCTCCAGCTTCTTCTGCAAATGAACAAAATCCAGTGCCTATTTTTGATATGGGCCAAATGAAGAACACCTAACGTGAAAATCTATCATTAAACGGGTCATTATTTGACTCAAAGAAATTGTTACAGAATAACAGAGTGGGAAGGGACCTTGTAGATCAATCTAGTCCAACCCCCTGCTCAAACAGGAAACCCTGTACCATTTCAGGAGTGATTAGAATGCAGTATTGCAGGCTAATTCAGCTAATTCAGCTCACTGCCAGGAGTTCAATTCTCCCCGGCTCAAGGTTGACTCGGCCTTCCATCCTTCAGAGATTGATAAAATGAGGAGCCAGACTGTTGGGGGCAATAGGCTGACTCTGTAAACCGCTTAGAGAGTGCTGTAAAACACTATGAAGCGGTATATAAGTCTAAATGCTATTACTATTGCTATTTTAGACAAATGGTTGTTCAATCTCTTCTTAAAAACCTCCAGTGTTGGAGCTACCACAATTTCTGGAGGCAAGTCATTCCACTGATTAATTGTTCTTACTGTCAGGAAATTTCTCCTTAGTTCTAAATTGGTTCTCTCCTTGATTAGTTTCCATCCATTGCTTCTTGTCCTGCCTTCAGGTGTTTTGGATTAATTTGTTACAATTAATCCACTAAAAAAGTTCCATAATCAACATGCTGAGGAATACTACTGTTACTATATTTTCATTAAGAGCAGCTTGGAACCTGAATTTTTGGATCTAAAGTTTATAGAAGCTAACTTAGCATGTCCTAATATAAGCATTATGCTACTACTGCTGTTGCTGTTTAGTTATCTGTAATACCTTTCTACCTTTTTGAGGTTAGGGATATTACATATCTGCCTTCAGATTTCTACATAACGGCATTGTGCACTCATGAAATCCATAAACATATAGCTCTAATGAGAAAGGAGACCTTATAAATAGTTCCAGCCAGGGGGGAAGACCGGCCGGCAAGAGGACAATAATACTCTTTTCACGACCGCTGGCGCTGCGACTGGAACCGGAAGTCCGAATGAGGCGACTAACCGTGGAGGAGGGCACAGCGTTGATTGCGGAGGGGAGCGCAGCTTCCCTCTGCGATCCGAGCAATCACCTTTTGGGCCGCCGGGAAAAGATTGAACAGTACAATGGCCGTATCACTCAGCTGCTCCAGCCGAAAGTCACAGCAACATCTAAGCAAAAAGAACCACCGTGGAAGATCCGGGTGAGACCTTCCCTTCCCTCTTGATATTTTACTCATTTCCCTGTGAAAAGCTTTTAGAAATTACTTCCCCCCTTTGAGAAAGCAGCGTTTGAACACTCAGGGAAACGAGCTGCAGGGGAAAAAAATAACTAATTTTTATTGTTTATTTGAGCTGCTGGAATTCGGGGGACCCTGAAGAAAAAAGAGAAGAAAAAATCCTTACTGTGACTCTCTTTCTCTGCTTGCTTGTTTTCAGCTTAAGTGGAAACCTTTAGGGAGGGGGGTGGAGTGTTTTTCTTCTCCCCCCCCCTTCTGAACAGTGTTATCTACTTTAAAAAAAAAAAGCTCTACGGCTTCTGGGCGAATTTATGTGGATTGTATGGTTACAATGTAACTCTGAACTTGGCGTGAAGCCCAGACAGCGCCATTGCAACATTGTAACCATTTTGAACTTTTACTCCCTGCACTTGGCATGACGCCCAGACGCTTGTATCTCTTTTGGAACTTGCTTAAGTTTCTGCCTGTTGTTTTTGATTTTATAATACAAAGTATACTCTCCTGAAAAATGGATTTTTTCGCTTTAGGATCACAATATAATAATTGAGACACCATCTGCTATTATTTACTTGGATTATAAATTAGATATTCATAACATTGATTGGGACTTTTGCTGTTTTTATTTTTGTACTTGCTTTTTCCTATTTCTGTTTGGATTTTATATTTTATAAAATTGCAATTCAGCTTTTAAGCTGAAATATCACTAAAAAAAATGAAGAATGGAATCCCACTCACAGCTTAACTATGGACTTACACTAGAAAAAATCTTGGAAACGAAGGAGGAATTAAAAGAACATTTTAGAATGCTTTGGAAAAGGGATGTTCCAGAGTTAAAAACTGAATTTCAACTTATTGGATATGATACACAACTAGATCTACAACTTAACAATATGGAGGAAACATATTTACAATCTATTGAAGAGGAAGATGCTATATCTTATATGCAAATGACGGAGACTTTGGATGATCAAAGGCAGAATTCAACTAAAACATCTATAATTCTAAAAGCAACAGGAATAGACTTTCAAATACGAGACATTAAAAATGCTGACAACATGAACAAGCAACGAACAATCACCATATTGATTAAGACTGATTACATAGTGCAGACAACATTGGAAAAAAGAGAAGAAGACTATGATTGGATTCAATTGTGGAAAAATGTGTATAGACAAATACTATGGGAGGAACTAGAGGCCCTATTGTGGAAACCTGCTTGGCACAAAAAGAAAGCTAGAATTAGGTTTAAAAGTGAGAGTTAAAATTTTATTTGATGGGTAAAAATGGCTTTTAGAGACTTTGACTGAACTAATATGCTTGAGATTTCGAGTTGGATAGAGATTGGTGAAACATTTAACTATGATTTATAAAAATATTTGATAAGAGTACAGGAAATAGAATATAGTTGAGAGATATTAAAATACATATATATATATATATAATAGGTATATTATAAATCTATTTTAGAAATAATTATTGTTTTATTATTTTAGGCTAAAATGTAAAATGGTTTTAAAATACTTAAAGTTATATTTATCTATAAAATATGTATGTAAAATAGAATAGAATAAGAGATAGAATTTAACAGAGAAGTATAAATTGAATAATTGGAATAATATGTATATCTTAAAAACAATCTATACTATATGGGTACCCGAATTGTATACTATATGTTTATATAAGGCCAAATTGGAATATGTTAATTGTAAGTTAGTTAAGCCTGAAAACGGGTGGAAATATTATCGATATTGTGGTTTTTTTTCTGTTTTTTCTTTCTTTCTTTTCCTGACTGTTAAAATAGAGAGGGAACCTTTAAAGAAGTAATTCAAATTGTTTATGTATGATTATATTTTTTACTTTGTTTCATGGAGTGCCCTATCTCCACGATGAGTTCCAAGCACTTGGTTGTAAAACAAATTTTTTTAATAAAACTTGTTATAAAATAAATAAATAAATAAATAGTTCCAGCCAGTTCTATCCATTTCCAATGACTCCAGTTTTATTCTAAATAAATGTGTTTAAATGCCTCAGGGATGAAAACAAAAAAGAACCTGGAATTTGATCTTCTGCTGGAGTCATGAATTTCAAAAGAAGTTACCATGTTAGTCTTTATTGTGCAACAAACTTACATTTATTATAGGATAAGCCACAGTAATACTTTAGTTATTTTAGATCCAAGAAGCAAGTGAACTTACTGGTTTAAAATCATCTTGTTATTTGACAGTCATTTTGCAACCCAAAGACTTCATTTGGACTTTTTAATTTGCCATGGTTTTCTTCCATTTAATTTTCTCAGTTTGGTCTATAATTCACCTGCAGCAGTTAGCAGAACTCTAAGCAAGTTGTAAAATAATCATCATCATAATAAAAAAAAAACAGGGGAGGGAGATGGGCTTTAGCAGACTGAAAGCTATGGGGGATTTCTGGATTGCAATCCAGCAAACCTATTAAAGAGTGTTAAATTGCTATGCAATGCTGAAATTCTGGATGCAGTCAATGCTGGAGCCCACTTGGGCTTTTTCATATGTAAAACCTCTCTAGAGGTCACATGCTAATGAATACAGCACACTATCTGCTGTGTCTGTAATATAATCAAATGCCACACACCAGCACATACTGTAGTGTTTTAATTGCAAGAGAACCAGAATGGGTTTGAAAAACCACATCTGATATAGAATGGTGTATATGCCCTGAATATTCTGCTACAGTTTTGAATGTGAGAAGACACATTACATAGTCTTTATATTTGCTTGTTTTTTTAAAAAATGAGTCGACTTGTGCCACTCTGGAGCAGTAAAAGTTTAAAAAGGAAAAAGGTTGTGTCAGCTGTATAAAAGCACACTCAGCCTGACTCTTCCCTTAAATATGGCTAACCAGCTTTCCAGTTATAAAACAAATGCAATCCAGAACAATCTTGCCTCAGGTCAAAGGTGAACGATGGGTAGAGATGTTGCCAGACTGGTTATAAAGCTTTGAAGATACTCCCACCAGTAAATGTTTATAATATCTCCATTCTGAAATTTATATAATTCAGAAATTTTAGACAGCAACATTAATGAAATTTATCAAGCTCAGGAGGGATATGGTATGGGGTGTGGGGGTGGAAATAGCATACTGATGGGAAAATAGTGTCAGAAAATTTCTAGGGGAATGTGCCAGGTGTCATATGAGTGAGCCAAATGCTATAGCACCAAGAAAAAAACTTGTATAGGTTGGCCTCTGGTTATATCAAACTTTGCCAGAGGAACAAAATAGTTAATTAAGCTTACTACAAAGTGATCTCTGGCAATTCCAGTCCATCCCGCTCCTTCACAGTTTGCAGGAGAGATTTACCAGAGCTTAAGTACTTTTCAATTGCTAGTTACAGAATGCCCATCAGGGCAGATTTATTCTAAAGATGGCCTGGAAAACCAACATCCTCAGTTAAATAAAAACAAAACCCCTGGAGCAAAAAGGTTACCATCTGCTCAGTCACCACATGTAGAAAAAGTGAAATTAGGAGTTGTTTACTAATTACCTAATTGGCTGCTTCTAATGCAAGTTTTCTTTATCTAGCGACCCCTGGCTTTTTTCTGGACAAGATGGATCTATTCACATAAAGAAAATTCAGTTAGATCAAATCAAATATCTTTAATATGATTTAATCAACCAATAAAGGCAGGGATCAGGCAAATATGGAATATCTCCATCCAAGAATAACTAAAAAGTAACCGAAGCCATAATTATAAGCAGCAACAATGTACAAATCTTTATTAAGCTCTGTTTTAGAGGTGAAATTGCCCAAATAATTGTCAGGAACAAGGAACCAGAATATCATGAGACAATCAGTTACTTCTGTATTGCTGCTAACCTATTTACAAGAATCTCACCAAGCTGACTATATTCTCTTGGGAACAACCAGATAAGGGCTTCAGCAATTTGGGGGAAATTTGAGTTTTCATTGCTTCCTGCCCTGCAAGGACTCTAAACTTGCCAACCTCTTCACTCCTTCCCTCACTCTCCTTGGAGATTCCACCACAGTAATGTACTACTTTCCAAAGAATATCATTGTTAGGCACTTGTGATTTAAAGAAACTGATTCTTGCAAAGTATACTACCTGCCTAGATGCACTTGCAATTTATCCTAGGTGTCTAGGCAACTAGCAATTTAAAAATGTGGGCCCCACCCAAAAAGGTTTATGTTAGAATAAGAGGAGTAACAATAGTTAGCAGATTCATACGGTTCTGACAGTAGTTTAAACCTGTAGCTCATGGAATGCCTTTGATTTTGTAATTGTATAAATTATGTCTTGGGCTGGAAATCAGAAATATTTTTTAAGATAACATGATGCCTCCTTCCTTCCTCCCCATTGAAATGAGCATTTGGAGAAAGAGAACCACATCTTGTCCCAACCATTTTTTCTTCCTCACCACTGGTCTTTCAAAACTGCTTTCCTTCCAAAAAGCTTCAAAAAACAGCAAATACAGAATGAGGTTAGAAAAAGATAATTTCAAGCATACTTGGGAGGAATTTTTATATATAAGGCTCCCCCCCTCCCAACTTATACAAAGGCAAATGTGTCTAATATGTGGCAAGGTGTGAATTGGCTCCCAAATCTGCATGCTTTTGAGTTGTTTTAAAACTTATTTGAGTAGAGGTATAAATCATTGGGGAAAAGGAGAACATTATGTAAAGCCAAGTGAAAAATACTTCTATAATACAGCTGGGAATCACACATCATTATTATTGAACAGTTTGAGTGCACACATCCTTTGAATGCCATTTATATACTGTAGTAATATTCTCCTAGGAAAACGTTTCCCTTTTGACATGCACTGGGGTCTAGTTTGCAAGGAAATATAGGTACACTTTTTTTCTCTTTTCCATCTGCCCAGTTTGGTTTAGACTCTCATTTGTTCCAGATTCTGGACACATTTCATAAGTTAGCTCATTCGAGATACCTTGGATCAAAAAATGTTTTCTTATGCATTATTTCACCAGTTAAAGGTCATGACAAGAGTTTTAGTAATATATAAATACATGAGTACAGAGTAGGGCTGGCTGAAGAACTGTTTCAGGTTTACTTTTTGTTTTTACACCTATGTAAAAGAAATAAGAAAATGAATAGAAGCTCCATCCTCTCATGCCTGTTTCTTATATTCATTCCAACCTTCCTTCCTTCCTTCCTTCCTTCCTTCCTTCCTTCCTTCCTTCTTTTCCTCCTCCTCCTTTTCTCCTTCTTTCCACCCACCCACCCACCCAGCCACCCATCCATCCATTGTGTGAGTATATATAATAATATAATACAATAAATGTAATGTAATATAATATTCTATACACAAAGAGGAAGATACACCCAGGTTGGGATATCAAGTACCAGGAAGTCAAACATTCCCTATAAGTGGCCTTTGAGTCACTTCTACTTTAAATCATGTGTAAGTGATTCTACACCAATTCAACAAACATGAAAAAAATAGGCTGTCAGATGAACATCTATGCAAGTGAAAGCCCATGAATGGCCAGAACAACAGAAGCACCTTGTAGATGAAAACACAAAAACAAGGAATTAGGAAGCACTGCCTTGGCATATCCTTCTTGATGCTGAGTAAACAGTTCACACTGTACTGCCATATAGAGGGAAAGGCAGAGACAGCATGATATGGAATAGAAAATGGCTGGGAGGGAGCAGCTGCTTTTGCCTCTAGGCTCTCACTAGCAGAAGGAGAATTACACACGAGATAAAAGAGAAGCTCTGTTGTCCGCACACCACTCTGTGTGACAGTTCCATGAGAGTGATCATCCTTATGGACAAAAATCTACCTACCCCTCCCTGCATCCCCCAAACCAATCTCAGCTACCATAACTTAATATGCATGCTAGGGCTTGTACCAGCTGTAACTCTGAGGGCTTACAAGTGGGCAGAGCGGAGCTCCCAGGCAGTTCACAACCGAGAATCTCTCCCACCCCCAGACCCCCAAACATGACCGAGTCACAAAGAATTGTGGAATTCAACTTCTACCCTTAGGGGGGGGGTTTCCCCTAAAGACATGCAGACAAATACACAAACAGATAATCTTTCATTCTGGGGTACTCTTTGGCATTCCCTGCCTGATTGCTTCAGTCTTTCATGAAAAAAAAAAAATGATTTCTTGTTTGGACAAAGTATATCTACCCTTTTGGCCTCTGATGTGCCTCAAACAGCGGATTGACGGGATTCTCTTGCTTTGAATCTCCAAAGTAAATCAGAAGAAAAATTCATCTTCTCAGAAGGGACAGACAAAGAGAACTGCCACCAAGTAATCCTGATATATAAGTCTTCTGAGGGGGACATAGCTTTTCACTTTCCAGACACTTGAGCATGGCTGCCTCTTCTGAAGCAGGGTCAGCACATTTCAACACATGCAATAAATAGCATGAGCTTACTGTACTGCTAGAAAAAAAAGTGTGGTGTTTACATACTACTTGCTCCGAGATTAAGAAAGATGTGGATTAAATGAAGGGAGTTGTATAATATCTAAGAGGCATGAGGGTCTAAGATTGTAATTATATGTTCAAAATAAGGTCAGAAGTAATCACATTTCTTAGCTTAAGCTTTTCTTCTGTCTTTGTTTTTTTACAGTTTCTTGGTTTTCTTTTGATTAATCCTTTATTCAATCAAAAATTCTTAATAAATATAAATAAATAATGAACCCCCTGCTTGTTCCAATACTGAGGCTCTTTCCTCACACTCCAGCAATTTCTTTGGAGCAATAAAAGTGAATAGTTTTCTCATTGCTGAATCGTTCCTTTTCTACTTCTTCCAGTTCCTCAGACCTTCTGCTCTCCTTTGAAATACTCTCCAATTCTTCTTGGCAGCTTTAAGGTGCAGCTCTGCTATTATATCTACAGAATATCCTCTCCCCCCCCCCCCTTTGAGCTGCAAAAATAATGGTGGTGAGGTCAGCAACAAGAACAGAAGGAAGGGGCAATGGCTGAGGCTCCTCTATTTGTGCATTGCTCTTTGTCAGGTACAAAAAAGTCTAGTCAATTTTTAAGCAGCAGCTGCCATCCGGAATCCTTCAGTCTCAGCTACTGAGGGAAAACTGCAAAGTTTAAGAGTTTGGAAAATGGAGTGAATTTACCTTCCATGTGGCTACAGAGCCAACATTTTTTTAAAAAAAAAACCCACTAATTTTCACAGCAGTCTCAACTGACCTGAAATAAAATAACCCAACTTTCCATCACTGATGATGTGGTAGGAGCATAGAGACTTGTAGCTGCTTTCAAATTGGACCTGAATTCTTATGTGGAAATGCTCCCTCTTCTCTCCCAAAATATCTGCCATATTTAAGAAACACTTCAGAATGAAAATCAAATTTTAAGGTTTACTGGGGTTCCTTCCCTGTATTCATGTCACTCCCTCCCTACCTACAAGTGCCAAAAACTGAAAAATGTTACATTAATAAGAACATATCAACTTAATCTAAACCACATGACTTGGTATCTCACCAAATACCATTTTTTTCCCTGCTACAGAATTCAATCTACCAGTCCTGATTGCAGTTTGACGTTAGGCTGGCTAGTCTGCATTTTACCATTTTATAGCTCTTCCAGTCTAAGACTTCAAATAGCTCCCCCCTTTTAGAATATGTTTATTGCTGATTTGCCTTATTTTAGTATATTTTACTAATGTTGTTACATGCTTTTAGATTGCCTTTATATATATATATAATTGTGCCTCACTCCTAGCACACACGGGGAAGTCAGCTAACAAATGTTCAAGATCACAATAAGTGGGAATTAAATTTTAATTTTTTTTCTTCAGCCAGACTGCACAGAGTCAGGTCTTGAAATGATATTTTCTGCTCCGAATGGCAGCTATGCATGAGAAAGCCTGCATCAACGTAGTTGAGGCTATAGCTAAAACTTGATATGCTTGGCTGATGGAAGTACCTCCTGCTTCACCCTCCACGTCTGTCTCTGTCTAATATGCAGAGGCAGCTCTTGAAATCTAATGAATTTTTGTGGAAATGAAAAGTAGGGCAAATTCATATGCCTTTAACTCTAAGGGTGGCTCTCTCTTTTTTTGGGAAGGGAGGGAGGAGGAAACCTAGCAGAGAGAAGAGGGAGGGAATGAGGGATGCATACCTTCTGTCCCAATGTAACCATGCTAAATATCTCCTCATCCCCAGCAGCTGAAGTCAATGTGAGAATGGAAAAGAAAGGGTTGAAAAACATGCAGCACCGTTATAGAAAAACAGAAGATGTTTTGAACACAGAGGGAGATTCAGTGAAGTAGTTCCCTGTTAACATCTGTATGTGCTCTAAAAGAAAGATTGCACAACCTGGCTGTAACCAAGAACTGAATGCCACGTTAGCTGATAATTATTACATTACCTGAATGAGACTTTTTATTGATTGACTAAAATGTGTCTCATATTTCCCTTATAAAAACTGTTCTTTTTTAATGACAACATTAAAAAATAGGATGGCTAACCATCATCTTAAAAAATGGCCTCCTTGCATTCTCTGTCACAGATGGGGACAAGTCTTAACTTTTAGCTTAAATATATATACAAACACACATAACCACCAGACAATTGCTTTTCAGGGCTTTAAGTAATGTTATGCCAAGTTCAGGAAAGAAGTAACAACATAGTAAAGCAAACAAAGTAAAGGCATGAGATAAGAAACAGAAAAGGAAACACAGCTACATCATCTATTATCTCATGTATATCTTTCTGTCCTTGCAAATTCTACCATATTCATCCACAAATTCATACACTTTTGTTCTTTTGTGGATCTTATCAATACCTTTCAACCATAAATTTCCCCTTTTTTCCCCTTTTCATCCCATTCACTTTTCCTTCATATATTTGTATGATTTGATCCTCATTCTTTGTCTCCAAATGACAAAACTATCTCAGTATACTTCTGTACTAATTACTCACTTTTCTGTTCAAGTCACATCCATCCTTGTCAAACCTATCTCTTCTTCAGCCACATAGACTTCTTAATTAATTTCCATTCCACTTAACTTTTTTTGTTTCTTCTGACACATCCAACTCTCACTTCCATTTAACAAAATAAACATTCTTATACACATCCATTTTTCCTTCTTTCATCAAATGTTAATTCCTCACTACATTTTAATCATCATCTTAAAATTTCTCCATCCAATTTTTCACCTTTAGTAAACTCTAAGCAAGTAAAAAATCATCTATTGGCCTGGTTGTTCACCACTTATTTTCACCTGCAATCATTTACTTCATTTTCTCTGTCAAATACATGAATCATAAGTCTTTAATACATTACAATTCAGGTCAGTGGTGGGATTCAAATATGTGAACAACTGGTTTTCTGTGTGGATGCCGCTTCTGGAAGTCCATTCTGGGCCTGGGCAACAAAAAATTAGCTACTGGTTCTGCCAAACTGGTACGAACTGGCTGAATCCCACCACTGATTCAGGTCCATATCTCAGTGCATCATACTCTCTCCTGGGGTTTCAGAAAGCCTTGAAAACCTGGCTTTGGTTCCTGGCCCGGGGTTGATAGTTTATTATTTGTTTAAAGCCTCTGTTTTGTTTTGTTGGTTTTGCTGCTTATTGGATCATTTTATCCTGGACTGCCTGTCTGAATTAATGTTTTTAGCGGTTTTTATGTTTTTTCCACTTTTGTACATCACCCAAAATCCACTTTGAATTTGGGCAGGATAACTAGATAGCTAGCTAGACAATTATCTGTCTGTCTGTCTGTCTGTCTATTGTAATGTTCATCACAAATCATTCAGATTCTCAGGTATAATCTGCTTACAAAAACATACACACATTCATATTCCCAATCAACAAGTTAATCATCAAAAACATGCCTTATAAATTTATAAATACATTAAAGAGATATCTCACATTCTTTTCTTACTCCCTGTTCAGTGATGTACTATTCACTAAGAGGTCCATTTATCTTTCTGCATCCTTTACTGCTCTTATCACATTCAGCAAACAATCTTCACCTCAATATTCATGCAAAATATCCCGTAGTTCAAACTTTTCAACTTTGTTCTACAGATTCCGTAAATCAATAAATGCACAGTTTCTTACTTTCAGGGATTTCTCAATGAGAGCAAACACCTTGTCTTCACACTTCCTGCCTAGAATAAAAGCCACACTGCACTTTGTCAGTTCTTATATCCTTTGAATCACAATTCTGCCACATGCTTTTCCAGTAACAAACTAAGGCTGTTGTGCTTTTTCACCTTACTCTTGCTAACATTTCTTTGTATGAGGTAACAGTAATATCATTATTCTACCATCAGGGCCAGATGAGTCTTCATATCTTCATTAAGCAAGCTACACAATCACTCTAAAAGCAAATTGCAGACATATTTTAAAATTTCTCCAATTAAACCATCTACATTGGCAGCCTTACCATACATTTAGTCCCCGACTTACAACCATTCATTTAGTGGCCGTTTGAAGTTACAACAGCACTGAAAAAGTGACTTCTGACCATTTTCCACACCTACGACCGTTGCAGCATCCCCATGGTCACCTGATCAAAATTTGGCTATTTGGCAACTGGTACGTATTTATGACAATTGCAGTGTTCCAGGGTCCTGTGATCACCATTTGCAAGCAATATCAATGTGAAAGCCAGATTCACTTTAACAACCGTGTTATTAAATTAACAACTGTAGTGATTCACTTAACCTGTGACAAAAAGGTCATAAAAGGGGGCAAACTCACTTAAGAACTTTCTTGCTTACCAATGGAAATTTTGGGCTTAATTGTGCTTATAAGTTGAGGACTACCTGTAGTTCAACATTCTCACAGCAGTTATTACTTCTTATCAATTTGTTCCTGGACACAAGAATGCATACCTATTTTTTGACATATCACTATCATTCCCATATGGATCAATATTCCTTCCTTTCAGAGAGAGTTTCATTCAATGGAAATGTTGAATGAGTGTCTCTTTAGTTGTTTTTAGAAGGATTTTCTTTTCTATTTTATTCCTTTGAGTCAGTGTTGACTCCTGAAGGCTACTTGGAGAAGTCCTTGCAGTTTTCTTGGCAAAATTTCAGAAGTGGTTTGGCATTGCCTCCTCCCAAGGGCTAAGGGGGAGTGACTGGCCCAAGGTCATCCAGTCAGGTTTGTTCCTAAAGCAGAAATAGAACTCAGGGTCTCCCGTTTCTAGCCTGCTGCATTACCCATTACACCAAACTGGCTCTCAGAAGTTGTTGAGTCATAAAAATTAATCCATCCTGACTGTCACTTGGAGCTCTGTCCCCAAAATTGGCCACAATGGAGTCAGGAATAGCTGCCCACAAGGGCAACAATTTGTTTAGACGTCTTTCTTCTTTGGTTTAACATTATGTATTTTAAAGTGAAGTGCTAGTACTAGAATGCTGAGTTGTAGCAACAGGGCTCTGTACCCAAGGGCTTCTACAAATGTATTTTAGAGATGATGGTCTATTATTAAGGAAGTCAGAAATAGCCAGGAAGTTCCAAGCTACATTTTCAAAACAAAGGAATCACTCGGTGGAAACTCATATTTCTCTTCTTCTAAGTTTCCTGCTCAACTCAGGCTTGCTAGACAAGAAAAAAAAATAACTAAATGAAATTATGCTTCCACTTGCAAAATCAGTTTTCAAAAATTAAATGTGTTTTGCTGATACTGAAGCCTCCATTTTCTAATAAAAATGTAATTGGAGAAACAAATCATTGTAGCCTAAATTTCTGAGCCGTTAAACTTTTCCTTTTCTCATCTCATATACTGTCCTGTGACCAACTGCAGTGCCATTAACCTTGATACATCAAGTGCACTACAGAAGTCCAGCTTTCCAAAGAGAGCTTAGAAAAGGCATTCAACCTTTATCATGATATTTTCCTGCCTAGTTTATTCTATCTATTTCTTTGCTGTTTTCTAAACTACAGGTAACTTGGCTTGTGACTGTTTGAAGTTATCTGTGACCTGATTTCAATGACTGCACCCCATCTGCAGTCAGGTAATCACATTTTGGGTGCTTGGCAATGGGCTCACTTTGATGGACATTTGCAGAGTCTTGCAGTCATGTGATGAAAATTGACCTTTTTTTGTTGGTTTCTGACATATTCTTCTAGTTTCCAGGAAAAAAAACCAACAACACCCATTGAGTAAAATAGATTTGCTTAATGATCAGGGTGTCTGCTTAATAACTGCTATGAAAAAAATGTAAAATCAGGTCTGGTCATGTGGTAACTCACTGAATGACCACAATGACATATGACAGTAATTTCAGTCTCAATTATAGTTGTAAGTCAAGGGCTACCTGTAGAATAATTGCTATGAGACATCATCAAGTTGCCCCCCCTGCTCCATTAAAGAGACAAGTGAATGGTGGTGAGGCATCTCAGCAGTTTAGCCTTCACTAGAGGAAGACCCAGGAGACAGGAGGTGGAACAAGGTAAGAGTTCCCATCGAAGGAAAGCTGCCTGTCCTAAGAAACCAGCACTAATGCATCAAACCTGTCACTGCAACAATTCTGATTGTTTGTAGAAGATTAGATGTTAATTAGTTCTGCTGCCCAACAAAATAATAAAATGACTTTCAGGGCCAATCTAGGAGTGGCACAGATGCTTATGTTGAGGAACTTAACTTCATTCTTCTCAAGTAATGCTATTCCTCCTTTCAACTAAAAATTATTTATCAAATGTATATTGAAGTGACTGTGGGAAATGTACAACAAAGATATAAAACAATAAAACATGTCAAAAACCAATCAATGTTAAAAGGTTAAAAAAAAAAGCATACGGCATACGAGATTAGACTAGCAAGAGAACCATTTCAAAATTTCACCGATCCCCTGAGACTCACAGGCTTGATAACTCAAGGACCAATGTAAAAGGGCAGAAGGAGATTACCCTGAGGCCAATGATTTCTCTTATGGGGATATTTAAATCCCGATTTCTCTTTGTGTACGTACGGATGGAGAAAGAGAAACACAGACAGACAGACAGAGAGGCAGACAGATACTTGTCATCCTTACTGCTGCACCCTATCTTTCCTTAATTGCATTTTCTCAGGGATTGCTAATTACCTGACTCTTCTCCAAGGTTATGCATGTTTCACAAAGATTATCCCCAATGAGACCATCTTTGGACATCATCAGAATAAGGAGAGAATAGAACAGTTAGGGATGACTTAAGCAACTTTCCCTCCTGGGCTGGAATAAGATGAAGGTAATGTTATGTGATCATAGCAGAAAAAAGCTGTTGCCATGTGCTTCCATATTTTTGTACTGTGGTTAGGTGATAAGAGGTAAAGACCACATGCATTGATGGATGGGTTATATATATATATATGAATGATAGATTATATTTTCTTGTGATGGAACAGCTGATGCTTTAGATTAATCCAATGAACATATATTGATGAGGTGGATGTTTTTATATGTATTTAAACAGATGTCTGAAATTGATCATTCATAGCTGTACATTAGTTATCATTGAACTTTCAAAGCAAAAATTTAAGGGAAAACATATTGATCCTCTACAATGAAACCTGCAAGGGATTGGGAAAGAAATATTAAAAGGTTTTATATATTCATAGATTGTTCAAATTTCACCTAAGTCAATGTCCAGAACTATTTGAAGATTCTTTTTAACCTATATCCAATACAATAATGTTATATTTCCTGGAGTACAAAGGAAAGCAGTTTACATAACCTTGGTTATTTCCATCATTACCTCAAAGTTAAATTTAAGTGTGATTTGGAGTTTTCTTCTACAAGTTAAAACTTTTGAGCAGGTTTGAGAGAAATCCAAATAATTTTGATAACTTCATGTTGAACTTCTAAACTGAGTTCATCCCAAGTGATGGTGCTTGGATTAAATTATTTGAGAAAAAAAATAAACTGTCAATGTCACTGACTTATGTGCCCCATTAGACAGAGACTAGGTATGAGAAATTTGCTGAAGCAGAATAAAAGAACATCTGGATGATCACTGAATCATATTAATATAAATTCTTTACGATGTTCTTCAGTCTCATTCTGACTTTTCTTTCTCCACATATGGGCTTGATCTTTGTGCTTCCACAAAAACTACCCTGCTATCTGCTCATGTTAAAAACTGCACATAATGTTTGAGTAAATGGAGAGCAGTAAAGAAGGAGGGAGTAGCAGAGTTTTTGGGTGGAATTAGGTATCTCAGAAACTTTATCCCCATCCTCCAATTCCAGATGTCATACTATTATAGAACACAAAGAACAAGTTTGATTAGTAGGTCTATGACTGCGGAAAGAAAACTGAGAATAGAAGGCAAAGATCAACTAGATAAGGGATGCAAAACATGGGTATTGCTTATCAGAATTATGCCCACATGCTGCTGGCACCATCTCAGCATTTATTCCCACTTTAGCAATGGGCATGTGGTAGGGAGTCAGGAAAATGGGATACAGCAAGCTTTACATCTATGCCTACCCAACAATGTGTCCAGATGAACATTTATGAACAAACACTGCATCTCGTATCAATGAGGCAACAAAGGTTGAAGCTACAAGGAGAAGATCTTCTGTAGAAGGCTGAGAGGGAAATGAAGAAAAATGAAACTGAGAGCAAATAGGTACATCCAGAAAAATATCCCAAACTGTGGTGACACTCCTCAGTTTATCTGTGGCAATAAATGAACTTCTAACTTCTTCTTCCAAGTTGAGGGTTATCTTGTCTTTTGATCACCTTATTGCTTAATTAGTAAATGGAAACCTTTACTAATTTTTTTCTTGATCACCTCAATTGTTGTTTGTGGGGGTCTCTCATTTGCTCAATTAGATACAGAAGACAGAAAAAATGGGAATCATCTCCCTTGTCTTCAGAAAACAGACAAGGTTTCAGCAACCAAAAACTTTAGTTGTGGCTGAATTTATTCCCGACCCATAAGAGAAAGAAACAGAGAAAGAAAGCTAAGAGTCATTGCTTAGTAGTTCTTCCTCATGATTTACAATCTTTTAAAATGACTGAATTTATGCAAACTAAAACCGTAGTATGTAACGTGAATCAGATTTTTTTCGAAATGAAGCCGAAATCTGATACTGAAGATAAAAAAAAATGAAGAGTTAAAATCTGTAGTGACCAAATCACATAAGACAAAAATAATTCAACCTGACAATTCTGATAAAACAACATTCCATGGATACTGAAACAGTGTTGAAAGTGAATAAACAAGTTCATGAATGACTGGGAATCGGGCAACGTATAAGTTTAATAATTATTGACAGGATGAAATGACCTATTTGCAAGATGCGTTTCATAGAAATTATGTATTATTTCTAAACATAACTTAGAATGCTGAGCAAGATGAGTTCATAGCAGCCTTCATGAAAACATTTATATGCGATAGGATTTTTTCCCCCTGCAGCCAGAGTATAAGTATGTTATTGAAGCCGCTTATCGTGTGAATTTCTGTTTTTATGCTCTATAAAACCCCAATCCTGTTATCTGATGTTTTACATTTGCAGTGTATGATCATAACTTGCATTTGCCTTGGCAAAAAGGAGTTTTGGAATGGAGTGCAGAAAAGATAATGATTTTCCTGAATTTGTTTCTGCAAAGAGTTCGGTACCATGAGTTATATAGCAAAGCTTGTTTGGCAGCTAAGCAAAAAGGAGCTAAACTTCTATTCTTCTTCTAGCAGTTTTTTTATTATTATTTCTTCTAGTGGGAAGAAATTTTATGATTGAAAGGCAGCAAAATATTTATTGTTTCTTATATCTAAAGCAAAGAAGAAGCAGTTTTCTACATATTTTTCTATGCCATTTTGGTTCAGAGGGAAGAATTTCTGTACTGTTTTTCCACATTCTGTATCTGCAAGTAATACAAGTACAGTAATTACTCTTCTTTTAAGAATTTGCTTTGTTTTTATTTGAGGTCTTTTATAATGTTTGCTTTTCATTCTTTTCCAATTAATTTTCATTTTTTTACTTTCCCTTTTATTTTTCTCTTGCTTTTTTTTCAAAAAGATTGTTCTATATTAAAACTGTTTTATTTTTTTTTAACCTTCACCTACAAAATATCAGATATTCTTCCCCATTTATGTTGAGTTTAGTTACAACCTAAAATCTTTTAGATGGTATCTAAATTGGGCGATTTAAAAAGCAGTTTTGTTTATTTATTTACTCATAGACTTCAACATAATAAATGCTAGAAGATAGACTGGTCAAATATATATATATATGAAAAAAATTGAATTCTGCCATTGGATATTAATTCTGATTAACACACTTTCAAAGTTTGTTGTGGAACAAGAAATAAATGACTGAGAAGAGTATTTTATATATAGTTAACTTTATATATAGTTTATTAAATGCATGCTTTTATTAATTATTATGACTCTTATAAGGACTGTCCAGATGTTTACATAGGTGCAGTGGTGGGTTTCAAATAATTTAACTGGTTCTCTGCCTTGCCTTCCCTCTGCCTTGGTCAGGATGGGCTGCTCGGGGGGTCAGCTGGAGTGGGGGCAGGAGGTCCCGGGGGGGCAGGAGCTCCTGGTTGCAGAATTGCTGGAGGTCCCAGCTGGGGGGTGCAGGAGGGTACAGTGGGGGGGCTGCAGGACTCTTGGAGGCTGGGACGCCTCCGCGGGGGAAAGCTGCGCCTCCGCCAGCTGAGCCTCTCATCCACATTGCGGTCACGTAGGATTGCATAGAAGTGGTGCCGAGCAGGGGGCTGGAGGGGGAGCGGCTGGTAGGGGGGAAATCAGAGCAGCCGCCGTCTCCCTTCTGCAGTGCAGCCCCATCGGCACAGGTGGAGACGGCCCCAGGACAGCCGGAAGTGGGCCCTCGCCCGGCCTGGCCCCCGTCCGCTTGGCGGCTCTGATGGGGGTGGCAACAGCAGCTGCTCTGAGTCCCTCGGCTGGCCACGCAGGGAAGCAGGAGGCGGCAGCGGCGATCCCTGCATTGCCAGGCCTGGCGGCAGCATGCCATCTCCCTTCCACAGCACAGCATCTGTCGGGACCCCACCAGCTGCCGCCCCCACCAGCAAGAGGACGGGCGGCACAGCTTCACTTCCAGAGCTGCTGCTGGCCAGGCCAGGCGATGCAGGGATTGCCGCTACTGCCGCCTCCTGCTTCCCTGCGTGGCTGGGAGATGGAAGTTGGAATTGATTGATTGAACTTTTTTTTTAGTCCCATAAACTTCTTTTGTTTGTGGGACTGCTCATGGCAGCGGAGGAAGTGACAGAGGACCACGTCGGAGCTGGAAAGAAGGTGTCGCATGAGTCCGATTGGGGGCAGGAGGGGGTGGCGTTTCTGCCACACGTCAACTGGTTCTCTGAACTCAAAAGAAATTAGCTACCGGTTCTACCGAACTGGTGCGAACCGGCTGAATCCCACCACTGCATAGGTGCCTAAGTATCTCTTTATTTTAATTATGGATAAAATAATTGTAGATGGAAATTTTAATCAAGTTTTAAATCCCACATTAGGCTATACCTCCACTGCAGTTAAATTTAAATGATGTTCTGCATATAGAATATTGTAGAAATTTGTTATAATGTATAATTTGGTAAATATATGGCGACTTTTAAATCTTTCACTGTAAGTTTTTTTTTCAATTCCACATCAAACGTGTTCCCAGCTGGATCATTAGTACTTTGGCAATTGAATAGATAGATAAATGTAAAAATCTCCTACAATATCAAAAGAAAAGGTCATCCGATTTTTCTCAAGATTGCATTTTAAAAGATCACTATTACAAGATTCACTTTCTACAAAATAAATGAAACAATTGTTTTGAAGTTATCTTATTCTATAAATAAAGATTTCATTAATGTAATGTTTGTTTGGGATGCTTTTAAAGCATATTATGGTAACTGCTGCATATGCTTCACAGGAAAAGAAGAATACAACATATAAATAAAAAAATCTTGGAAAATAAAATCAAGAACTTTTAAATGCAGGGCAATCTATACCATTATTGTGTGAAGTTTTATGTTTGCTAAACTGGAATTTAATTCTTTCTTTTCATTTGACAGAGAATGTTCTTTAAATTGTATAGAATGAAGAGCCGTGGTGGTGCAGTGGTTAGAATGCAGTATTGCAGGCTAACTCTGCAGACTGCCAGCAGTTCAATCCTGACAGCTCAAGGTTGACTCAGCTTTCCATCCTTTCGAGATCAGTAAAATGAGGACCCAGATTGTTGGGAACAATATGCTGACTCTGTAAACCACTTAAAGAGGGCTCTAAGGCACTGTGAAGTGATATATAAGTCTAAGTACTAGTGCTAGTACTAGTGCTAAAGTAATTGGCACTAAGGAGAAAAATCTAGTGAATTGTTGGTCTCTAAACTGATCCAGTAACAACACAGTAATATTATTTTTTTACTATCAAGGCTGTTCTGGGTGAAATATATAACTCTGATTTAGTAAATCAATATTTATTTGTATAATTTATAATTATTTAAATAATTCAAATAATCAAGTTTGAAAACTACAAACGATCATTATTAAGTGCCCTTTCTGATAGCATGACAGAGTTTTGGTCCCTTTTATAGCTAGTTTCACTTTATTGCTAGCATTAAAGGCTATAGTGCAGGGTTGGAAGTTGTTGGAACAGAAATAAAAATCCAGTCCTTTTTTACATAATAAATATAATACTTCAGGATAATCTCAGTTAACTTTACATGTGTGTATATATTTTTTAAAATTTTTGGACTAATAGGGTCATCAATATTTTAGATCAATTTACAGAAAATTTTTTTTCAACCATTGAGTTTATTACAAGAGATATCTGGATTTCCTAAAATAGTGAATGGGCAATATATTCAATTAAAATATATTTTCAAGTTCACAGTTCAGCCAGACAGAAAAGCAGCATATAAATTCCTTAACTATTATGAGCATTGAAATAGACAAAAACAGACAGAAAGTGAGTAAAATCCATAATACAAAGATATCCAACTGGTTTAGAAAACAACATAGATTTTTATGGGATTTGTACTTGTATTTTTACTAAGGTCAGCCACCTGCTATGTACCATTGTACAATGTAAAGAAACTTGTGCTAGTTTTTATTTTTATACAGTGCACAAGAACTATTATGCAGTGACCATTTAAACCTAAACCAGGAAGCATAACAGGCAACAAAGGGAAACCAGGCAATAATAGCCAGATCAGATTCTAAGAAACCAACGCCACAGTTTGATGGATTGGCGAATTGGTTCTGCCCCTTCATTGCTATGAATCATTTTCATTCATGCTATGACTCATTTTCAAAAGGAGGCTATGATACAGCACGGAAGTCAACAGTTCAAAAAGAAACCGTCTCTTACTTGGCCTGCAGAAAAAAGATCTCTAATATTCGACTCTAAAGAAGAGTTCCACGAAAGGTAGCAGCTTGCCCATAAATTCTCCCCAATTTTGCTGCTCTTGGAAGTGAAGTCGGCTTAAATGCTTGAGGATGGCAAGAATGAAACAACTGCCTGAGAAACATAGCTAATAGCTCTGAGGCCTTGCTCTCACTGAGGTAATTTATCTGCGTCTTGGCTCTATTGCTTCTGGCAGAAAGATTGTTTGAATAATCTCCCATATCAAAGAAGATGACAAAATCCTGAGCTATGAAAAACTAGCATGTCAAGGTGAAAAGTTCCAGTCTAACTTTCTCCACGATAGGATTCTTTTCTTTGAGCAAAGTTCTTTGCTCTTTTTTTCCTAGCAGAAAACATTTTCAAATATGAGAGAGAAGGAAGAAGGAAGAAACTGGCGTTCAGCAGCAAGAGTAGCAGCAGCAGCCAGGACTGAGAGTAAAGGCTTCATCACCAATATTCACTTGGATGGCTTGGTTTGCACCTGTTTCGTAGGATTTCTTAAGTGCTGCTGTACAGTAAACTTTCTCAGGGTTTAGTGAGCTGTCCAGTGCCCAAAAGGATGCTTCCAACTGTTTCTTTCTGGTAGGCTTTGACTGGCTGCCAAGCCCTTAAACTGTCCTTAAAACATTATTTTAACTTTCACAGTCAATTGGCTGGGCCTCATGAGAAATGAAATTAAAGAAAAAAAATTAGTAAATGCCCAAATCTTATACATATATACATGCATACATACATGCATGCATGCATGCATACATACATACATGCATACATACATACATACACACACACACCAGGATTCAATGTTCTCTAATTATTTTTATTCTCATGTCATCATGAGCGGCTCTGATAGATTACTCCAGTATTATTTTGCTTTGGGATTTGGCTCAAACTATTGCACACGGGCAATTAATGTCTTTTTTAGAAATGGTTTCATAGGGCAAGATACCCATCGACTGGGTCAGCAAAAAAAAAAAAGAGGCTTCTGGCTCTGACTCTGTGCCAATACTCCGTTTGGTCTGCAAATTCATCACTGTGTGCATGAAGCTTGCATAAACATATGCAGCCTTCAGCTTCCTGGAAATGCATTACTTGTACCTAAACAATGATAAATATTGTGCACAGCTCTTTTTAAGTTCTACTTACTCACTGAAATAATACTAGGGTAATTGGCAAATTTTTTAAAAAATGTGATGAACGTCAAAAGTATCTGCTAACAAGGAATTAATTAGGCAGATGAAAGAAGGGAAGAAACCAGAGGAACAGTTCACTTAACTCCATCATTGAAAGTATGTTGTGGAACAAAAGAAAAGGTAGGAGAGGACAGAATCCAACAAAATCAGTTATCCGCTAGTGAGTGATTAGTGCCTCTTATCCCAGGCCCATCTGTTGCTGCTGTTACCTCCCTAGGCTGGAATGTCGTTTAAGCTGCACCTTTCATTCTCAAAGCTGCTGTAGGGTATTTGGCACAGGTTCTCCTCCACTGACATCTCCAGTGGCTGTACAAGTCTTCTTCAGCTGTATTTCTATTTACGCTTCCCCCACTCCATTCTTTTGCTTGCCTTGAGAATCACTGCACTATCTCCTAAGGCAAGTACTCATGGTACAAGGATTGTACCCCAGGCACCCTCAAGGGAGACACACTATACACTATTCCATCAAGGACATATGTGTCCACCAATTCACATAATTGTATGAGCATGCTTTTGACCCAAGTACACCTGTTTACCTAGGTTGCATTCATGCATCATTAAACTAGGAAAGCTCATCATATGAGCTCTGGCTATGTCCCAATCCAGATGAAGCTAGCTAACTGACGTCAGGAGAAACTTGACCACATAGCAACATATATGATGTTAATATACTGTATATCATGTCTTTAAACAATTATAATCATCCTATTATTGTAACTCCTACTCTCACAATGAATTAGAATATGAAGCAAGGATTGTATTTTAATTTGGCCATTCGATACCATCTATCTATCTATCTATCTATCTATCTATCTATCTATCTATCTATCTATCTATCTATCTATCTATCTATCTATCTATCTATCTATCTTTGTTGTTGTTGTTGTTGTTGTTGTTGTTATTATTATTATTATTATTATTATTATTATTATTATTATTATTATTATTATTATTATTATTATTATTATTATTATTATTATTATTATTATTATTATTATTATTATTATCTATTTCCTGCCTTTATTATTTTTACAAATAACTCAAGGCGGTGAATATATCCAAAACATACATTCCTGCTCCTACTTTTCCCATAACAATAACCCTGTAAGATGGGTTGGGCTGAGAGCACAACTCTTTAGTCCATGTATTATATTATCATACATACCCACCATAGTATTCTACTTCAGAGCAAGGAACACTTTGCAAAGTATTGAAAAACTCTGAAAATTAGTAAGTAAAAAAAAAGGAAAGGCAGAAGAGAAAGGAAAGGAAATCTAATGTAAATGTAAATGTAGCACCCGTTGCTTTATCTCTCCATGTTTTTCTCTCCTTACAAACCATCTTTGCTTCCACTGGATATATCAGAGCTTCATACACTGGCTTTTGTTCTTGAAACTTTTTGCCTTTTTCTTTTTGAAAATCTCATCAACTCCAACCAAACATTCTTAGTCTCCCCCTTCCTCTTAACCCATTGATTCTTTCTTGATATATTTCTTTTATTATTCAGTCTTCGTTCATTCTCTCTCTATATTACCTACCACTTCAATGTACTTCTTTTGTAGTGTTAAATTCTTCATTTAATTCATCTTCATGCATGACCCATCCTATTGATTCTTTTTTGCCTCACATTTCTTAATGAAGCAATTCCTGCTGCATTCAGCTGATGCTTATACTTCTCCTGACATACTCACTCTCATATTCATTTAACCAAGTGGGCAGAAACATGTTGTCATACATAAACATTTTTACAGCCATTGGCAAACTTTATTTTTTGAACTGACAATATATTACCCACCAACTTTCTACCAGTATTGGCACATGTTAAATGTGTCAATTATTTATCTATATTTAGTAAAGATCTATCAAAACACATCTGCTTGTCTATTTATGAATACATGAGCCATGGTGGCGCAGTGGTTAGAATGCAGTACTGCAAGCTAATTCTGCTGTCTGCCAGCTGCCAGCAGTTTGGAAGTTCGATTCTCACCGACTCAAGGTTGATTCAGCCTCCCATCCTTCTGAGGACCCAGATTGTTGGGGGAAATATGCTGACTCTCTAAACCGCTTAGAGACGGCTGTAAAGCACTGTGAAGCGGTATATAAGTAAGTGCTATTGTTATTGTTCACTCCGTTTTCCCTCTCAAATACAATTACTTTACTCTTCAGCTTGATAATTTTCAATTTCATATTCCTCATTGCATCATTCCCTGCAAATCATTCAGGTTCTCAGCCAACATGGCTCTGTCTACATATTAAAGTATACACCCACTCATGTCTGCAGCTAACATATCTTTAATGTTCTATAAGCGTTCCATAAACATTTGTCCATAAACACAGAACACTACAAAAGGGAACAACTCAGTACCTTGTCTTAGTCCCTGCTTAGTGTTGCACCATCACTACATTTATCCTTACATACACTTTACTTCCATCATATACTTTTATCATAATCAGCAACCAAGTTTAAACTCTGTTCAAACTTCTCCACGCTTATCTTTCTGCTGAATATCAAGACATTAAGTTGGATTCACACACTCATGGTACAAGTTTACATTTTAAATTAATAAGACAATAGATGATTGCATTTTCTATCTGTCCCAGCATGAGGATGGGCCACCTGTCATTTTTGGAAGACAGGAACAGACAGCATTGATCTCAACCCGTCTAGGCTGCTAGGAAGGGAATCTTCACATCAGTTTTCTGGCTTTGGATCAACAGTAGTGTTTTTCCCCATTGACTCATGCAGGGCATTCTCCTTCACCGCCCGCATTCATTCCATCTTGCGCTAATCTCTCCATCCCATTGGCTCGTGTGTGTGCCAATGGATACTTCTCCATCCAGTCTCTGTTCTGCACCTTCAATGGCTATGTCATACTGGGCTGCTAAACTATCTGCCAGGAAAGGCTGAAACTTATTTTCTTGCAGGTCCCATAGTTCAGAAGAGAAATGCTGGTGATTTCTTGTTTTTTAAAAATATATTTAGTGGGGTTTTTTTTCTTGTATGAAAATAACAAGAGTTCTGACAAACTTTCTCTTCCACCCCAAGTGACTGGAAGAGCAATAAAACTTGCTTTTTTCACCAGTCCACACAATTGATTCCTATTTCCTGCTATGGGGGGAAGGGAAGAGAAAAGAAGCAGAGAATCCATCAATCAAGGGCCATTTTAATGTCTTCTGGGCATAACATCTGAGCATCACTGCAGCCAAAATGGAAGAAGCGATTGAAATCCAGAAAGAGATTTCTTAGGCCCGCTTCATTTTCAACCCGTTTATGCATGGGGAACACAGTACAGAGAAGCCTTTGCACTAGGTTGTGCACTCCTTTTCAGCAAGAAAAGAAAAAGGTTAAATGTAAGATGATACCTTCTTTGAAAAAATGACAGATCAACACACAGTGTACAACACAGCAATTTGTGTTTCAACCTCAAAACCCCTAACTGACCCCCTTCCTTCAACACCACCTGACTGTGAGCTTGTATTAGACACAGTGGTGATAATATAAGATACCCTGCAATGTACAATTTCTTTCTCTTGAAAACAGGGACCAGATTGGAAGCCGATGTGCATATTCAGGACAACCTTTTGCATGTCAACTATGAATCTTAGCAATGATGTACAACAGCTGCTGGAAAATCAAAACAGACTGTAATGCAAAAATGTGCCTTAGCAATAAAATATGTGTTTAAACCACAGGGATTGAAATGGAGAATCAAGCTTTATGTCCATTTAGAAAAGCTGTCTGTTTCCAAAGCAGCCCGGCTGCCTCTGGAAAGCATGAAAGCGAAGCCTATCCATCCATCCCCATGTTGGTCATTCAAAGTGTCCACTTGTCAAAGATCTACTGCTTCTGACCACAGATTCATAGCCACTAATGGTTAAATTAGCTATGTTCTATAAATCATATTTTAATGGTATCTGAACTAATAGCATTTCCCCATGTCTCATGGCAGCAAATTATGCAAGCTACACCTTTACACAAGCCAGAATTAATATTAAGTGCTCAATATCACCAAATGTTGAATTAATAACTGCTAGGTGGCTAGTAACAAATTAAATTTTAAACCCTTCAAAAAGAAATAAATCAATAGACTAGAGGCTTAGCCATCCTAAATAGCCATTATAGCTTTAAAATGGCACATCTTTATGCACAATTTAGCCCTGACTACAAAATGCTAAATGCAATATTCAACTATATGTTCTGCTGTGAGATTCCAGAGGATTTAGCAAATCGATGTTATAAATGGCAGAAATGTGACCTGCAAATAAAATGCTGCAGTCTGATGCTCCTGTTTGGAGACCATTCCTGATAGTTTTATTTTTTTCAATTTGACAATCCATATTCTGTAGTTGCTGAGACTGCAGTGCCTATGTTGGGAGCTGTTGTTCCTCTGTTGTTTAAAAACATTTTTGAATGTTTGCAAAGGTTCCCTGAGCATGCTGAAACCTTGGTTTATCAGACATTCTAATTTGATCCATTTTTACTGGCACTTAACAGCTGAATTTGTTCTCAGAAGGGATGTCAAGGATGAAACTTTGGCAGCTATGTGCTTCTGCGTTTCATCTTGCCTTTAGATTATTGGGGGGGGAGATGTTACTTTCAAGTGGGTTAAATGGAGAAACGAAACCTCTTCAATTCAGCTGAAGACTGTGAGAGCCTGAAGTCTTGTCGAGGACATCAGAACGGGTGTGGATTTGAAGCAGATGGGTCCCATAACAAAGTGAACTTGTTGATATGAATTAGGTAAGAAGTTTGGGGTTTGGCTGAGAAAATTATTGTTTAAGTCTATGAATTGGTTTTGGAACCTCAGAGTTAGTTTTGCTTCGACATAACCATGCAGTGTATTCAATAAACAGTACAATTTTCGGAAACTGAATGAACCTGGGATTTTATTTGGATTCTCAAGCTGGATGATGACAAGGGAATAATATTGGATTTAATGTATATTTGATCACATTCAATAGGACTCTTATTCTAGTCTTAATCTTCTGTAATTTTTTTGTAGTATATGACAGGCAATGTTTATTATTCACTTGATAGTAAGGGATACCATATAAATACTTGGTATCAGTGAGAGAACTGAGAAGGAAAAGGTTTCACATTTATAGCTACAATATTTTGGGCAAAAGGGGGTTCTGAGGGTAGCTGACCCAACCCAAAGTATGAATACTGATCCATTAAAGGAAAGTTGATCTTGGTTTCTACAATTCAGAAGTAGCCAAGAGACAGTTTCTGTATTACTTCCTGAACTTATGACTTTTATAACTAAGCTGGAGTCACACATTGTGGAAAGTCCACACTGCTTTGTGTTTTAATGCGTTGGCAATTCTTAACCATGATTCTTAACCATGATCCATGGCAAAATGTGAACCCAGACAATTATTTATTCAATAAACCACATTTAAGTAAACATGGATCCTCAATCTTTGAGGACCAATAGGCAAATTTAGAATCTTGGGAGCAAAATGACCCTTATAGTAGCCTCAGCCAAGCAGAAAACATTCATTCACCAGAAGGCAAAAACTGAGAATCTCCCCATCAACCCACTTTAGCCTTCTCAGCTGCTCTCTTCTATCTCAGCTTACTACTAACCATGCATATGTCTAAACATACTGAGCTGCAATAAAATAAATAAATAAAAAATAAAAAAAAGATATTCTTTGACCAAGCATGTGCTCTAACATGTTTAAAAGAATGGATAACGCACAGAAAAAAAAGGCTGTTATATTTAGAAGGACATGACTTGCAACTTGGATGGCACGCATTTTTATGGTATGAAAAGAATAAAATCCATAGATATTTCCAAAACCACTACATAAGAAACGCATTACTATTTGTATGGGAAAAGATAAAAAAAAATCTATAAGAAATTCCCAGGATGGCTATCAACGATGGAAGCATTCATTCACCCAAACTTAGTTAAATTTGAGAAAATTCTAACATATAAGGATATTCTGAATACAGATGGGAAATTAGAATTAGAAATTAGAGTTAGAAGATCAAGGTATTGATTTATCATGGTGGCCTCGACTGCAAATGCAATCGAGGTATGATAAAGATGTTAAAATATATGGTTTTATAAAGACCAGACAATGTTTGATCAGGTGTTGTTGACTTCTGATGAAAAACTGATTAAGAAATTGTCTAACTTTTTATTGAATTTGAAAATGGAAGACGAACAAGTAAAAGAAACAATGATAATATGAGCAAAAACTTTGGATACAATATAGAATTAGAGAAATGGCAAAATCTTTGGGAAAGAAACTTCTTATAAAGAAAACTTATATAAAATGTTTTATAGATGGCATCTTCCACCTGTCAGATTAGCAAAAATGTTTAAAACTATGTCTAGTAAATCTGGAAATGTAATCAAAATCCTGGTACATATTATCACCTGTGGTGGACATGTGTTAAAGCAAATACATACTTGGTTAGAAAAGATGTTAGAGAAACACACAGATTTTAAACCTGAACTTTTTTTATTAGGTATAATTCCAGAAAAATTTGATGTATATTTAATATTACATGTATTTGCTCAACACTGGAAAAATGAAAAAACACCATTGGATGAAGAGATAATGAAGAAAATACTAGACTGCTGAAATGGATAGACCTACATTGAGAATCAAAGAAAAAGAAGACACAGAATATTTTCAGATGGAACTCATTTTATCAATGGCTGGAAAAACGAGATAGAGAGTAAGAATTTAACTTTCATTACTAAGCAAAAAATCAACCCAGACAACACATTGTTCATTAAGCACCAATGAATTGTAATAATAAAAAATTAATAAAATACTTTTTTAAAAAGATATTCTTTGGAAATAAAGATTACACTCAAGACTAGCATATTGCTTGACAAGTTACACTTTAAAAAATTAATAGCTTTTAAAAAAATAAGGTGGAGCAAAGGAGGTGTCTGCAGGTACTTGCAGGTGGTACTTGCAGGGGCTCTGGGATTTAGTATGATATGTAAATGCAGCCTTGAGCTCAAGGAACATTTAATAAAAGGAAGTTTGAGAGTCATTTTTCAGAGCTTGGAAAATATACTTATAATAGATAGCTGACAGTCAGTTCCAGTTAATATTTTTACTCAATTCATACTCTGCTTTCCTAATTTGAGTAAATGGCACATATCTACTTCTGGTCCATAGAAAGTAGCAGCATCTAGCTGACCTTGGGTAATCTCATAAAAGCTAAGCAGATTTGGACCTTGTTAGAACTTTTGGGAGACCACTGCGAAATCCACAGGGCTGAAGGCCAGGGTAGGAAGATGAAGAAGTTAACAAATATCCCTCAAAAGGGAAAGGCAAATGACTTCTGTATTGTTTCCAAGAGCTTTATCGATAGTTAATTTAAATAGGCACTTGCTCTACAGATACTTTGAAAAGAACCCTCTTTTTGTTGTTGACTTTTGGGTGGGTGAAGTGTAAATGCTTTTTATTAAAGGAGTCCAAATTTCAAGGGAATAAGAAACATGGAGGAATCAGTGCTTTGGATTTCTTCCAACAGGACTCCATTTCAAAAACTGGCTTGGTATCTTGAAAGAAGGACATGGAATATTGGGCAAGAATGAAAAGAAGAGCAGCTGAAATAAATCTGCTGAATATTGTGAACACAACTTTGTATCCTAAGGGACCCAACTTGGTAAACAAACTGAGGATGTATAAGCTTGTGCCCCTCTACCAAGTATGAAACAACAAATTCACTGAACAAGAACACAGCAATAGGCCCTTTTTCTCACTATCTATAGAGATACTTCCTTTTTTACAGAAGGTTTAAATTGCTACTTGATTAATACAAACTCATATGTAACCATCCAGATAAAAATCTAGTACATTTCAGTAAGGTTTATTCCTAGGCAAGAGTGTTAAGAACTATATACATGACAACCCTGTTTGGTTGCATTTGCAACTTTGGAGCAATTTCTGAAAGCAAAAAGAAATTCCCCCCCCCCCCGTCCAATCATTGTCTTAGAATTATGTTGCCTTCTCTTTTAATTGGCTACTAAAGTGTTTCAAGCAATAAGAGGAAGACAACACTTTCACTGATAAATTAAACTTCTTTAGAAGAAGCTTTGAGAGAAAGAATGCAGCCTGATCCTAAGTGAAATATTTAGGAAGCTTGTGATTTCAGTTCGTTTGGATTTGGAAGGGAGAAGTTTAATAATAATAACCTATCAAATGAAAAATAGAAAAAAGACTTGACAAGGCAAAGTATCACATGGCCAATACATTATAAAACTAGCATGCAAAGTAGCTAACAATAAGACCTGGCAATAGCTAAGAGCAGAAAACCTGAAAAAAGAGACAGAGGTGCTAAGTCTCACTGCACAAGACCAAGCCTTAGGAACAAATGCATACAAGGCCAGAATTGAGAAGACAGCAACAGACAGCAAATGTTGCCTCTGCTGATTTAGACTGACTACAAACAACAACACAACAAAGTAGCAACAATGGTGCATTTGGAATATCTGCAAGAAATATTATTTGCTTGCAAACAAGAACTGGTGGGACCACAAAATAAAAAAAAATTAAAAACTACAGTGCTCTGATACCTTAGAATTCAAACAGACATGCATCTGAATCACAACACCCAGAAAAAAAGAAAAGAAAAAGTCTGGATACATGCCTGGAGACGGCAAGACTAGAGAAAATCTCAAAATATAAGATCTGCAAATAGAAATAGAACAACTGTGGCAAAAGCAAGCAAAGATAGTACCAATACTAATGGGCACCTGGGGTGCAATCACAAAAACATCTGGAGCACCACTTGAACACCATCAGCACTGACAGAATGACCATCAGTCAACTGCAAAAGGAAGCTTTACTTGGAATAGCTCATATCCTGCGAAGATACCTTTAATACCATCAAACAACATCTTAGTCCTTGGGGAGGATTCGATAGATAGATAGAAATGCCCCAGGCTAAATATCAGGCTAACTGTGTGATCAATCATAACATATCAATTATTATTTATTACATATATATGTCCTCCATTTCCCAGTGACTCTGGATAGTTAATAAATGTAAAACTTTTTTTTTAAAAAAAGAACAATACAAAAAATATAAAACAGCACAAAACAAAGGGACAATGATGGTAGAAGGGAACAGAAAAGATGAAAGGGGTATCAAACTACCTTTCCAAAGGTCTGCTATTTAACACCCTTCAAAATCCCAATAGGGTGGGAGCTGTTTGAATTTTGTGTGCAGGGGGGGGATCATTTCAGAGCGGAGGTGATGTTACAAAGAAGACATACTTTCAGGATCTGAATAGGTGGCATTATTTAATTGATGGAACCCAGAGTGCACCAATCCTGCCAAATCGAATCTGTCAGGCAGATACAATGGGAGACAAGAGGTCTCTCAAGTAACCAGGATCCAAAAGCAAACTTGCAAGCAGGGCAGCTCACAAAGCAGAGGTGTCACATGCTTCTGCCTTTACATTATGAGCCAGCTAAATTGTTCAGATCTTCAAGGGCAGCTCCATGTAGAGTGCTTTGCAGTAGTCAAGCCATGAGATAACCAGAGCATGTGTATCTGTCTGGAGGGCCCTCCTTGATCTAGGAAATGGTGCAATTCACGTGCCGGATGAACCTGAGCAAAAGCTTTCCCGGCTATAGTTACCACCTATTCATTGAGCAGGAGCTGTCAGTCCAGGAAGATCCTGCAAACGGGAAAGAGCAAACCTAACCAGTTGGAATATTCCCAAATATGGATGGTCCAAACGTTCATAGCCATTCGGTCTAGCTCCTGGGACAGAACCTTGACAGCCTCACTTTGCCAGTCCAGAGTCTAAAGATATAATTGGGTATCATTAGCATACTGGTGATACCCAACTCCAAACCGGTGAATGACCTCACCCAACAGGCTAAATAATGGGATGGCCCTTTGAAAAATGTGGTGGCTCTAGAAAATGTGTGAGAGTTTCACAAGAGGCACGAACTCACTCTTCGTGGCTTTTCTACTATAGGTTCTTTAGTACGATGCATATCTCAGCCAATACTGGCTTACTGAATAAAGCAGGATTAAAACAAATCCTTTGCAAACTCAACCACCAACTGAATTTACATGTTATGCTAAGATGTAGTTTCTTTAACAATTATTTGCTGAATTAGTCACAGTGACCTGGATTTACTTATCATCTTAAGACATAAACTATAGTTTATAAAATTGCACAAACTGAGTCTACACATTATGGTAAGATACAAAAATAGAAAATACATTCTGTGGTTTAATATCTGGGACAAATAAATTGATCTGAAAGATCTAGATTCAAGATGGCTCGTGGCTGAGGCCTGAACTGCACGGAAATTTAGCAGTATGCTGAAATTGGGAGGAAGGGGAGTTTGACAGATGATGAATATGTTGCTCTGATGCTTTAAAGGCCATCCCTCCATAGTACCCCTCCAAACGTTTTTCAACTCCCAGGATGCTGAAGCAGCAATGCTGTTACTGAGAATTCTGGGAGATGAAGTCCACAGGTCTAGAGAATATTTAGTTTGGTCAACGTGGCTTTAAACAGGATAAAGGAAGATATTAAGAGAGAATTTTATTCTGGGTTGTTATCACTGAATTAATTGATCTTTCCATTCAAACAAGCACCAAAATACAAAAAAAAACTTTTTAATTAAAATTAATTAAAGCAAAAACCTGGCAAAAGAGAGAGGGAGGCTCAAAGGCAATTCCAGGAAAGTTCGTTCTATAGCCTGCCAACAAGGCAAAAGAAAGCCCTCTCCCAGATGCCAAACAGATGGGCTTCTAACAGTTGAAAATAAGGTCTTAGGGCAATTTAAAGTTAATACATAACCTTAAACGACACTTGGTAAGCGATTGGTAACGAGAATGGATCTTTCATTGTGTGATTCCTTTACTTTGCAATGGTTAACTTAGCAACCTGGCTGATGTATTTTGCACCAACTGCAATTTCTGGATTCTTTTGAATGGAGACTCCACATGCACCACATTGCAACAGTCTCTACTTTGGCCATTTTGTTTTTGCTGTCGCTCATTACACCTATAAAAGTTCAATATTTACCCAAAGTCGTTCCACCAACAAAGACCAGTCAGGAAAAGTTACTTTTTATAAATAAGAAATGAGGTGAACTGGTGGACTTGGTGATCTTCAGGCGGGGAGGGAAATAACCTGAAGGAGATTTTGGTGGAAATTGGATTACAGAGAATGCAAAGTGGAGAAGGAAGAGAGATGATGAAGGGAGAGGAAGATCTGTTGGGAAACAGACCATAAGAAAAACAGTGGATTGGTGAAGTTTGAAGAAGTGAAAAGGGCTACTGGAAGCTTGCTGAAACCATTTGTGTGTGTGTGTGTGTGTGTGTGTGTGTGCTTATGTGTGTCTGTGTGTGTATGTGTGTGAGAGAGAGAGAGAGAGAGAGAGATCCCAGTTAACTAGAAACTTCTTTTGATCACACTGCACTGCAGTTGCAAGCAATCCAACAGAAGAGCAATTGCCAGGAGCAAATCATTCCAGTAAAAAAAAAATCCTTTTGTTGTTAAGGGACTCATTTTGCCTTTTAAAACTACAGAATATACAGTATGTACAGAAGTTTATTTTAAAATGAGGGCTGAAACTGTTGACTCAACATTTTTGCTGCCATGCAATTTTCCCAGAACTCCGTAATTCTAAGGCAAGGCTAAGCAAAGGGCAAAGATGATTTATTTTAATGGCAGAGTTTTTAAATACAGATCTATGAGTGGAAAAACCAGGCAGGAACAATCTTAGAGCAGGCCAAGAGTTGTGGTTAGTTGGGTTCTGTTTCTGTAGAGAGTGAGCAGGCTACATAAATGTATGGCTGAATGTACTACATGGTCTAAAAAAGAACAAATACAGAAAAGTCTTAGAATAAAATCTTTTCCAAAAACACTGTTCTGGTCCTTATGATGATAATGTTATGACAGCTACCCTAAAACTTTCTCCCTGAACTGTATGTGCACACTGTTTAATAAAATGTGTTCAGTATATCAAAAGAAGAGATTAAATAGGACAGAGCATTATAACAGTTAGGGTATTAGCTTTGGGCTGGAGAGCCTGGAGCTTAATTTCTTAATAAATGTAATAGGTGGCCTTAGGCCAGGGGTAGGCAACCTTGGCTCTTTTATGACTCGTGGACTTCAACTCCCAGAATTCTGGGAGTTTTGGGAGTTGAAGTCCACGAGTCATAAAAGAGCCAAGGTTGCCTACCCCTGCCTTAGGCTATTCAACTTTCAACTTAAATCTTCTTGATGAGGTTGTTGTAATGATAAAATGAAAGGGGGGGGGCAGGCAGGAGTAGCTATACACATTGCCACATATTCTTTGGCTGAAGGATGGAGCTGTTCTAAATGAAACAACAGGATTTGTGAAACAGGAAGTCCACGAGTCATAAAAGAGCCAAGGTTGCCTACCCCTGCCTTAGGCTATTCAACTTTCAACTTAAATCTTCTTGATGAGGTTGTTGTAATGATAAAATGAAAGGGGGGGGGCAGGCAGGAGTAGCTATACACATTGCCACATATTCTTTGGCTGAAGGATGGAGCTGTTCTAAATGAAACAACAGGATTTGTGAAACAGGAGAGTTCAGTAACCTCCTAGGACTCTAACTATTATATTTTATGACACAATACAAATTCAGAGTGAAGGGGGCAAACTAAACAAAGCACGTTTGGCTAATGTAAGAAATACATGTCACAACTTCACTGTATGTAGAATTAGGTTTTGTTCTAGTTTTTGCAGCCCTAACCTTGCTGAGTCCTTGTCTTGGACTCCAGCCTTCTACTGCTTCTGCATTGCCACTGGGATGAAGGGCTGACATCCTTGAATAATGTATAGAGCCAAACTAGATAACACTGAGCTTTCCGCAATAAACCTTCAAAAAGTTAGGAGAACACCTGCTGCGCATGCTTTAATGGGTTAGTCCACCTCAGCTGTCTGGCAATCTTACACACTTGATAGAAAAGACTGGGCAGGTAATCAGTACCAGCTGTGCAGCTTGCAACTGCCTTACTCACTCCTGTGAACACCGTGTTACACATGCTCGGGAATGTACAGTAATGAGTTATTATGTTTACAGCTGCACTTTGCAATAACATTGTTAAAGAGCATACCATCACCCTGAGGGCATATTCTACATCTGCCCAGACAGATTTTTTGGAACATCAAAAAACAGGTGAAGGAGACAAAATCCCATTAAAATCTCTAAGGCTTTGGATGGCTTAGTTTTCCCAACACAAAAGCAGAAAACCTATGACTGAAGATTCCTGTTAATCATTCTAATCAGGAAGCCCCATAAGAAGCTCTTTGACAGTCCGTAAGACAATGGCAGAAGGTTCAATTGGTTTCAAAGGCTGCAAGATAGCTCTGGTCCAAATGCTTGCAAGGCACCAGGAATAAGATGGCATAGCAGTAGAGAAAGACAGGTTACTTATACTGCATATAGTAGGATTCTACGAACCAGGATTACTTTTCCAGGACCAGAAGAACTCTATTCACTGACGATGTCCCATCATACCTCTAGCAGGTCACTCCTCCAGTCAACGGCTTTATGGTTTAGGACGTAGAATTTAACCCATTGCATTTTCAGCAATTAACATCGGATAATAAAAGGCTAAACTGTCCCCACTACATTTTATCTCTGCTAAATTCTCTTGCAGTATTAGTATCCCACCCACCCCATTAGATGGTAAGAGAATGCTTATGCTTTAAAAGCAAAAAAACACAAACCCAAGAGAGTCTATCTGGATCGAATTAATTGTTCCCATTGGATCATATTCATTGTTCCCATTAGTTCTATGACTTTGTTCAAATAAAGACTAACAGACACTAAGTTGCTGGCATTCCTGACAAGAATCTGGTATTAAATGTAGTGCTGCCCCATGTTGAGGACCTATTTATCTAGCAGAGATTATAGTTGTGAATTGTCCTCTTATGCCATGTGAAAAAAAGCAACCAAACAGTTGGTTGAATGTACAAAGTCTTCCAAAATCTTCTAAAAGCCAAATGCCTTCCCTGGATAGACTGAAGCCGTTCTATGGTAGATAAACCCAGCTATCATGCTTGGAACTATTAATTCCTCGATAGGGGTTTGTTGATGCTGGGTAATTTTTAAGTGAATGTATATTCACAGATATATGTGTCAAAGGTTTTTTTTTCTCAGCAATAATATAACATAATGGGGATGATGAAGGAATGGTGAGATTCCTATATAAATTTGGGGCTATTTTCAATCTGTCACATTGTTCCAACTGACATAAAGTTTGTGTTGGTGGAAGTACCCAGACCCAGTCTGCTATTACAATGTCGGCATGATTGCAACAATTCTAGAGCTTGGAGATATAAACCAGTCATTCTGCATATCGCATCTGGTCTGTGTTCCACTTGGGAAAAAAACAAAGCAGTTGAACAAAAGACTTGCACACATGACAGCTTTGTTTAGCTGCTAGCTACAGTACAGAGCCCTTGTTCTCTAAACTGCTGATAGCTGAGCCATCCTTTTTTCTGAACTAAAAGTGGCAGCCCATTTCACTCTTTCTACATAATAGCAATAATACATTTGAAGTAGATAACTCATAATTAATAGAACCTGCGCCTTGGATTTCTACATGAGTCATTGATTCAGATGTGTCCGCAGACTGGAAGGACAAGAGTGTAGAAGGACTCATTTAGAGATGGGAAGAACAATGGATGCCTTATCTAAGAAATGGCTTTTTTTGTTGCATTTCTACACAGAGAAATTAGCAACTGGTTCAACAAAGCAGCACCTTCCTTGCTGCAAATAGTTGAGCATCTCCATAGCGGGTCACAGCCAATTTTATTGGCCTTTGATATTTTACTAACAGAAGTATAAAAATAACATTAATATAGTATATTTTACTATGAAGTTGCTTAGACTGTACTATGATCGATATTTTAGAAAGAAACTGATTCCATCTTGCTTCAGGTCAAGGTTGTTACAGCCCTTCCATATGGGCAGACTGCTCAAAAGTATATAAGGAAGATGGCCCCTAATATCAGTCACAACAAAATTAGAAATATTATATTATAGAAATAAAAAAGCAATGATTAACTATAGGAGTTTGGCTGGCTAGGGAATTCTGGGAGTCCACAGGTCTTAAAATTGCCCTGCTCCAGATTTTCAGAGTTAAGTTTAAGCCATTGACAGAAGGACAGAATGGAGGATATATATCATCACAAGACTGTCTGGGATATACTTTACATGGGAAACAACAAAGGGAGAGACAGAGAACAACTGACTTTGGCCAGGCAGTGTAGGCTGTGTATGACAATTTGTATGACATTTGGGACACGCAAATACAGCAGCAAATACTGTATGACTCAAATACTGTAGAACTCAAGTCAAAAATAACAAAAAAAGCTTCTTTCAACATGTAAAAAACAAGAAAAAAGTGAAGGAAATGATTGGTCCATTAATGGGAGAAAGTGGCAAGAAGGTGACAAGCAACAGGGAGAAAGCAGAACTACTTAACTTGTTTTTTGCATCCGTATTTACACAAAGGGAAAAAGCAGTCCAACCTGTCAAAAACAGTACCGTAAAAACAGGTTAGAAACACAAGTTAAAATAGGCAAGAAAATGGTAAGTAAGCACCTGTTAACCCTAGACGAGTTCAAATCACCAGGACCAGATGGATTACACCTCAAGGTTCTGAAGGAACTGGCAGATGTGATCTCAGAACCACTGAACTATATCTTTCAAAGATCCTGGAGCACTGGGGAACTACCAAAGGACTGGAAAAGAGCTGATGTAGTTCCCATCTTCAAAAAAGGAAAAAAAATGGATCCAGGAAATTACAGACCTATCAGCCTGACCTCAATACCTGGGAAGATTCTGGAAAAGATCAACAAGCAATGAATTAGTGAACACCTAGAGGCAAACAAAGTCACAACCAAAAGCCAACATGGGTTTGTCAAAAACAGATCATGCCAGACAAATCTTATTGCATTCTTGGACCAGGTGACAAAATTAGTGGACCAGTGGAATGCTGTAGATATAATTTACTTGGACTTCAGTAAGGCATTTGATAAAGTAGATCACAACCTACTACTTGATAAGATAGAAAAATGTGGGTTAGACAGCATCACCACCAGATGGATTCGTAGCTGGCTGACCGGCCGTACTCAGTGTGTGGTCCTCAATGGAACTGCATCTACATGGAGGGAAGTGTTTAGTGGGGTGCCCCAGGGCTCTGTTCTGGGCCCAGTGCTCTTCAACATCTTCATCAATGATTTGGAGGAGGGGATAGATGGTGAACTCATCAAATTTGCAAACGACACCAAGCTGGCAGGAATAGCCAACACTCCAGAAGACAGGCTTAAGATACAGGAGGATCCTGACACACTTGAACATTGGGCACTATCTAACAAAATGAAATTCAATGATGAAAAAAATAAGGTTCTACATTTAGGCAAGAAAAACCAAATGCACAAGGTGATACCTTGCTCAATAATAATAACTGTGAGAGGGATCTCGGAGTCCTAATGGATAATCACTGAAATATTAGCCAGCAGTGTGCTGCGGCTGCCAAAAAAGACAACACAGTGCTAGGCTGCAATAACAGAGAGATAGAATCAAGATCATGTAAAGTGTTAATATCACTTTACAATGCCTTGGTAAGGTCACACTTGGAATACTGCATCCAGGTTTGTCACCACGATGTAAAAAGATGTTGAGACTCTAGAAAGAGTACAGAGAAGAGCAACAAAGATGATTAGAGGACTGGAGGCTAAAACATATAAAGAACGGTTGCTGGAATTGGCTGTATCTAATTTAATGAAGATAAGGACTAGGGGTGACATGATAGCAGTGTTCCAATATCTCGAGGGTTGCCACAAAGAAGAGGGAGTCAAGCTATTCTCCAAAGCATCTGAAGGCAGAACAAGAAGCAATAGATGGAAACTAATCAAGGAGAGAAGCAACCTAGAACTAAGGAAAAATTTCCTCACAATTAGAACAATTAACCAGTGGAACAACCTGCCTCCAGAAGTTGTGAATGCTCCAACACTGGGAGTTTTTAAGAAGAGACCGGACAACCATTTGTCTGAAATGGTATAAGGTTTCCTACCTGAGCAGGGGGGTGGACTAGAAGACCTCCAAGATCCCTTCCAACTCTATTATTATTATTATTATTATTATTATTATTATTATTATTATTATTATTATTATTATTATTATTATTATTATTATTATTATTATTATTATTATTATTATTTTCTTTTATTCATTAAACATGAACCTCAGTCAACTGAACATTCAAATTGGCTGGCGCTGATGGTTGACACGGGTTGCTACCAGCATCCTAGGTGTCAACCAGGTACCTTCTTAAAATATAAGATGTTCCGAGTAGTGCAAGTTTTTTGTAACATTGCTGGAGTTATTGCAGGAAGCTGCAGTTTATTGATGTGTTTTGCGAAGTTTTTGGACATAGTTCCCAGTGCCCCGATGACAATGGGTACCACTGTTACACGTTTCATCCATAATTGCGCAGTTTCGATGGCCAGGTCGCGATATTTCGTAATTTTTCCCAGTTCTTTTTCTTCGACTCTGGCATCTCCTGGTACAGCAATATCAATCAGCTGTACGCTTCGGTTCTCTACAACTGCGATATCCGGCGTATTGTGTTCCAAATGGCGATCTGTCTGTATTCGAAAGTCCCACAAGATTATTATTATTATTATTATTATTATTATTATTATTATTATTATTATTATTATTATTATTATTATTATTATTATTATTATTATTATTATTATTATTATTATTATTATTATTATACTATTCACCAGCATTGGTAACAAAAGTGCAGAAAACCCTTTTATTTAAAGTAATATGGGCAACTTACATTTACAGAACTACACAGCAATTTTTCCCAGAAGATATCCTCTGGATTGCAATGTCAAATCCATGTCTATCGATAGCTTACATTGAAAAAACAAAACATCTACCATTTTCTAATGTGGAAATGGCTATGAAAAATTAGCACATCAGGCTGACATATCTTCATTTTCCACATGCAGATATGTTTTATATGAAAGAATTCACATATTAAGTTCCACTAAATGCTGTAATGAATTTTATGTAAAGATTAAGACTCACAAATCTTCAGCCTGATTTTTTTAAAATAGTTTTAATAATTCTATTCTAATTATAAGCAAGATATAGCAACCTCAGGAGACAAGGATATCCACTAATCCCATTCCCAAAATCATTGTATCTCACCACCCTAGATAACACGGATAAGAATTATTGTTTCTGATTGCAGGGAAGTTTTTATTCATACCGAGTTGAATGTAGAGTTGCAGCCATATATAACACTTCAGTATAATTTGAATTACAAAGGACAAGCAAGAGTCCCTTTGTCAACACACAGCTGAAGGGAGGGGGGTATCCTACACACCTCATTAATGTGAATTGGGGCCATCTCCATTCTGTTACTGACAAACCAATTCTTCCCTGGTTCAGATTATAATCTAAGAATGCACTTTTTTTTTTCTGCTCCCAGATCACATGCTCAATCATTCACTCATCCTCTATCTTTTCCAATTTGGCTATGGAATAACTCATACCGTTCTTTGTTGCTACTTGGCTCCCTGCCATGGCAATAACATGGGCAGTATGAGAGGATGGAAAAGAAGTATCTTGCTATGATGAACCATACAAATTGTGCATGAGTTTGTAGGATGCAGTGAGATAGGGGACTCCAAATCACTACACCTCTAAATGGAAATAACAACTTCCTTTTCAATTCTTTATATAAATAGTTTGGTAATTTGTATTGGGTCACTCACTCATTAATTAATTAATTAATTAATATATAACAAGTCAAGAGAAGGCAACATGATATTCTCTAGATATTTTAAGTAGGAACTCACGTTTCCCCAAGCTAGTAGTAAAGGCTTAAGAAAATTATTATACAATGTATTTGGAAAGCATCCTTCTGTAGCAAGGAATAGATCTGCACTCAAGGGAAGGACACATCATGTCATCATTTTGCTTCTGGCTGCTGTTTGTTTTCTTTAAGCTGCCA
The DNA here is from genome assembly GCA_023970755.1 of Azemiops feae. Lineage (NCBI taxonomy): Eukaryota > Metazoa > Chordata > Lepidosauria > Squamata > Viperidae > Azemiops > Azemiops feae. The sequence goes on from JALGBA010000031.1 coordinate 433,496, forward strand.
GAAGTTCTGGAAGTGTTGCAAGCTACAAATTAATTGCTACTCTGCTGTGCTATTTAAAGTCCAAAACAGCCAGCAGCAAGACCCTCTTTGGGATTCAAGAGAACCAATTTCTGCCAGGATGCCAAGGGAAGCCCAGCTGTAAGCAAGGGGGCTTTTAAAGGCAGGCTTCCAAAGGAGGCTTTGGAGGCTTCTAAGAGAAATATCTCAAGCAATTCAGATCTTCCCACTCTTTCTCAACCATTGCCCTCCATGGCTTGATTCATACAGCCCACTAAAGAGATTTTCTTGTTTTGGGCTTACTGTAGGGTACAAGCCCTGCCACTGACTTAGAAAGTTATACAAATCAGATCTATTCTTGCTTCTTCAACAAATGATGGTTAAACAAATTACATTTGCTGATTGCTTCCAGAAACTGGACTACTGGCAGTTTGGGGGAATTTGTTTTATGATTCTTCTACAGACTTCTATGTGATGCTAAAAAAATTTGAAACAGGTCATGAGTTAACTTGAGTAGAAGTTAAACCATGATGTAGCTCTGAACAACCTGGTCATCATCGTGACTGCTGAACCACAGGGAGAAGCCAGACAAGCTAATATTATTATTAATTTGTCTGGGTCTGATCAATCTTTCAAAATGCCTCTATCATAACTGCAATCTGACAGCTGACATCTCCTATCCTTTTAATTAGCATTAATTGGTAAGACCACACTTGGTATATTGTATCCAGTTTTGGTCACCATGATATAACAAAGATATTGAGACTCTAGAAAGAGAAGAGCAGAGGACTGGAGGCTAAAACATACAAAGAATAGGTTGCATACCTAATTTTTGGAAAATAAGGACTAGGGTTGACATGATAGCAGTGTTCCAATATCTAATGGGCTACTACAAAGAAGAGGGGATCAACCTATTCTCCAAAGCACCTGAAGGCAGGACAAGAAGCAATGGATGGAAACTAAACAAGGAGAGAAGCAACCTAGAACTAAGGAGAAATTTCCTTGCAGTTAGAACAATTAATTAGTGGAACAACTTGCCTCCAGAAGCTGTGGGTGCTCCAACACTGGAGATTTTTAAGAAGAGCTTAGACAACCATTTGTCTGAAATGGTATAGGGTCTCCTGCCTGAGCAGGGGGTTAGACTAGAAGACCTCCAAGGTCCCTTGCAACTCTGTTATTCTGTTAAGCTATAATTTAATTTGCTTATTTGTGGCTCAATATGTTGTAGGACTCCAGAGAACTGTCACTTATTCATTTTTTTTTTTAAAGTACAAATTCAATTGATTGCAGAAGGCCGCTACACTGAGATCACATCCTCTGAATAGTATTTTCTTCTAGATATTTAAAACCTGGATTAGTTTTTGGGCTCCATGCGGATGAAGAGCTGGTTTCCCCAAAATGAAGATCCACCTTTTTCATAATACAGTGAAGGGGGCTGAAGACATAGTTACTACATTCTCTTTTCAGATTACCTTGATAACATTTGGAATGTGCATCAGTCTATCCCCCACCTGCCCCCAATCATTCTTTGTGTTTATAGTTTAATTCCTTTCCTTTCATTCTTTCTTTCCCCTTCCAGGCTAATAAGGGGACTCACACTGCCAAGAGAACTACTTATAGAGCTAATACTGTTGAAACTTTTAAGGCAAAACATCTGCTTCATGAGGGGAGGGGGTGAAGTATATGATCATGGAATAAGCCAAGTACAATCTTTTCTGGCCGAAAGTAAAACTGGAAAAAGATCTAAGAAAAAATGAGTCAATCTTGGTTTGGCAGGAAAGGAACCAATGTTACATTTAACTGCATCTCTCTCCACCACAGTTCCTAGACCAGAATGGAACATCCCCGTTTTCATCTGATTTCAGTCTTCTCTGACACTCATGAACACACCTGGAGAAGGTGGAAATATTTTTAATCAACTCATCTATCCTATATGATGAGGAAGTGGGCAGAAATGGTCAGCTCCTACCTCATGCTTTCTATGCTCTACCTCAGGTGTCTCCAAACTTGGCAACTTTAAGATTTGTGGACTTCAACTCCACTGGTTGGGGAATTCTGGGAACTGAGGTCCACAAGTCTTAAAGTTGCCAAGTTTGGAGACTCCTACTCTACCTGGAAGGGAAAGGTGACATTTCATGCAGAGAGCATATAATAATTTGAGCACAGAAAGCCTTTTTTCCTACATCCTGTTTTTCTTTCTGCATGTGATTTGAAACTGAGATGGAACTATAAGCTACACTGTCATTTCTGGGTCTAACAGCATGTCCACTTCTCAAAAAGAAATATGGCAGCACAATAAAGAAACACTGCACATCACTTTGTGTCAGAGCTCATATGAGGTTAACATATCAAATACCTACAGAATCAAAATTTTAGAAATAAACAACCAGACAGAGACAAATGGAAACATGTATAAGAAGAAACTTCTCAGGTCTCTAGACCTACTGCTAAATAGAGAAATAGCTAAAAGTAACCTGAAGCTGGACAAAAAAAAAAAACTATGTTCCAAAGGGGCAGCTTATATGAAGAAAAGTGAGAACTAAGAGTTCAGTCTAACAGCATCTCCTTCCTGGAAGATAAATTGTTCCAACTGCAGAGAACTCCCTGAAAGCTTTGTAGACCAGCTGTAACTAGAGTAATTCTTTGGCAACCAGTTTTGGTTGATATTGTAGCCCACTTGGCACCCTGCAGTACGGGACTCCTGTGAGGGAAAATTGGAACACTTTCCCCAATGGAACAAATGATGTTCAATTATAGAAAACATGATACCTGGTGTCTACTTTTGGAGATTCCTGCCTTAAAACACAAGCTGGGCCCCAGCATTTGTTTCTTAGTTATGGAATGCTATTAATTGGTTTGCATAGTCATCTAATCTTTTAGAAGATGTGCTTTAAGATGTAAAATAAGTTAAAATAATTTCCTGAACCTTTAATTCATTCAAGGCTGGTTATTATATCTGTTGTTTGGTCTTTATTATATTTAATTTTAGGCCCGGTGAACAAAATCAGTCCCATTTGTTCACTGATGAGTTTCTAAATCGCTTGCATTTTCAGCTATCAAAGCAATGTCATCAGCATAATGCAGATTATTGATGTTTCTTGCTCCATTTTTAAAGTCACACTCATCTTTTTGCAATCCAGCCTCTGCCAATACACTGTATATTCAGAATATTGATTGATTATGTGCCATTAAATCAATATTGACTTTTAGCAACCACATAGAATTATATTCAGTATATAGGATGAATAAATATGGAGAGACTCTATAGGTTGGTTTTACTTTTTTGTCAATCTGGAGCCAGTTTGTTCTGTCATGTTCCATCTGGACTGTGGCTTCCTGTACAGATTTTCCTTCTGTTGCTTGCCATATTTCTGTATAGTTCATCAATTCCAACAGCATTTTGACTTAGCAACAGAGTACTGATCTAATTTTATCTTCTAGTAATAGAGGTTATTCAAGGTATCTTGGATGTTAGCATTTCTACAATACAGAATTTTCAGATATTCCTTGCATCTTTGCATAGATCTTATTTGAATCAGATACTATCTTGGCATCCTTTAGCACAGGAGTCCCCAACCCCCGGTCCATGGATCAGTACTGGGCCATAGCATGCCAGCAACCGGTCCACACAAAAAAGCAAAGGCCCATCTGTAGGATGCAGGCAGCACACAAAACCACACACTCCCCGGTCCATGGAAAAACATTTCTCCATGGAACCGGTCCCTGGTGCCCAAAGGGTTGGGGACCTCTGCTTTAGCACAATTTGAGGTTGGAACCTCCTTCTGAATTTGGAGATCTTATGAATTTCCTTGTTCCTCTATGTCCATTTTCAATGTCTTTAAAGATGTCATTGTAATACGCTTCTTCTCTCTCTCTCAAATTATTTTTTGAATGCTTCCTAAGTTCTTTGTCTTTCTTGGCTTTGGCTTTCCTTCTCTTCTTGGCGATTTTCACCATTTCTTCAGTCATCCAATTTGCTTTCTTCTGTTTCTTAGTTTTTGGCAATCTCTTTTCACACTTAACCCTAACAACTTTATTCCACAGTTTCTCTGGTTCACTATCAATAAGGACTTCAAAGCGATCTCCTTGAAAATGGTGGGTATATGCTGAAGATCATATTGTGAAATATTGTCAGCTTTCTTTTTTTCTTCTAACTCAACTTGGAACAGTTTTGCTGTTTTGTAATCTGTTCCATAGTAGCCCCTGATCAAGTCTTTGCTGTTGTAACTGAACTCTTCCCCCTTCAATAATATACTAAATTTGATTTATATGGCCTCCATATTATAATACCCATTAAGTGTATTGTATCCAAGTACTGTCTTCGCTATATCCTTCCTGACTATAATTCCATAATTTCTTCTTTTTTCCCTGTCCTGAGTAGTAAACAGTATGTTCTTCTAAATGAAATTGTCCAATTCTAGCCTATTTCAATTTGCTGATGCCTAAGATGTCAGTGTGTAGTTGATTTGTTTCATCTTTCACTGTTGTCAAACTTTTTCACATTTTCATGCTTCTTATGATTCATGTTTTCATTCTAAATCTTTCTTTGCAGTTTTGGTTTTTTTTCTCCGGCATGGCAACATCAGCAAGTAGAAATCCAGAAGGCTTTAATCTAGTTAGGTTATATACACTGTTAATACTATGAAAGACTTCAGCTTTTTCTCAGTAGTATGTTGAGACCACTTGATTTGAGAAGCTCATCCAACACCATATTGTCAATTATTTCATCTCAACTATCTTCCATATGAATTTTTCTTGGAAAAAATCAGGAATGGTATATCATTGCCTTCTCCCAGACAGTATGAAATTATGTCTTTGCCATTGACACTAAAATGATCATTTGCTTGCAGCATTTTCCTATATCGCTACTCCCCAAGTGCCTGCTTGCTTTAGTTGGATAGCTGGGATGAAATTCATGCCTTGGGTGACTCTGCTAAGAATGCAGCTCAGAATACACTCCCAATGGTTTTTGCTTATCCCTCCCAAGAAGCCCCTTCCCCTAACCTATACCATCTCAGACAAGTGATGTCTAGCCTCTTTTAAAAAATCTCCAGTGATGCCCATGATTTCTGGGGGCAAACTATTCCACTGGTTAATTGTCCTCACTGTCAGGAAATTTCTCCTTAATTCCAGGTTGCTTCACTCTTTGATCAGTTTCCAACCATTGTTTCTTGTCCTGCCCTCTGGTGCTTTGGTGAATAATGTGACCCCCTCTTCTTTGTGGCAGCCCCGCAAATACTGGAATACTGCTATCATGTCTCCCCTATTTCTTCTTTTCTTTAGACTAGCCAAACGCAAGTCCTGCAGCCATTCTTCATATGTTATAGTCTCCAGGCCTTTGATCATCTTAGTTGCTCTTCTCTGAATTTTTTCCAAACTCTCAACATCTTTTTTTGCAATATGGTGACCAAAATTGGCTCCAGTATTCCAGGTGTGGTCTTACTAGAGTTTTATAAAGCGGTACTAATACCTCACGTGATTTTGATTCTATGCCCCTGTTTATACAACCCAGGATTGTATTAGCTTTTTTGACTGCTGCTGCACACTGCTGGCTCATGATTAAGTGATCGTCCACTAGGACTCCAAGGTCCCTCTCACAGTTACTGTTTTTAAGCCAGGTCTTGCCCAATCTGTACTTGTAATTTTGATTTTTCCTGCCTAAATGTAAAACTTTGCTTTTATCCACACTGAAACTCATTTTGTTGGATAGGGCTCATTGTTCAAGTTTGTCAAGATCTTTTTGGATCCTGAGTTTGTCTTCTGGGGTCTTGGCTACTCCTGCCAGTTTGGTGTCATCTGCAAATTTGATGAGTTCCCCTTCAATTCCCTCATCTAAGTCATTGATGAAGATATTGAAGAGTACTGGGCCTAAGACGGAATCGTGTGGTACCCCACTGCTTACTTCTCTCCATGTGGATGTAGTGTTGTTGAGGACTACTCATTGAGTACGGTTTGCCAGCCAGCTACAGATGGTGGTGATGTTGTTTTTCAAGGAGTAGGTTGTGGTCTAATTTCCTATTAATATTTTCTCTTTTTTGATAAGAAGAAACATAAAACCATGCTTCTCCTACAAAGCCAGTACTGAGCAAGCTGGCATATCCTGTGTATCTTCTGTTATGTCCAGATTATCCATGGTGAGGTTTCAATAATTCATCTCTAAGTCTGAAAGATAAATATGGAACACTGATAGATCCCTGCAAAGATTTTGTGAACCTCCATGACAGCTCTACCATTACAGTGCTCTAATTGTTGTCATATAGTGCTTGCCCTTTGTGAACAGAAGCAGATGAACAGATTGCTCTTGGGATAAGGTAAAGATATCCTCAAACTGAGTTTGATTCCCAGGGATTGCACTCATACATTTTTCTTGGCAGATTTATGGAACTGCTTAGCCATTGTCTTTTTCTAGGAAGGTGTTTTTTTATTATTTTCTTGTCAACATTAATGTCAGCCCTCAAGGATGGCTATATTCTCATGAGGCAAAATGGGACTAGGCATACATAGAAGCACACAGCGGGGGGGGGGTTGCACCTCACCTGCCTCAGGTAGGTCCAACAATAAAGCAGAAATTTCAGACATCATGGCATATGGCAAATTCCCAAAGAAAAGAAGAATTGCAACTTATTTTCTTGAATTCATTTAAATACTAAGACTTAAAAAAACTGGTATGTTAGAGCATATATGAAGGCAATTCGGAAATAAACCTCCATTTGGTTATCAATGACAGACACTCGCAGATATAGAACTTTTATTATACACATTAGAAAACATTAGATTACTTTTTGACATAATCGCCATTCAAATTGAGGAACTTGTCATAACTTATCATAGGGGAGTGATCAAAAAGATCCCAAAGGAACTCCTTCAAAAATTCTTGGGTGCGTCTAGTGATGTGCGGATGAGCATTATCGTGAACCAACACCACACCAGAAGTGGTGCCATAAAAAATCCCACCAAATGTGAAGATACCAAAGGAATACTGCTAGTGAAATTCATGGAGCATGGTTCGACCATCAATTCAGAAGTCAACTGTGAAATGTCACAAAAACTCAGACAAGCCATCCATAACAAGCGTCGGGGCATGCTGACTTCCGGTGTGGTGTTGGTTCACGGTAATGCTCGCCTGCACACCGCTAGACACACCCGAACTTTTGAAGCAGTTCCATTGGGATGTTTTTGATCACACCCCCCCCCCCCATAGCCCAGATTTGGCACTGAGCGTCTACTACTAAGGAATTTCAAACCTTGTAAGACGTTATGACAGGTGCCTCAATTTGAGTGGTGAATATGTCAAAAAGTAATGTAAGGCTGCAGTATTCTAATGTGTATAATAGAAGTTCTCTATCTGCAAATGTCTGTCATTGATAACCAAACAGAGGTTTATTTCCAAATTGCCCTTGTACTATTCATGGGGGGGGGGGACAGACTCTTCCAAATATGAACCCATCTTTACTTGATATGTGATTGTTCTCTATTATTCTACAATGTCCTTGTGTTGACATTAGATTCTAGATATTTACCTTGTCAGCTGTTGGTTTAACATAGCCACTTGCAACTAGAGCTATGCTGCAAACTAACCTGAGTCACCAATTTCTCCAAAAAGCTTTCCCCACTGCAGTCTGTGCCTGTGCAGCAACATCATATTGTGAAAGCTCAGTTTAATAGACTATCTGGAGAAGCGGAAGAGGGAAAGCTGTTCATTAAATCCAAATGTATATAATTGAAATATCTGATGACCTAAACTGAAGCATATGGTTTCATTTGTCCAGAGAGACTATAGAAACTTATCCATTATTTTAGGAGTGAAGTTCAAATGCAGATGTGTTCCACTGCATCCAAAGTCCAGTCCATGAGGGTCTGTTAAAATGAGATTTACTGTCTGTGTCAGGAGTTGGTATATGTGGCACAGCTACTACTGAGCAACGTATATAGTGGACAAGAAGAAGTTGCCAGAAGCAGCTAAGAGTCTTGAATTAGGGCTCTCAAGGCACGAAGGCCAAAATGTAATCTAGTGACATTCTAAAGCAGGTCATGGCAATTGATCAGTCAAGGAAGGAAATACTGAAATTATTTGACAATATGAATCTGTAGGTGTTATCTTAGTTCTATAAATAATGGATGGGTGGTTTGTTTTATTGGCCAAGGATGGCCAATGAATAGACTAAACTTTATGCCAGAAAGGTGAGAGTGGGATTTTGTTTCCTTTTCCTAGATCCCTCCGTTGTTGCTTGGAATTTGGCCATTGAGTATCAGGGACATAATCCTGGGAAGCTCTGGAGAATGCAGAAATGGAAATCAAGTTTCCTTCAGGTTTCAAGACACCCATTAAACTATACCATAGATTAGCCTTGTGCATGAAGTCCAATATATTCTGCCTATGCCTGCCCCAGATTTTCTCTTCAATTTCAGTTAAGCCACTTATCTAAGGGGTCATAAACTGAAAGGTTTAGATTCAGTGTTTTGACAATTCTCTGGTTGCTTTGCAGGCTTCAGTAGACAGGACAGAATATCTCACAAATCCCACCATTTGAGGTCTTGCATACAGTACTAAACATTTCTGCCAAGTTAGAAAGCACCACTGCCAATTTACCCCAAAGGATAAAAAATTCCTTAGATGAAAGAAAAAAAAACCCTGTCTTTATGTTGATTTTTTATTAACAACACAGATCACCTAGCAGCCAATTTAAAAGAAATCAGTTCAGTGGCAATTAAGATTTTTCAGTCAATTGGATTTCTTAATTTCCAAGACAAGAGCTAAATAACCTGTAATAAGAAAATATAGGGTCCACCAAATCAACCTGACCTTGAATTCTTTCCATCAACTCACAGCTTCTGTGATCTCCATTATGAATTACAAGAATATTATTTTCCTATGAGGTATAGATATATTAAATTGGATGTTAAGAAACAGGCCTTTAATTGACATAGAGCTACAAGTTCCTAGACTTGTTTTTTGAAACATTTACAAAGCCCTGGAAGTGAATCAAACACACAGGTCTATTGTTGGTATAATCTTTTTTTTTTTCAAAAAAAAGACACGGTTTAAGTGAGTTTATTCCAAGGTTTAAAGGTACATAATTGTTCTGCCAGCAATGGACAAATGATTGTTGACAAACTGATGTATTTCTTTAGGTCAGTGTGAAAAGACAGTTCTAAATTCTTGAACTTTGTTTATATTTCAAAATGATTTGTCCAATACAGGATGCATATATTTCTTGGTCAAAGGTAGGCTAATTAATCTGAAACATTTTCCAGTCATAGTTCTCAAAGTTGCCATTTCCTGTAAGTGGATATGTGTAATTTTAATATATATAAAATCTGGATTTCAGAAATATAGAAAAGCAGCAATGACTTTTGCTGTAAGATTATCTTCTGAATGCATACAGGTTTTTCTACTACGGTAGCAAAATTCAATTCTCCACAAGAAAACTTTTGAGAAACTATACATGGGATCAGCAAGTATTGCAGGCCCAATTGGCAAAAGAAAGCTCAGGACCGTATTGGTTGGAAACATGCGGAAGAGGCCTTTATCCTGCAGTGGATAGACAATGGCTAAAATGACAATGATGATGATGATACACGGAATTGTGCTGTTAGACATCCAACATGAAATGTAAATCATCCGGGAGTAAGCACCTTTGAGCACATAAGTAAAAATACAAAGTACTGCATTATATCCAAGAATTAAGGCCCCTTAACAAAATGAAACACAAATTGCTTACGCTCCAGGTTTTTCTATGTTGTTTCTTTGTCTGCTTTGGTGGTGTGTCACAGATGAGGAAAGAAAGCCTGGGGCTGCAGTTGAATTAACAGAAAGACCCCAGCTTATGAGAACATCTCCCTAAACTTTCCCAAGACCGACATTGTTATGTCTTCGGTTTTCTGCCTCAGGGCCAATCATAACCAGTGTTGTTACCCAGAGAAAGAAAGGCGCAGTGTAATGCTAGAGAACAATGTTAATCATAGGAAATGTAATGGTAGGGAACAAGTTAGCATGTAAGACAAGGTTGTTGGTATTGGCAGCAATGTCTGACTGTGCCCACATGCGAGTTGGCAGCCGTTTCAGACTGCATCCTTTCTGAGTCTGCCTCTTTGAACATGTATTTTCTTTCCAATCTCGAGTTAAATCATGTTCGGAATACAACCGTGGCCTGAATCCAACTGTCTAATTATGCAGGTGCTAACTAGTTAATCTTCAACCACAAAATCAGTTAGATAAAAGTAGGGTGGGTTTTTTGAGGGATGTGGGGAGAAGAAGGAGACTGCAGAGGATGATGAGGGAAAGCAAGAGATTTTAGCTTCTTTCAGCAAGTCCTACACTGTGAAACTGAAGTTCTGATTTCCATGAAGAAAGGAGGGGGGGGTCAGAAAATGACGCTGCTCAAGGGTCCCCATCTTCATCCTTGAAAATCTGCCAACTCCAGACTGAATATTTTTTGTTAATAAAAGAGAGAAAAAAGAGCAGCTTTTTTTTGGGAGCAGCTGCCAAGAAGACAGACTATTCTTTTATTCATTTGAAAGGAGGGGAATGTGGATTCACTTTCAAGCAAAGATTGCCACATAACACATGAATAGAAAACACCGCTTGAAAATAATACACCATAGTGAGGGGGGAAAGTCTACAAATTCAACCCAGATTTTAAGAAGAATGGGAAGGGAAGAAGGGAGAGGGAGAGGGAGAGAGAGGAGGGGGGGAGAGGAGGCAAAGCAAGAAGCATCTGATGGTGGACTTAGCAAGGTCAAACAGTATCCCAAGAGAGTTCGAAGGGCTAAGAACACACTGTGGTTTGAAATGGAAAAGAAAAGAGGGGGAAAGGAATAAAGGGAGTTTAGAAGAAGCTGCCAATTGGTTTCCCAATCTCAATGCTAAACATCTGTACTACAAGTTGTAGGTAAGATTGGATTGCCTAAACTCCCCTCTATTAATGCACCTTACATTCAAAATGTAAACAAAGAGAAGTCAAAAGTGCCTTTCAACTCTTGCCTGATGTTTAAACATTAACGTTTTGACATAATGTGACTGGCATAATTAAAAAATATGCTGGCTGGAAGTCAAATGGACTTCTCTCTTGCTCTGTCCATTTTTACCAGGAGGAAGACAAGTCTTCATATGTTCAGTATTTTAGATATGTATTTTAGTTAAAGATACTGTTGTTCATCTTACAATTAGAATGTCTCCAAATAATTAAAAACTTTGAAAAGTACACCTTGGACATCTTTGATCAGAGTTTCATTTTTCATGTTATGCCTTTTTTTTTTTTTTACACAGGATTGAGATTAAGCCTTTTAAAACAAATAAAAATGAGAACAAAACCTCATAATTTAAACAATGAAGGCTAGCTCATACTCAAGTCCCATGGGGAGATTAAGGGCTTGCTGAAACAAACATGTTTTGGGTCCTATCCAAAAGACATTGAACTTTGCTGGAAAGGAGTTCCAGAGAATAGGAGGAACCACAAGGAATGTGCAAACCCTCTCTCATAATTTCTGCAAATTCCTGCATGTAGAATTGCGTTTGGGACACTAATCCACAGAATAATTTTAGCAACGCAGCTCCAAAGCTCTTTTTTTATAAACTCTCATATATGCTGCTTATCCCCCTATTGCCTAACATACGTCCCATTCAGGAGCAAGGATTCTACTCTTAAGTAATGCCATTAAGATCTTAATTAGTTTGCATCATACTGAAGATCATTATCCACACATACACACATACACATCTTGCATTCAATTGGTAGTTGTTTGTTTTAAATCTGACAGTAAGATGTTTTAGCCCACTGTCTGTCTGGAACATTTACCTGCAATAGTAAATATGTCATTTTCACAGTGGAAGATTACTGCTTATTCAGAGCATTCACGATGCACGCACTCTTATTCAACCACATTTTTTACATCACAGGACTTGGCACTTGGACTTGAGCATCCACTAATGATCACATTGGTCAAGAAGAGATGAGCAGGGACAGGACACTCCCAGTTTAAAAAAGAATGAAGCAAACAGTAATTAATAGTTAGGGTAGAAAAATGTCTGGAGCAGCTACCAATAATTTTCAATACATTTTGGCACTGAGCTTAAGTGCCACTACTAGAGAAACGCGGTAACATTTGGCTATATGAGCACATTCTCATTTTGTCCATAGATAAGGGAAAACAGATCCCAATACACTGAAAGGAACTTTCTTTTAGGGAATTGTGCCCAGAACTGCTACCATATGTGATCATTGTATTTATATTATCATGCAAATAAAACTCAAGTAATAAGAGTTCGTATATTTAGTGGGGAGATCTTGGGTTTTCAACATACAAGATTTCTTGAAAGGAGGCAAGCAAAGTTATAAAAAACAGAAATGGTTTTGCTTCTGCCCACTAAGCAAACACTGGTCAAATATTTGCAGTATTAATACAGTCAATCAAGAAAGCAAGGCATCTGCTTTTCAACAGTCATCCACTACAAAGTAAGACCATTAAATGATATGTTTATTGTAATTATACTAAGCTGAATCATCAATTTTCTTGGAACATTTCCATTACCAACAAAACCCACCTCCCTTCTGAGAATGTTTCACTAGAGGATGTTAAAATGGTACAGGAAGCCTGTTAAGTACAGTTAAGTCAGCAAAATAATCGTCCTCTCTTTCGTAGGGGCTCCCAGATGTGGGCTACAAAACTTCAGATGATTGTTATGGCTGGAAAAAGTAGTTCTGTCACAGGTCTGCTGTGAAAAGTGTGATGGTTCTGGCAGTGCTACCTTTGCCTTCTTTCGGTGGCCATCGATTTTACTTCCCTGTACTAATTGCATCACATTGCCAAGGTTGATTGAAATATATTAAACTTATGCAGCTGCTTTGTGCAATTCTTCAATATCAAAGATAATCCCTGTGACTAATCTGGAAATCACTGTTCTCATTCTCAATTTTCAGGTCCGAAAATAGTAAGAGGGGAAGGAAGTTTTTCCTGAAAATTGTACAAATCCTGCATAATGGCTGCTGCTCCTTTCTATTTCCTGGATTTGGTGCAGAAGCAGCCCAGTTAACCAAGGATCACACACTGCGCCACCAATCTGATTTTTCAATACGATGAAAACCACTGGAGGTACATGAAAATTGAAAAAGAAAATGGGAGACTAAAACATGTGTATCTCTAAGGCAGGGGTCTTCAAACTTGGCAACTTTTAAGACTTGTGGATTTCAACTCCCAGAATTCCTCAGCCAGCCCTGGCTGGCTGAGCAATTCTGGGAGTTGAAGTCCACAAGTCTTAAAGTTGCTAAGTTTGAAGACCCCTGCTCTAAGGAGATTCAGAAAAACAATTAAAAAGCCGATTCTTTTTCATTAATGACTTCATTTATGGTGACAGATTGATATTACTAAAAAATAAATTGCTATTGCCATGTCTTTCATGAAGGCCTTCTTGGATTTGAACTGTTGGGGTCTGCAATGGCCATAAAGTTAAACAACACATAGAATATTTCAACACTGTCTAATTATAATAAGAATCATTAAAGCAATCTACTCAGTGTCATTGAATATTTCTATTTCTATGCAAAAGTATTAGCCTTCTAAGGGGCTGCACAATTTGATTTTGACCCCTCAGAGTGGTCATAACTTTTCCTGGAAAAAGACATAGCTGAAAGAGTTGATCTTTGGGGGAACAAATACTAGAAACTGTCTAAATTGTACAGATAGCCCTCGATTTACGACCACCATTGAGCCCAAAACCTTCATCATTAAGTGAGACATTTGTTAAGTGAGCTTTGCCCCATTTTACAACCTTTCTTGCCACAGTTGTTAAGTGAATCACTGCAATTGTTAAATCAGTAACACGGTTGTTAAGTGAATCTGGCTTTCCCGTTGACTTTGCTTGTCAGAAGGTTGCAAAAGGTGATCCCATGACCCCGGGACATTGCAACGGTCATAAACATGAGTCAGTTGCCAAATGTTTGAATTTTGATCACATGACCCTGGGAATGCTGCAATGGCCGTAAGTGTGAAAATGGTCATAACTCATTTTTTCAGTGCCGTTGTAACTTCAAACAGTCACTAAATGAACTGTTGTAAGTCGAGGATTAACTGTGTACGAAAAGGTGTTATAACAGTTAACAGTACACTCTCAACTGCACTGAGTTGTGGAATAGGTCTGTGTAATATGGAAAGCTACATATATATTTATATTAAATTTCTTCATGTCAGCTCCCAAGAAGGAATGTATTTTCAAATAATCATAATGGTTTTATATTTTATCTAGAACCCATTTAACTCAGATGCTTGACAAGGAGAGCCCACTTCTTTAAAGAATATCCTTAATGTTTCCACAAAGATTGAAAAAAAAATGCAAGCAATTCACACCTCAAACAAGAAACAACCGGATAAAAGGCAAGCTAATCATGAGCTGGGGCATTCTTGATATAATTAAAATTCAGAATATGCTAGCAGCTAATATCTATATTTTTCTGAATTTCTCTTCACAGATTTTTTAAAAAATGTTTAAGTATGCTATATAAGAATGTTTCTAAAATACTAACTTGGCCTTCCTCAGTTCAGATAATGCATGCACTAAAGAATTACTATACAGCCCCCTCCCCAGTAATTTTGTAGCCCCCACAGTGAACATTCATTTCTAAAGCAGACTATGAAAAGGGTCCCTGCTGCTTCATCAAACAGCTATATTACTTTTCGTCACACACAGTAATAGATTGCGTATGTATCACATTCTTGGCTGGGAACAGAATGGACAATTGTAGGCTTCTTTTAGTTTGTCTCTTCTGGAGAAACGACTTTCCTCACTGGTTTTAACTAAAAATTTAGATTTTGCACAAATATCAGTCATACTTAAGATTAATTGCAGCCAACATTAAAGGAAGAGCTGGTGCTGAGATTAAACTCCATTTAAGAAGGAATTTCAGACATTACTGCAGCTCCGTTCAGAGGAACAAAAATACTTGTAACTGGCAGCGGGCATGAAGCTCCATTGACCATGCTAGGTTCCTAGCCTTTTCATTAAATTGCACTTCATCTAATACTGCTAGCTGTTGCAGTGCAAACTCTGGGCAAATTACTTGGGGGAATCTGGAATATCAGTTCCCACTATTAAGTTGGGAGTATGGCAGTTTGGAACCCAAATATAGACAAGAAGTCCAGTTTAAAGAACTATGGTTTCCAGAAGGAAAAGCATGCACCAAATTTCACAATATGGGATATTATTTGGGAAATTAGGATTAGTTTGTAACTATTATGGAATACATGGAATAAGCATAATAGTTTGGGCATCCTTCTAGGTCAGGGGTAGGCAACCTTGGCTCTTTTATGACTCGTGGACTTCAACTCCCAGAATTCCTGAGCCAGCCTGTTCTAGGTTCACAACGGAAAGCTGAAAATTAAAGCTATTAGGAGAGCAGATAGTTGTTTCTACTGTAAGGAAGGAAGACAACTTTGGGCCCCATTACTGTACTACAAGTATGATTTTAACAGCTGCTGTTTACCTTCAGATCTGCATGAAAAAAAACAGCTAAGCAAAGGCTTTGTTGCTGTTCATTTGGAAAACAATCCAAATGCCTGACCCATTTTTTATTAGGGAGAGAAAAGGGGAAACATTATGTTAAAATCAGGACTGCCACTCAGATTGATACCTTTACAAACTAGGATCAAATCTGAAAAGTTCTGGTGGCTTGGAACACCCAGAGGGCACCCACAAAACTTAGATTAGGGCTAGATATTGTTTATTTACTACCAATCCTCTATTTTTGTGGCGCACTTAGGTTGTTGGACAGAGGAAGAAGTGGCTTTGTCCATTTGCATAAAGAATAGGGAGACGCAGGCTACTAAAAGTAAAACCTGGCTGGCAACTTTTAGAGCCCAACCAACAAGGCTGAATCAAATTCATAATCTTTTGAAGAAAGCCATGGGATTATACCAAATGTGATTTGAGTCACCCCAAATTGACTCAATATAAAGATGAGGAAAGATTACAGAAGCAACTCAGACAAAAGCACATTGTATTATGTATGTTATATTCACAGGAGTTTAAACTTTTGTTTTTCACAGGACTCATTGACTATCAAACATCTGGAGCATCTGTTTCTTACCTTTGCAGATTCTCTCACTGTCCATAGGCTCATAGCCGGCACGACAGGCACATCTTCCAATTGCCACCATCCACTCGCCTTCCCCGTTGCAATGCAACTTCACTCCAGAGGAGCCAGTACTGCTGGCTTCTTCTGCATCAGCCACACAAGTTCCTGGTGCCTCCACCAAAGAAGTCCTCTCACCTCCAGCAAACGTCTCCGGGAAAGAGGCAAAACCCTTCACTACTGCAGGGCATTTGTAGAAGAAAACCTGGACAGCCACCAGAGACATGCAGGCCCCAGAGTCTTGAAAGGCCAAGTAGAAACCCCTCTTCATCAATGGCCCAAAGCTTCGCACCTTGATGTTCATCTTCACCACCTTCCCAGAGCTATCCACCTGAGAGAAACTCTCATCAGCAGCGATTGTATCCACTTTGGTCCAGGGGCCCTCGTGCCACTCCGGATGCTCGGCAGTGGCTAGGTCAGTCTCGGATTCATGATAGTAAAGGGTAAAAGTCTCTTTGCAAGAAGAAGCCACGGTCCTCATGCTGGCACAGTCACGAACAGAAAAGCGGAGGCGTATGTGAACTCTGTGGGCTCCACGACGCTCTATGAAATGAGTGCGCAGCCAATTATTCTGTCCCGGCTCAGCAACATTGCATACCTCAAAGGTTCGAATCAGATGCTTCTTGTCATCCAAGACACTCACCTCATCCCACTGTATGGAGTTGGGGAAGGGAGAGGAGGGGAGTGAAGGAAAAAGAAGGCAAACAAGCTGGAAATGTAAATCTTATGGGATCAGGAACAGTGTTATTTTACACCTGAGAACAGCCACCTGGATCCTGCCACAGAATATATTACACAGATTTGGCCTAAATTTTAGCTCCATCATGTTTAGAAGCTCCTCAGGGATAATATGAGATTAATATTACTTGGTTTCCTGACTCTCAACACTGAGTGCCTTCCTTAATCTATGTCTTGTAGATGAGCTCAGGAACCTTTCTTGGAATTCAGTTGCACATCTCTCTTCTGCTCACAGTCATTTTTATGACTTTCTGAAGGAGGAAGAGGGAAAGAGGAGGGAGGAGGGAGGAGGGAGGAGGGAGGCGAAGAAGAAGAAGAAGAAGAAGAAGAAGAAGAAGAAGAAGAAGAAGAAGAAGAAGAAGAAGAAGAAGAAGAAGAAGAAGAAGAAGAAGAAGAAGAAGAAGAAGAAGAAGAAGAAGAAGAAGAAGAAGAAGAAGAAGAAGAAGAAGAAGAAGAAGAAGAAGAAGAAGAAGAAGAAGAAGAAGAAGAAGAAGAAGAAGAAACATTGGATGAGAAATAAGTCCCATGGCAATATGTTGCTTAAGGGTTAAATGGCAACACTTTTTTGTAGCAACACAAATCTAGCAAAGAGAACAATAACACAGTTGCTTCTTTCTGAGCTTCTCCTTCTTAAGGGAGGTAGAATTCATACTCACAGAGTGCAAAATTTGCTGAACATTTTAAAAAGATGCTAGTACCTCCTAATTTCTTCTATCTATCATTCAACCTATAAAATGATCAAAGGGATCCATTATTTCTTAAAAGAATGTTTAAATAATTTAAAAAACATAAAAATCACCCCATGGTGGGTTTTTTTTATTTAGCTAGGTTAACAGAGAGCAATTGGTATATACTAGCATCTCATCTATCATTTTGGCTATAAGATGGAAAATAAGAGTGCCTGCAGCTTATTCTTGTACCCTAGAATCAAGGGGAGAATGGACACTTTTTTGAATAAGCCTTTGAGTTTCCAAGAACTCTTTGTCAATCAACAAAATTAATAATCCAGGAAAAAATGCAGAGCGTGGCATAGTTTAAATATCTTTTATACTTTTATCTTCTACTGCCCATTCATTTCTGAATTTTTAATGAAATTCTGAAGCTTGCATTTGTTGCCTAATAAAAATTGCTTTAATGAGACATTTGGATTCACTTTTTCTCAGACAACACTCCTGATTTTGCTCTTCTTTCAGTATTCATAAGTCTTTCCTTTCTTTTCTCTTCTCAACAAAATCAGCAGGGGAAAAAATAGCATAGAGAAAGAGAGAGAAATAACACTACACAGCAGGCACTCTTATGCTATCACTCCAACTAGAAAAACTACCAAGCTAAAAAATGCTATGTTGTCATATAGCCCCAGATTTCTCTTTCAATCTGGGGCTACCAAATGAGTCTGAAGACCAGACTCTAAATATGGGGGTCCATTCTCTTTTGCAAGTATAATTAGCATGGAGTTAAGGAACACCTTGGAGTCAAGGGAAGACTGAGAGTGCATGGAGTCAAGGGAACACTATATCAACCCAAACTAGGGAGAAAGTACAATTATTCAGCACTCAACATTGTGGCTTTCTGACAGTACTTTTTACAATGCTCCTTTGAAGAAGACAAAAGGTAGCTCTTAGATAAATAACAAAGAAAAAAAATCTAATCTATTGCCTTTTGTGGATATATTATGAGAAGAATCCTGTGTTGTCTCCCCTTATGGTAATAGTCCAAGACAGAAGATCCAAAGACTTGGCAGAAATTAATAATAGTCAGAAAGAAAAGCAGTCAACCCTTTCTAGTTTTCTCCATTGACTTTGAAGGGGGATACCATCTGAAATCCCAGCCATTACACCTTGGTTTCTCTCTGTGTATTTGTTTTGTGCAGGGCGCATTACCAGGTTTTGAGAAGGTGGCCAATTTTCAGCAAAAGAGAATGAAGGGAAGCACCTACCCCGTCAGGAGGATGGGCGGTCCATCCAATCTCAGAGGTCTCTCCTGTTGTATCCAAAAGGATTTCTGTTGGAGAGATAAACAGATAAAAATTATGGTTTTAGGAGACAGTTCCAAATGACAGCTAATTCCTTCCTATATCATCTCCTGAGGGCAGGCATGATTACTAGTCTCAAACAAGATTTGCTATCAAATATGGGATCGGGGCTGGGGGAACTATGAGTTTGTCAGCTTTGCAAGTGATTTCTTGCAAGTCTTCAGGCATGATATTCATTTAAGTGGTTTCATCCATTACATGCAGCTACTTCATACTTTGGGAATGAGTCATATGTACCACATTTATTAGCTATTTCATTTCAATTTACATTGCAGAGCTTATCTGCAAGAAGCAACTACTGAAGATTTTGCTTTTACAAACATTGAATTCTTCTTACATTACCCGTTCACAAAGTCATCATCTTCAAGACAGAGCTAGTACCTGTCTTATTATATTTTCTTCTTTTCCTGAAGACTCTAGCAACAGGACAAGGCAGCTTAAGCTCACTGAAACATGTTTGGTTCCTGAAGTGCACTGTGACAACAGTGGAGATCAAAGGCCCCCTCCCCCTTCCCTATTTTCATACCTCAGTTAACACTTAACAATAACTTTTGAATGATTTTTTTTTTTAAAAAAAATTTCTTTTCAGAAGAGAGACCAATGATTGAACAAAAACTCTTTCAAGTTATTGTGTAACTTCATCCAGAATGAACCTGTAAACACAGGTTGTATCTCCACAGAAGTAGTGTAGCAATTAAAGCTGTTGAGCAAAATGGTGAAGAGTTACAAAACATAGAATATTGTGGTGGCTTTTTTTGAAATTGTCATACTTAAAGTAAAAACAAGAGAAGCTATTTATTTCCTAGAACTTCCAGGAATGGGTATTCTTAGGAGTCCTTGGTGCATTCTGTCCTTAATGGTTTGCTTGAAGACATTCCATTACCTGACTGGGCAACATTATCAGTAATAGTGAGGGTGAGGTTTGCTCCTTATTTATATACAGTTCGACCTCAACCTCTCTTGGAAGGTATAACTCCTATTTGTGTCCTGCAATGATCTGGTACTTTTCTAAAAATCTTTAATTTAAAAACATACCAGAAATTTGCTGGATCAAAAATCTACTCCTAAAACATATTTGGACCACTAAGTCCACATCTAAGTCATTTTGTGTCAGAAGTAGGAGAACCAGTCTACAGGACGCTGTCACACTGGTCAAAGGACAGAATTGTTCTTCTCCTGCTTATTCTGGACCATGCTGAGCAAAGGGCAAGAAACGCCCTTACATAGGCCGGGCCAGCTTCTAGAATATAACCAAAATCAGGTATATATGTAGACCTTGCTCATCTCTAAACCTAGGCTTCCCTTTCATGTTTAAGTAGTAAGAGCTGGCTTAAACAAGACATTATATGTTTCAACAGAAAGGTATTTTGGATCAAAATTAAGTCAACAAAGTAAGTTTTGATTTCGATCAAAATGGAAACTTTATTTTGGACAACCAACTTAACATAATCATAGACATTTTATTTAAGGAAATGTTTAGCGTGGGAAGTGAGAAAGAGAAGGACAAACATTTGCTTCAGTGCCTTGCATTGCGCAGCTGGCCAAAATGATGCTCCCCAGATGGCTTGTCTCCAGTGACCCAGGTATTATTTTTGAAGAAACTGAGAGACAGAGAGCACACGTTCATTTTTCATGGGCCAGCAAATACATACAACCTGGGGCCGAGAGGGCTCTCCTCCAATAGGAGATATTTAAACAACTAGCATGCATAGAGACAGAGAAAAGGAAGGACACATAAAGCAAGTAGACTAGATTCCAATTGATAGGAGCTAGTAAAATGGTTCACAGATGGGGAATTTAAACAGATCGATTTCCCTTCTCCCCATCTTTCACATTTTTTGTACTGCACGGAGAAGTAAAAAATGTCTCTGGAACTGGGAAATCTCAGGACTCTGGAATCTTGCATAGGAAAATGAAGAATTTTGGTACAGTGGCAAAGCAAAGAAAAAGAAATCTACCACATATTGAGATAGAACAGTCTGATTTAGGAAACTGGGATCAGTTGTTGCAGGCAGGACTGAACAGATTACCCTAGCCTCCAAAATTAATTTAAAAGACATGGTTTAAAAATGTACATTAAAAGGGGGGGGCCTACAGTACATACAAAAAATGTGTACAGGTAGTCCTCGTCTTAACAACCATTCATTTAGCAACTGTTCAAAGTTACAGTGGAACTGGGGGGGAAAAAGTTACAACTGATCCTCACACTTATGACCGTGGCAGTATCCCCATGGTCACATGATCAAATGTTGAGTGCTTGGCAACCCGCATGTATTTATGATGATTGCACCGTCTCAAGGTTGTGTGGTTGCCATTTGCAACCTTCCCAGCCAGCTTTTGACGATAAAGTCAATGGGGGAAGAAGCCACATCCACTTAACAACCATATGATTCACTTAACAATGCAGTGAATCACTTAACAACCATGGCAAAAAAAGAGGAGGTTATATGATTGGATGTAGCTCACTTAACAACCACCTTGTTTGGAAAATCTGGTCTCAGTTGTGATTCAAAGTCGAAAGCCACCTTATATTACACACAGCTGAATTTGTTAGAGGTTTCTATTAGAAGTTTTTTTGTTATGGAAAGTTGCATAGAAAAGGTGCATGTATTTGTGGAAATTGCACATAACGAGAATTTGCCATTTTTTTTAAATCAGAAAAATGTAATGAAGTGGAATAATATATAAATCCATCCAATGTAAATTTAGATTGATTTGATATCTCAGCCTCAGCTGACAGTACTGCTCTCTGTAAGTCTTATCTTTAAAGGCATTTGATTTTTAGATGTTCTTTTAAGATATATGTGCTTATACTGCACTTGCTAGGAAGAAAAAGAAAATATTGCTGACTATCTAGAAAATTCCCAAGTAGGTAAAGCTACTCTATCATTTTTTTGTTGGTCCTGTTTTGCTTCTGAATTAATCAGTTTCCAGATATTTGTGTTTACTATTAAAAGATTAGAATATTGATTTTCTTCTTCCTCTGTTCCTTAATATTAACCTCAGCATCCTTCATCAACATCCTTACCATATACTGCTCCACTGAGCTGTCAAATAGGATAGTCCTCCTTAAATTAGAGCAGGTGTACTCTTCTTACTCACTCAGATATGACACAGATTTAGGTTAATGGCTCAGTTTAATTCAGACTACTTTAGGACAGAGAAGGTCATCTTCATATCCTTGTCTGCCTGCACGGTAACCCCTTGAGAAAATGGAAAATATATTTGGGGGCCAACTTTTTTATCCCAGAGAACAGATACAGTCCCTCTGCTCAAAATCACAACAAACTCAACTGAAAAGTCAGATCACGCCCCTCCAATTTGCAGAAGAATATATACAATATATACAAGTATTCCCACATTAGCAACCATAACTGGAACTGGCAACTTTTTCACTAAACAAAGCAGTAACTATGTGATATCACAACTGTGCTTATTATCTTACGTCAGCTTTCCTTTGCTTTACATTTATGCAAATGTCATAAATGCAAGGAATGGTTCCAATGTTACTTTTTCAACACGGTCATAACTGTAAATGGACACTAATTCTTGATTTTACTCTTGAACTTTTCTTTGTAAAACAAAGTTATAAACATAAACAATACTTTTTTAACCCTATGAACCTCTTTCAGATTTGCCCCTTTTTCTGGTTTGTCCCATATTTTTTTCCAAGAAAATCACTTGCAAAGCTGACAAACTCCTAATTCCCGTTACCGTAGATACTGTGTCACTCCCAGGTACAGTATTTAAAACAAACATAGGCTCTAATACCTGCCAATCTAAATGGCCCGTGGTAGCCAAGTATGTCTGGCTGCCCGTCAGGAACTCTATAAATGTACCAATAGAAGACAATATAACTCAGGGTTGAAATGCGGTGTCCTTGGTGCTCTCTGAGCTTGGTTTTCTTGCAGATTTTTCATTATCAAACTAGGTAACCTCATCATCAGTCCTAGTCCTGTCAATGTTACCTACTTTGGTAATGAAATGTCTGGCAAGAAAACTACCAAGCTCAGAAAGCACCAAGGACCCCACAGATCTATAAATGTACTTTCACTTCCTGCTTAAAATGGCTACATTAACCGGGGGGGGGGAGAGAGAGAGAAGAGGGCAGGGGGCTATCAAGCACTGAGCAAATCATATTATAGAGCTGATGATTTGTGTTAGGTTTGAGGATGGCAACTTTCACTCAGCTGTAAACCACATATTCAATGGGCAAAAACACAAACGACAAGCCCATGACAAAGTCACAAGTGGATGGGTTTAAGGATATTTCTGAATCCCGCATTGTCTCCGGATCTTCAGATGGTGAAGACAGTGGTAATGGAAGGGAACACATTTTCCTGCATCAGCTTCATTATTTCTTAGTCACAGAAAAGAAATCAATGGTTCTACCTATAGTAATAGGAGCCCTGGGAGCAATGCCCAAAGGGCTGCCTGTATACGTGGAAATTTTGAACTTATTAGACATGAATATTCTGAGTTTGCAAAAAAAAAAAAAAAAAAACCACCTTACTCGGAACTGCTTATATACTCAGACGCTACCTTAACAGCTCTTGGGTCCTTGGTTAGGACTTGAACTGTTAAGTTTTTACCAGTCCTAGACTGTGAATCGAATTGAAGATTAACCAATTATCGTTATCATCATCATCAACATCATCATCATCTATGCCTTGGTTGGATTATATTCAGAATCCTGCAATATGCTCTACAGGTCTGAATGATTTTATTTATTTTATACTTAATAGCCAGATTTCTTCATTAAAGCAGAATCTTGGCAGATTCAATAATTAATGACTGCACCGGTATACATAAGGGTCAAAGAATTAATCAACAAAAGCCAGTCACTTTCTGGGATGAACTGACGGTGATGGGCTTAATTTTTAAGCTTTAAACTCCTTGCATTTGTTAGAGAACATCTCCTTCACTACGAAACTATTCAGGCATTCAAATTGACAGGGGGAAAAAAAGCCCTTTTGAGAGCCACATCTGTCATACAGACCAGCTTTTCAGGCACATGAGAAACATCTCCAGCATTGCTCAGAAATGGTGAAATGTTCCTCCATTCGAATTAGTCCCCTATTCTCTTACTTTGTTAAAAAAAAATAAGACATATCTTTTTAATTAAATAATTTAAAAATGCTAGCAGATTTTAAATGCTGGAGGGTTTTTTTTCCTTTTAATTATTTCTACTATGTCAGGGGTTTTTTTTCCCCTCAGAAGTATCATTACATATAAATAAAATGACAATTTATCATACGTCTACATGAGATTTTAACTGGTATGTAAATAACAAAACATAGCTAGTATTTCTCCCCTTATTTCTAGTGGAATTTTTCATAATGTCAGATATTTGCAGAAATTCCACTGAATGTTTCTTAAATCAGCAGACTTTTCTGAACCACATCAGCACAGACGTGCATTTCCTCCATCATTACCCCCCAAAGCTGATTTTGATTCTCCCTATTTACCTAACAGCTTTGCATTTTCCCCCTTTTTCCTCAAAGCCTATGGCTGGTTGCACACTATATTTGATCCCCAAGCAAAGACTGGAACTGCTTGTCAGTTTTTCTCCCCACAATCTCTTGCTAGAATTGCTGAAACGCTAGTTGAGCACACCTTTCAATTTCTTAATTGAACTTTGTCTGCAATGCTATGCAAGCTCATGAAATATACCTCATTCATCCAAGCATGTTTGCTTTTTTTTTTTTTTGTCTCCAGATGCACGAACAATATTTTGTGCATCCAGTTGAAAATTACTCAGTTTAAAATTAGAAGGAGAGGCCATCCAAAATTCTTGTATACATTAGCTCTGTATCAGAAACTGAATTTGGCAATTTCCTTGGGATCCCTATTTAGCACTTATCCAAGACCATCTCTCTTTTGCCTGCTTGATCTGTATGTCAACTCCTCACATGGCTCTCATAAAGTTCTCTTTAAAGTATCTTTAAAGTTAAAAAAAAATGACAAGAGTTTTGTCCATTGCTGCTCAATACAACTGTGTTGCAAACTGCAGCACTCTTGGTTTCAGCTTTTAACAACCAGGAAACCAAGTTTTGGGGTGTTCACTGTTGCTACTCAGTCATTCTGGGATCTTTAAAATGCAAGAGAGATTTCAATTTTTCAGTGCAGGAAACTGGGAAAAATTATCTACTGGAGATTAAAAAAAAAATTCTGTCTAACTTACCCATTCCTAACATTAGGAAGTCTTATCCCCTCCCACACTGCAGCACTTGACAACATATCTGCAATTTAGAGGAAAACATAATTCCTTAACATCCGAGTGTACTTGGATCTTATGAGGGCTGTCATAGATGATAAAATATGGATTCATGCCCTAATCCTGCCATTTGCCTTCACTCAACCCCACAATGATAGTTGGAAGAGAAAGCGATAATTCTCACCACATGCTGTCTAGCATTCCTGGAAGAAAGGCTGAGACATAAAGTATAGTAAGTAGGTGGCCTTCCCATGAATCTATAGACCTTTGTTGTTGTGCCAAGAAATAAAGTAGAGCAAACAAAAT
This sequence comes from Azemiops feae, assembly GCA_023970755.1. Lineage (NCBI taxonomy): Eukaryota > Metazoa > Chordata > Lepidosauria > Squamata > Viperidae > Azemiops > Azemiops feae. Next base: position 458,910 of record JALGBA010000031.1, read on the forward strand.
GCAATTACCTAGGCAAATGAATATCTTGTGCCGTATAAGAATTGACATGGTAGACAAGCTAGGTAAGGCTTACAGAGCAATTCCTGTCGATTCAGCTAAAAGACTCCAAAGCAATTCTTGCAGTCTGATAAAGTAAATGGAAATATTTCAAAACATGGCAAATTAGGAGCACAGGGATGTTTTTCTCTCTTAAAGAGAGGTTTTGGTCCTTCAGTACAGAAAATTGGGAGAAAAAAGTTCAAACAATTCAAAGAGGTCCCACTTTAATGTATTCAGTAATATATGACAGCTAGAGTTTTACTTATTGCTTTGCAAAATTCTGTATCATTATTATAGTAGTCTACAGATAAAATCCACTAACTAAGATTGGTGGAAACGTAATAATTTAAGTGCTAACCAAGGACCTAAGAATTATTAAGGTCGCATCGAAGAATATAAGAACCCAAGCAGGATAATTTTTTTGTAATTTTAAGATGTTCAAATCTGATAAATTCAATATTTCCAGATACTGAGGTATTGCTTCAAAGGCTCCAATCATGATTGGGATAACAACGAATTTCTTTTTTCCATAAGTGTTTGACTTTGATCTGCAAGTCCCGATATTTTGTAATTTTTTCCAATTGTTTTTCCTCAATCCTAGCATCACCTAGTATAGCAATGTCATGGACTTTCTTCTTTTCAAAAATTGTTATATCAGATATGTTATGAGCAAGATGAGGAAAATTTAGATCTAAAGTTCCATAACATCTTAACCCACCCATTTTGCAAAACCTTCTCAACTTGATGGCCCCAGTATTTTTACTAATTATTATATATGCAAAAATGTGAAATCAATCTGCCAGTTCTTTAAGTGGTGTTAGCCCAAGAACTTAGGATGTTGTAATCCCTCAGAGTAGTACAAGCAGTGGCCTTTTGAAACTGACAGATGAAAATTTTATCAATATACATATTTTCTAAGTGCCATCCAAGATTTTTTGGTATGGCACTCAGTGTGCCAATAACCCCTGGGATCGTCACACCCAGTTTAGACCATTATCTTTCAGTTTCGATTTTCACATTTTGACACTTTGTCATCTTCTCTAATTTTTTGTCTTCTCTTCTACTATCTCCTGGTATTGCCAAATCAATTATGCACACTTTCTTCTTTTCAACCAGAGTTAAATCCTGTGTGTTACGAGCCAAGACAATATTTTAACCTACTCATTTTCAACTACTTTTGCATTCTCACCAGTTTTCCTTTACTGGTACATAATAATGTTCCAATAAACATGTTCCAATAAATCATTTTGGTGATTGTGTTATGCCATTACTTATAATCAGTTTGTGCAATCTTCTTCCACAAGCTATTTGTCCCTTTGCACAATCTGCACTTTGAAGAATTTGATGATTTTTCAATTTTTTCTTGATTGCATTAGTTTGAATATCTTGCTCTTAAGCAGCCAAAAATCAAGCCCTTCAGTTTCTTTTTTAATAAGCCATTGCCAGGTTTTATCTTTATCTACCTTACCTTTGATCTTTTGTAGAAATTGACTATGTAATGCTTTTCCTTGCCAGCATTCTGTTATTGATTTTATTACATTATTTCAATATTCACGTTTTGTTTCCTGTACATTCATCAAGTTCCAATTTTTTTAACTTGCATCATGCTTGTTCTTGGCTGCCTTTTATGTAATCAACCAATGCATGTTTTTCTTCTTTGACAGTTTGTTTGACTTGAAGTAAATCTCTTCCTCCATTTCTGTGGGGCAGATATAATTTATTAATATCACTCTAGGGAAGTAATGCATAGTGAATAGATTTGTTGTTTTTTGATCCAAACTGTCCAGTTCAGCTTAAACCTAATTAATAATTCCAGCAATGTATCATATCACAGGTATGGCCTAAGTATTGATGACTTCGGTGGTGTTTTCACCATTCAGTTTTGTCTTTACAAATTTTCTCACTTTTTGGATGTATTCTTTACTAATCACATTTTAAATTTGTCCATACTGATGTTCTCAAACTGTAAATTGCCCAGTAAATAGCTCCTAATGGTTTGTTCATTTGGCATTTCAATTCTATTACTCTTTGTGATTTTATCCTGATTTTTTGCTACTATAGCACATTTCTCTAAGCCAAATTCCACTGCTATATCTATGCTAAAAATTCTTACGGTATTTGTCAATGACTGAATTTTGATTTCCATACAGCTTCCATATAAAAATGTGAGATTTTATTAGCAATTTTTGCTTCCTGGTAGCAAAGACTGTTTTCTTCAAAATCACTGAAAGTAGGATCATAGCAATGATAAATAATAAGGGTAATAATGAGTCATCTTGGAAGATGCCTATTCTAATGTTGATGAGTCCATATTTTTTATTTCCAACCACCAATTCTGTTTTTTACCTCTTCGTTATTTTTTCTACAAACATTCTAATGTTTTTCACTGATGCCAGTTGTTTCCAAACATTTGATGATCCAGGTTTGTGGTAATGAATTAAACATCTTTTTATAATCAATTCAGATCATATGGAAATTGGTTTTTTGCCTTTTGCCATTCTCCAAACCATTTTATATATCAGAAGATGCTCTTTGGTACCTCTGCTTTTCCTTTTGTTTTCTTTCTATTCTATTGGAAGGATATTGTTTTTTTCTAAATAATCTTGAATGTTGTTTGCTATTATGTGTATGAGTAGTCAAACATTTTATGCAAGCATGTTGTCATCCTATAGTTTCCTGATATTGTCCCCTTTGCTGGGTCTTTTTGAATCACATAGGGTTTGCCAGTTATTATTATTAATACTAACAAGAAGAAAACGTCTGAATGACTGAGGCAAAAGAAATCAAAGATAGTACCAATAGTAATAGACTAGAGTAATAGTCATCTTGGATTTAATCCCAAAACAACTGGAGCACCACTTGAACACCATCAGCATTGACAAAATCACCATCAGTCAATTGCAAAAGGCAGCTTTACTCACAACAGCTTACATTCTGCAATGATACCTTTAGCACCATCAAAGAATAATATCTGCCCATCCCAGGTCCTTGGGAAGGACTCAGTAGGTAGACAAAAATGCCAAATCCAGTCTAAACATCTGGCTGACTATGTGACGATGACAACAACAACAACAATAATAATAGCAGCATTAAACCAGATTAATGAGTCTCTCGGAATCTTGCTTCTTTAGTAACATGCTTGCTGAAGACTTGACAGATCTACTCTAAAAGGTCTCCCACAAACATGTTACTGTAGGGTGCTATTGGGGTCAAGTTATGTTTATGATTTCTCAGAAGCTTGTGATAGGCTGCTAGTTAGCTATTGGGACAAACAAGGTGCCAGAATAGACTTGACAGTTCTACACAGCTTGTTTTATATTTTTGGCTTCTGTGTTCTGTTAAGTCATGATTATCCTGAAGTGGTGGGATTCAGCCAGTTCGCACCAGTTCGGCAGAACCGGTAGCTAATTTTTTGTTGCCCAGGCCCAGAATGGACTTCCGGAAGTGGCATCCACACAGAGAACCGGTTGTTCACATATTTGAATCCCACCACTGCCTGAAGCTATCCTGGGTTAGCAAATAGGAATAAAAGGGGCATTCTCAAATGGAACTACGTGTACATAGAAATTAGAAATTAGTACAGACAGAAACAAATAAAAGGTCTAAGCTGTAAAAGAAATGGGATACATAAATGAGCCAAGTTAAGGAAACTGATGGAGGAAAGGAATTAGCTACCAGTGCCAGCTTTCAAGGATTTAATTCTTCAAGCAGTCCAAAGAACTAGATAAAAACTCAGAACCAAGGTCAGCTATTTTTCTTAGGTTGGAACAGAGCTTTTACTTTACCGACAAAAGTCCCATTTCCCACATCTGCAAGGAGCCATAATGATAATGAATCCATTGGGCAGATTGGGATGGAAATGGTATAAACAGAAAATACCGAGAACCATTTAGGAGGAAGCAACAGATCAATTCTTGTATCAATAAATTATAGAACAAATAAATAAATGCATATGTGCAGAGGGGAACATGAGAGGAACCTGATGAATATATGTAGCAAATCATCCCAGATTTAAAAAAAAAAAAAAGCAAAAGTAGAACATTATAGATGGAGAACATTATTATAATTGAGAAACATTAGGGCCACTTGCCAACGAAGATAATGCAACTTCACCAAGTAACAAAATTAAAAAATGAATTCCCTGCCCCCAAGGGACTTTAATCAACATTTCCATTATATGGAGTGTAATGATTGGATCAAATGAAAGGCCTGTGAAGTGCAACGTCTTGTTTCCTACATTTGCCAACTGGCTATCTGTGGGAAGCCCACAGGCACAGTAGGAAATCAAGTCTCTTTCTCTGCAAACAGTATTCAGCAGCATCAGCAGTAGCCCCTTCCAATTCTGGCTATGGAGCTTCCATTTAAAGTCACAGCTAGTTAGGGAAGGAAAAGGCAAAGCCAGTGAAGAATAAATGCCAGCCAAACACAAAATCCATGTACTAAATCTCGTTTCAATTGAAGAGAAGAATGTTGGTGTTATGTTTTGTGGCTTCAAAAACCAAGCACCACAAAAATATTTCTTAGGCTGGGATTCTAGGTAACGGGAGGCAGCAAAGGACAGAGAAGGGAGGGAAAGTTTTTTAGACGTGAAGAGACCATTGCAGAGGGTTTTAAAATGGGGGGGGGATTCAATCCTGTTTTGGCAGAAAAGATTTTCAAAAAAATTGGAGGTATAGATATTTTAAGTCTATTAGAACCTATATTAGTCAGTTCTTGCCATGACTGATAACAATATGGAGGAAAAGGATGTTCTACTATAAGGAGATTGATGTGTATCAGAGGAATGTCAGAAAGCAGACAAAAACCAGAGAGGGGAAACAGGGATAGCAAGTTAACCAGGGAGGGAAAGAAAGGGTATCATGAGCACTCCTGTAGCTGGGCCAAAGAAAATCCCTGCGGCCACATGTGCTCACTGACCTGAGCCATTTCATGATGAATGCACATCTTTCTCTCCCATGTGCAGGCTTCTGGAAAAGACAGGTCAGAAAGCAGGGGGAAAGCCAATGGAGGCAAAGGACCAGGCTGCGATGAATGAAAAATAAGCAGTGTTGGGGTGTACAGACTTGGACAAGAAAGGGAACAAAAAGGAGAGTGGGGGCAACTTTCAAACAAAGAGGCTAGCTTAAAAATTTATCTCCCCATTCATTCATTGTTTATAAATCATCCAGCAGTATCTTCATCCAATCATCATTATACTTTCATTCCCCCACCCATATTTCCAATTCCCAATTCTTATTCTGTTTGTTTTGGTATTCCTTCTCTTAAAAAAAACCCTGGGGTCAATCATCCTAAAGGCATCACCCACTTTCTTCCCTGTTTAACTCATCCAGTTGATAACGCTTCTTCTGCTATAAGCATAGAAGCAGACACAGAGGAAGGATCCCTTCCTCCCTATCCTATGTTTATAGTACAGAAATCCAATTATTTAAAGGAGCAGTGGGTTAGTTCACAACAGATAGCACACTGGTTGCACGATCACAAGTGATAGTGTGGCATAATTCTTCCCTTGATATGCCAGCCATCTTCCATTTGACAATTAACAACCAGAGTGCAAACTAGTCCTCACAGCAGGAATAGGAAAGCCAGACCACAACAAAGCCCATTTAAAATGGTTCCATGCCACATTATATTTAATTCCCAAGATATGGTTATCGGTACCTGTACAAGTTCACAACAGAAAACAGATAACTGAAAAGTATTATGATGCCCTGATATTTTCTCTTCTCTTTTCGAAACATTTGCATATATAGAATCCATAGCAGTAGTTCTATACAATCAAATATATATTTATATATTTTGAATCCCCATCAGGTTTTCCTCAAGACCATGATTGGTAACTTGAGTTAAAAATAAACTTCAAAAAGAATAAACATCTACCTATGAATAAGACCTACATTCTTCTCCTTTTGCATACCAGCAGTTCTCTCTCTTAAATTTTAATGAAGCTACTCCTCTGCCGAGATGAACATGCTCCTTCCAAACGTCTGCATAACTATATGCTCCAAAAACAACAGCCATTTTCGGATAGCAGCTTTAGGCTTTAGGCTAGAAACCGGGAGAGGGTAAATTCTAGTCCCACCCTGTGTCCAAAGCCAGCTGGGTGACCGTGTGCCAATCACTTTCTCTCAACCCCTAAGAAACAAAAAATGGCAAACCACTTCTGAAAAACCTTGCCAAGTAAAATGCAGGGATTTGTCCAGGTAATTTCCAAGAATCTGATACGATCGAACGGATGAAAAATAAATAAATAAATAAATAAAGCAAATAAAGCAGAAGTTGAAACTAGTTTCAGCTCAATGCTTTCTTGTCTCAATGGTTGAATCAGCCCTGAAATCAGTACAACTGGGTGTTGTTTTTTTTAATTACTTCATAAATTACAGGGGATCCACCGAAGTTCAGAAGATAAGAGGGAGATAATTCCTCAGAAATATCATCTAAAGATTGCTATCAAGAATGGCAAGAGTGTCAGTGGCTCCTTAGGTTATCCTATGCAATTGCTTTAAAACCCACATCTGTTTTAATATTAAATTTAAATCTGAGATTTTTATCACTTTCAACTTTCTTTAGCATCATTGCAGAGCATTTTTTTTTCTTTCTTTCTATAAATCCCAAGGACTAGAACTTTTAATTTTTAAAAAAGCAGCCATCAGAAATAGTGTCTTTTGTTACCTTTTGCAGTATGGACATTTGTAATAACTCAAATAATTCTAATGTCTTTCAGGATTCACAGAAGCTTAGTAGAGTTTTTCTGAATGGCAAGAAATTTGAGGGTTTAATAATAAACCAGCATTTGAGTATATTTAATATTTATTAAATATGTAAATTAAAGAGTGGGACTGAGACAAGATGCACCGTAAAAGCCAAATAATTTGTAGCCTCTGGATGGGTGGTTGTTTTTTTGTTTTGTTTTGAGAACTGGAAAACTAAAGATTTGAAAACTTTGATCAGCTTTCCTCCAGCCATACAGCATATCTGGCATAAAATATTTAGAAATTTCATTTAACAATCAGTACATACAAGAGCAGAACTGCCTAGCAAAGGGTCTGTAAGGATCTCCAGCTAGCTCTGAAAACATTAGTCAGCAGCAAGTGCCACTTGTAAACAAAGAAGCTGTGGATAAATATTTGACATAATGGGAAAGGTGGAAGGAAAGAGAGGAAGAGGACAACTAGCAGCAAGATGGATGGATTCAGTTACAGTGCCAATGAGTGCACTGTGGGGAGACCTGAAAGACTAGATTAGGGATAGATTGTCATGGAGAAAATTTACCTCATGTGATCATTAGGTATCAAAAATGATTTGATGGCACATAATCAATCAATCAATAATATTTCTATTATAGAGTGAATCAACTTTGCATTTACCTTCTAGAGAAGATGCTAGGCCAAGAAGGCACATTATCCATAGCCAAGCCATTATCACTGCTTGTTCCTTCGTTCTCCCGATGGTGTTAGGATCCATTCAGTTTCTCCAGCGCTTCCGGCATCTTCCATAAACCAGAGTTACCACAACAGATATTCCAGAGGACAAGAAAGGCCACAAGTCTAAATGTACCAAAGCGCAGGCAGCTCCGCATGAAAAGAGGTGAAGGGCTCTGCAATAAAAGAAGAAAGTGAAAGACAAATGCTAAAGACCAACCTTTCTAAAGCAATTAACCCTGAAAAACTCCCCCATTTAATATCCTACCAGGAAAGGAAAAAAAACATAAATCATGATTTAATAAATTGTTTCCTTTAATAAATTATCCTTTAAAAAAAACTTACGTACATTTGCCCTGAGGGAATTCCTTTTTGCACAAAACCCACTGAGAATTGAATTTCCCTTTGGAGCATTTCGCATTGCAAGCTCAACCTTCATGGCAGATTGCATGCTACAGTATATGTGGTGTCCATTCTAAACATTTTTCGAAAGCACATTCCACTACAAATGATAGGAATTGAAACATAACATTATGTTTATAATGTTTATAACATGTTTATAACATTATCCTCATTTTCATAGCTTCTTCCCCACTGTTTGACTTCTGGTCAGGTTTGTTCTGGTTTAAAAGTTACAGGTGGTGCAAAGTTCTGAAAGGAGGTGAAATAGTAAATATGTTGGATTGGGATGAGTGAGATCTAGTATCTAATTCCCACACAGCCATAGAAATCTGTGAGTAACTTTGATCTAAACACTTTCTTTCCATTCAGCCTACCTCGCAAAGTAATCTGAAAAGAGTACAATTTGGGGGAGACCACAGGTATGCCATTTAGATCTGCTAGCAGGGCTGTCATGCCCACCCCATTGCCGGCAATGGCAAAACTGTCCCGATACGTTGCACGACGTCACGTGACATCACAAGTTTGACATGTCTGTGCTAGAGGAAATGTCAGTTATGCATATAAAAACAAGTAAATATCCCCAGCCACATCCCAATATCAGCTTTCTCACTTTTGCAATTTTTCAATTTCATTATCTATGTCATGTCAGGTCTAATACTGTAGTCTTTACATCCATCGACAATAAAAAATATTCTTCTCTAATTTTGCATAAACAGAGCCAAGTTGATGCCATGGTTAATTCAACAGGCTAGAAACTGGGAGATTGTGAGTTCTAGTCCTGCCTTAGACACAAAGCCAGCTGGTGATCTTGGGCCAGTACCCCTCTCTCAGACCTAGGAAGCAGGTAATCACTTTCGGAAAAATCTTGCCAAGAAAACTGCAGGGACTTGTCCAGGCAGTCGCCAGGAGTCAACTTTCATATCTTGGCTTCAGCAAAGGCAGAAACAATCAATGCAGTTGTTAGGCAAAATATAGGCGTGGAGCGGGTGCTTGGGGGTGAGGCTTGCAAGAACATCAGGAAAGCTTATTTGGAGAGATGGCAGGAGACAGGTAGGGGGAAGGCAACAGAAAAAAAAGTTGAGGAAGCAGAAGGACGGTGCATGTGTAGACTAAAGGCTGAGGAGAAGGCATGATTCAAGTCAGTATTTCTTTCATTCCAATCACAATCTTCCTTGCAGTTTTAAGTCATTATTAACATTTGGTGAAAGAGCTGTAGCATATCAAGCAACAGCTTGAAAAGTACCAAGAGATGAGCCAGAGACTTGGTCAGGGACATGTAGAGGTCAAAACAAAGCAAGAGCGAAGAACAGGAAATCAAGTGGCTTTCAGTAAGGGAAGGCTCTCCCCACATGGTTTAAATCCGTTTGCCTCTGAGTACACACAGGTGAGACTCTCCCTGCTCAGCAGTTGCCAATAATGAGGCATTGGGCTTGCTTGTAGAGCCAGCATCTTGTCACTTGCTCATGAGACACTTAATTTGCCAGGGTGCAGGATTCTAATGGCAGGGGAGGTTGCCCTGTTTCTTGGCTGTGAGGCCATGACATCAACATTCACTCAAAGTCATACGCACACATAGCATCTTTGCATAGCATCTTTTTTCTGCACTCCCAAGAAATCATGCAGAATGGAAAAGAACATGCCCATATGTCCTAACCCTAACCTTATTTATCCTAGGTTCTCTTCAATTCTTACTTTTTCTATGCATCTTGTAATTATGGCTGGATGAAGAAACATTGCTTTGATATCAGCCTACCAAGTTCACATTTCTGAAATCAGGATGTGCGTCAAGAAAGAATTGAAATTCAGGATTTATATTTTTCAGAATGTTTCAGAACAGTTATCCAAACAAATATATGTATGTTTGGGGACATTGGTACAAAAATAAAATTCTTCCTTAGAAAATGTACAAAGAAGCTTTTAATTGTAAGTGAAACTGCTTACAAAAAAAATCATGGGCTATGTAAAGACATGCATTAGGAGTCATGTACACACAAGGAGCTTCAAAGTAGACAAAATAAAGTTTTTCTACACAAAATATATGTTGACACTCAAGAAGTAGTACTGAAGAAAGCTTAATTAAATGAATTAATGGAAGTCATTCCTATTAAGTGAACTAATTTTCCACGTCCGGGCAATTATGTACCACTGCATACCAGCTGATGGACAAATGTGTCATGCCCTGCCTCCATGCTTCCTAGATATCTGGCTGGAGATAGTGATGATTATTTTTTTCCTTTTTATCAGCAGATACCATGTTCCTTCTAAGAGAGATTAATAGTCTTAATGCTATCAAGCAAAGGATATGAGAGGTCAAATTTGTTATTTCCTCTTGAATAGATATTTTTCTGGTAGGAGAACATGGCGAAAATTGGAATGGACTGGAATGGACTGGAATCAGAATAAAAATGACTCCCAAGCCTTCTGAAATGTTTTATGACTGAAGTAGGACAACTGCATTATAAAAACCCATCTGAAAGAATTCACAGTACACACAACAGAGACATGCTACAACTGCTTGCAACTGAAATAGATTTCCAGGCAATTCCCATTGTTGCCTGGTAGGTCAGCATTTGCATTCCCTAAAACTCAGGAGGAATCTCATTTTTTTATTTGAGATGTTGACACCAAACTGTTTCCTACACAAACAATCTGACTTTGTACATCCTGTCTTTCTCTGTCCAATACCTGCCACTCCTTGTTCTCAGAAGAACAGCATGTGTCAAGCTATGCTTGAAAAAGAACAAATTTAAGAATAGGAGATTGGGAGATTTAGCAATTCCATCTTTCCTGGATATTTATTTTTCTGTGTTGCATTAGTAGTATGGACTTGTAACAGTCAGAAATAACAGCATAGAAACCAAAATATAAACATTTCTCTTCAAAAACTCAAAAGCCACATAATTTGTACTTTGCATCTGGGATGTATTGTATGATTCTGTTATACAGGCAGGATCTGAGGAGAAGAAAAACAAAATACAACAGCATTTTTACTTGGCCAACTTGGAAATCTCTATGTCATTTTCCCTGGCATCTATTTAATTTATTCATAAAGCCCACAAATCCAGAATGATGAATCTGAATAGGCTCATCCAGCCATCTGTCACCTATGACCCAGGAAACTCAATGAAAGAATTCTTAAAAGTTTCAACTAAACAAGCATTTCTGAAAGCCAAAAAGGATGTCAGAACTGAATGCACAGCTTTCTTCTGGCGCGTATCCAAAGCAAGCACCAAGCAACTCAAGTCTAAAGAGAAGCATCTTTCAAACTTTTTACAATTTCCAATCTTTTTAACTTTGGGCAGAAGATAATCTTGTTGGCCTCTTCTTCTATCCACTGAAGTTTTTAATACCCTGGTTTCCTAAAATGACTGGCTTAGGTCTGAAAGTTGCCAGGTCTCAAGGTATGACCAGAATTTTTAAAGATTTGTTCTACTGTACTCTGTGCTGTAGCATTTCTGAAAGATGGACAAAAGGCATAGGATAAGTTATTTTCTTCTTGCAAGATCCAATCTGGGTCGGTCACCAGGACCAGAGATTGTAAATCTCTTGGATCTTGCAAGAAGAGAATAACTTATCCTATAAATCTCTGGTCCTGGTGACCAATCCAGATTGGATCTTGCAAGAAGAAAATAACTTATCCTATAAATCTCTGGTCCTGGTGACCAATCCAGATTGGATCTTGCAACATTATCTTGGATACATGTATTTGCCTTTATTTTCTTCTTGTCTCTACAGGTTTTCTTTTAATATTTGCAACTCATCAGTTTCTAGCAGGCACAAGGTTCAATTGAAATCTTTCTGTGGCTCATAGGCACTATTTCCACCCCTCTTCTCTTCTATTACTGTATCTCCACCCTCTTTGCAACATCATTGCTTATCTTCCAGGTTCCTTAAGAGCGTCTGCTCATCAAACAGCCTGGCAACCCTTGGAAGTAGTTCAAGGTCACTGAAGTCAGAGGGGGGAAAAATGAAAGAGTCGATCAGATCAAAAGACTTTGTAAGGACTGAATTTGTAAGCTATCCTGAGAAAGCTACAAAACCTCACCTCACCAACTCATTCAAAGTATGTAACAGCAACTAACAGTGCAACCTGCAGAAGACAGTAATAAGGTTGACAAGGATTGCTTATGAAAAACAGTTCTGTGCTTCCTGAATAAAGAAACAATTGGATTGACTAGAGTTGTTGGAGTTGTTAATTAAAAATTCTTTAGCAATTATAGGCATGGATATACATCAAGCCAAACAACTACAAAACTATTTTGCCAGGATGGAGTAGCAAAACTACTAAAGCATTGGTATGAATGCAGTTACTTTTAAACTCCCTTGCCTTTGCATGTTTACTCAGATTTTTTGGCAATAAGTTGAGGTGGGGGTTAAGCTATTTCAATTTCTAAATTCAACTTAGTTTTAAAAAATTACAATCTTTGCCTGCAATATTGTTTCCTATATAATGTCCCAGTCATTTATCTCCTTATTTCAAGAGATTTCCAGTTGACCCAACATCTGTCATGTATGTGAGATTGGTGACATATACATTTAATAAATCAATCAAGTTTTTCAACAGCTAATTCTGCAATGAGCTCACTGCTCTGCAGATGGTAAGGAAGACACCTTGAAAGCTCACCAACAACCTGAAATGATCTTAGTGATAACTGGATCAAACATTTTTTATTGGATAAAAGTTGGTGGCAATTCTAGTTACCAATAAAACTCAATACTCACATCCAAAAGCAAAATACATATTCTGCAAATCTGTAAGTACCGGGTACATTCATATGTAACAAAATATTGTTTGTGCAAACACCTTTTTCTTTACTTCACCTTCACAACTGGATGATTTACCTACACACACGCAAAAGCAGAGAGGAGTGAAAGTGAATTCCCTCCTCTCTAGGAGGAGGAAAAGTGAGAAGGAAAAGAAGAAAGAACAACAATGCAACATATGGTTTCATTTTGCTCAATTCCTGCTTATCTTCATGCAGGGCTGGCTGTATTTTGAGGCTTGGCCCCTTTCCAAGTAACGAAGCCATGCAGATTGGAGCAAGTGTCAGTTAAAGTTGCTGTGGGTGGGTTTCCTAATCTTGAAATGCACCACTATACATACCTTTTGACTAATAGCAAATTGTGGACATCTTCACTTAATGAAAATTCAACTACTTGGGTCCTTTTGGAATATTTGGAGAGCTAGCTTAGTCTAGTGGTTAAGGCACCAGGCTAGAAGCCGGGAGACTGAGTTCCAGTCCCAGTTTAAGCATGAAAGCTGCCTGGGTGATTTGGGGCCAGTCAGTCTCTCACAGCCCAACCCACTTCACAGGATTGTTGTTGTGGAGAAAATAGGAGGAAGAAGAAGTATTATGTATGTTCACCACCTTGACTTACTTATAAAGTATTTATAAAATTACTTATAAAGGCCATACATGAAGGGATATAATAAAGGAAGGGTAAAAATCTAATAAATAAAATAAATGTGCATATAACACTTTTTACTTAATTGGACTATTTGGGGTTCAGAATATATTAGAACTGCTATATTTTTCTGTTTCTATCATATCAATTCAAAAACAACTATATCATTTCTGGAAAATGTGTTCAGATCCTTCTTCCCGTGCTAAATTAGCACCGTGGGACCATTCAGATTTAAAAATTCTTTTAAAAACTCTTTTATGGTAGATATGAATGGGTGCTGGGATCCTTACACTGGATCAACTACTAGTGGATGATGAAAATGAGGGGGGAGTTGCATTTTTTAGATTAAAATAATAAATACCATTTGTAAGTTGCCATCCACTGGCAGTATTTACAATTACAACTTATTTCTACCACCTAGAAATTGACAGCTGGACAATAGAAAAATATTCTCTGTGCTGCTATTATGGCCAAGAGTTTAGTTCCCCAACAGGGGAAAGACAAACATATGTCAGCGGATTAAAAACCTGATGTTACTATTGTCTTCTGAATAAGTTGCCTATAGATATAGATCATGCATGGATGGTTACAGTGAAATATAATCATCTTTCATTGAAAACGTGTAAAAATCATATATATAAAGCCATACCTATAGGAAGCTCTCCTCCTCCCTCTCTCCCTCCCCTCCCCCTCCCCCTCCCCGTCCTTCTCCTTCTCCTTCTAAAACAATCTATCCGGACTGGTACCTAAATCTTAGTTTGACAAATAAGGCCATAAATGAAGAGATGTCATTGAGAACAGGGAGTAGATATAGCCTTCTTAGCACCTGAGGTAGGACAAGAATCTGTGGGTGGAAGGTTTACAATGAGAAATCCAAATTGAACTAAGGAGAAATCTCCTGACTCTGAGAGCTATTCAGCTATTCAGGAACAGCCGGCCTCCTTAAGGTGGGTGCTCCATGTTTTCAAGAAAAGATTGGACAGCCATTTGTCCAGAATGCTAAGAGGTTTCTTGCATTGGGCAGGGATATGGACCAGAAGACCTACAAAGTCCCTTTCAACCCTTAGAATCTTATGATTCTAAGACTGATGGTATAGCATGCATAGCTGCACCTGTGATGCTACCTTGGTGATGTATCCCAGTCTTTCTGGAACATACAACTTTGCCTTCAAGAAATAGGGCCATCTATCTGCTGCTAAATATCTCCTTTACATCAGCGGTACCCAACTTTTCCAGCTCTGTGGACTGGTGGCGGTGGGTGGCAGCAGCAGGAGGGAGGGGATGGATAGTGCACGCAACCTTATCTCACACATGCACAAATGGAGCTTCGAGTGCTCGCTCACTGCTTGCGTGGACCAGGTGCCAACGGGCCACAGACAGGTACCAGTCTACAGACTGAGGGTGGGGACCCCTGCTCTAGATTATCCATTATCTGCCGCCTGAAGCTACTACCACTCTAATGCTGGAATCATTCTTCCTTAAATGAGAAGGGTTGATAATTCAAAATAAATCTAATCAGTTGCAAAACAAACCACCTAAAGAAGATCTGTAGTTCCATTTCCTATTTTTAGCAACTGATTACAACTTAAAATTTAGTCAACAGTTCCTTGGAAAACTAAAATGGTAAGATTTCAGCTTCATGTGAAAGACAAGTCAGGAACTAAGTGAAACAGAACTAAATCCTAGTTTAATTCTATCCCTGGCCACATGGGAGGAAGATGAGGAAAGCGGAAACCATACAATCCAGCACTTCATGCTGGTTATTTTCTACTCTGGCCGCACCTAAAATGTTACATTAATGTTTTATATACTGGATGAATAATTACTTTACTGTCTTCACAAAACCTAGCCACATAAATTTGGCTTGCTGTCAAATTGAAGATTGCAAAACAACTATATAAAAGGTAGTAATTTTTTTCAAAAAAAATTAGGACACTATTCTCTTCCTTACCAAACAATCTGTTAAATAAATTCAATGTATAAATGAACGAGCAGAGACATCTAATTACTGTTTCAGAGCAAGGTATGCTTTCTTTGTGCTTTAAGCCATTTCTAAAATTGCCCGTAAATGTATTGTGCATGATCCATCCAGAGATAAGCTCTCTTTAAGTTCAAATGAATGCAGGGAAAAGAAATCTAAATATTTGCTTAACTCTTCCACTAAACTCTAAATAGCTAATCTAAATAGCTTGGTATATGTTTCTTTATATATAACTCAAGTGCTTGCAGTAGATAGTGCTTATAGCAGTGACTTTTTTAAAACAATTAGTATGTACTTTTCTTTTAAGAAATACCTAGTGTACAAGTGATAAACTTCTGAGTGTATTACTGTACCGTACATCTCTTTTTTTTTGTCTGCTCAATCATGTCCAATTCTAGGAGACTGCCTGAACAAGTCCCTGCGGTTTTCTGGACAAAGTGTTTCAGATTGGTTTGCCATTGTCTCCTTCCTAGGGCTGAGAGAAAGTGACTGGCCCAAGTTCACCCAGTTTGCTTTGTACCTAAGGTAGACTTAGAATTCATGGTCTCTCAGTTTCTAGCCTGATGCCTTAACGCCAAACTTGCTCTCCTGTGCCTTTTTTACTTTAGCATAAGAGTGAAAGGGTTTATTTTATATGATGAAGAGGGTGCTCAACACTGAAGCAGGTGGTTGGATTAACTGAGAAGAAGTTGTTCCCATAATTATTCTGGCCTTTTTTTTGTCTCTTGCCTTTGTATTTAACACATTTAATATTTTTATATTTATGATGTTGGTTGTAAGCCTACCCAGAGTTGTTTTTTTTTTTTAGCGAGATGGGCAACATACAGTTTTTAAAAATAAATATTCGTAAAATGGAAAACGATCTGGCATTGCCAGAAAATTGGTCAAAAGTGTGGAAACCGCAGTTCCATGTTTCTAAACGGAAGATCATGCTCTTTGGGAAAAAGAATCCTCTGGCAGGGTACAATATTGGGGCTACCGTGTTAGACAGAACAACAGAAGAAAACGGTGTTGCAGGGGATGACAACAAAATGAATAAACAGTGCAGCCAGGCAAACAAAAGGCAAACAAAATTCTGGGATGCACCAGCAGGAAAAAGGAGGTCCCAGTCCCGCTATACACAGTAGGGCTTTAGTCAGACTCCATTTGAAATACTGTGTCCAGTTCTGAAGACCTCACTTTAAGGAAGATATTGATCAGATCAAGCGAGTCCAGAGATGAGCAACAAAAATGGTGCAAGGTCAGAGGAACAAAACATATCAGGAAAGATTGGAGATACTGAACATGTACAGTTTGGATGACAGAAGGGAAAGGGGGAACATAATTGAAATCTTGAAATATATTAATGGCACGAATAAGGTTCTAGAAGGTAGTATGTTCATTATTGAGCAAAAATCAAGAACACAGGGGCATAACCTCAAGCTGACAGGAGGGAAGTTCAAAAGTAATATTAAAAAGTATTATCCACAAAAAGAGTAGTGGAAGCTTGGAACCAACTTCCAGCACAGGTAATGTTTAAACTGAATTTAAATATGCTTGGGATGAACACATGTCCATCATCCAAAAATACTGTAAATACATTAAAAAATGTTTACAAATCTCAAAGGGCATACTTGATGGACCACTAGGTCTTTTTCTGCTGTCAGTTTTCTATGTTTCTAAAACAATGGAGAACAACCACAAAAAACAGTGTTTTGTTGAATGATGACCTACAAAGTAGGATTTTTTTTTTCAGGAGGTGAAAGCTATGATCCAATTTCAAATCATGAATGATTAGACTTTAGGACTGATGAATATTGACTAATTCACAGGACCAATTTATACTTACAGTGAGCTTAATATCAGGTTAAAAAAATCTTAGTCTTAATACATTTCATTATTTTAGTTTTTTTAAAAAGTATACATCTGACATATGTAAAGGATATTTTTGGTAGGTAGGTAAGTAAGTAGTGAAGTATTTATTATATGATAATCACCACTGATTGAAAGCTATCAACTTAATCACAAGCATTCTTGCCACTTGTAAGAAGGGATTAAGTAATCTCACCCACTCATAGAGAATTTTTTTAAAATTATTGACAATTGAAGATGAGAGTCTCAGAGTGCCCAGGAAACATTATTCTGTACACCAAAGAGAAGTGAATCTCAGATTTATCAAGAGCACCAATTTTTCCTCTAGTTCAGTGGTGGCAAACCTATGGCACGGGTGCCAGAGGCGGCACTCAGAGCCCTCTCTGTTGGCACGCGCGCCACTGCCACCAGCAGCAGGTCCATCAGGCTGCCACCGCCGCCCGGAGCAGAAGCCCCACCCACCACAAAGGCGAAGCGGCCGACTAGCAAGCTCGAATAGAGGTGGTAGAGCAGAGGTCACCAACCATTGTCGATTGGTGGACTGGAAGAAAAGGGAGGGGGAAGCATTTTACATGAGTGCATGCGCACACGGGGGCGCAAGCACGCACGTGCTGCAAATGGGGCGGGGCTAGTGCCTGCATGATACTCACTAGCCCTGCCCCATTCTTGCGTGGTGCAGCGCCTTGTATCTGCACCCTGCGGCACGGCGGCAGCCATTTTTGCGCCTTGCAGCACGGTGGCCCATTTTTGCGCCCCCGGTTTTTGCATGCCAGAGGCGGCACTCAGAGGCGCCTCCCTGCCCCCCCCCCCGAGGGCACCACAATGCTGATGCGGCCCTGGCACTTTGTGATAAATAAGTGGGTTTGGGGTTGCAATTTGGGTACTCGGTCTCTAAAAGGTTCGCCATCACTGCTCTAGTTCTTCCAACACAGTTGGAAAGTCTGGAGTCAACATTTGGTTGGGGTACACAACAAACTGAAAGCATCTCATTTGCTTTCAGTTTCACCTCTTCTCATTTGGCTATTTAAGACAATGAATCAAATTTGTTTTTTTTTAAATGAAGTTGTTACATTAAATTGTAGCATAAGTAAATCTAATATGAAATAACTGTATATAATCAGAAATATGGTAAATTCTCATGGTCTTTCAGAGCCACTGGGTCTATTCTTAAGAAAGTCAAACACAGAAGTGAAGATAGAAAAGGGTTTTCATATTCCAGATAAATCTTGAATGGATTTACTTGAAACAATATAGTATGGATGCACAGTAAAGCAGTTTTAAAATTTCACTCCAGTTGATCAGATTGAATCACTCCTTCAATTTAAATCCCTTCAGACTGAATTACTGAACCATGTTTAATAAAATCAAGTATATTTGAATTAGTTTGGATATTTGATGGGCTTTGGCAAGCACATAGACCCACTTTTATCAAACTGAATTGATTGGATCCTGGCACTAGTACTTAACTCTCAGCCAATTTAACTTTTGAGCAGAAAACAGATAATATTTAGCATCCCTGGCAGATAATCTGCAGCTTTTGAACTACCTCTATCACCTCCAGGGCTGCTCCAGCTAAATCAGCCATAAATCTGTTTCTGTTTCCCTGCATTTTGAAACTGCAAATGAGCAAATTTTGTAGTTCCACTCCTTAAAAGAACCCCCATTAAAAACCCAAGAGAATGAAAAATCTACTCTTTCCCACTTTTGAAGCAACATTCCACAAATTCTGGCCTCAGCCCTCCTCAAAACATTAAACACCAAAGGTCACAAACCCTGTTTTGGCCCACCTGATTTATCATAAAACAGGCAAGGAATGGCACCCACATACCGGCTGATTCTATGTATCAGAAGAACATTCATTTTCCTCATTATATCCTTCCCAAATCATTCTTTAAAATGGGAGTCTGTCTAGTGGTGTTTATAAAGAATGACCAGATCAGACCTTAGAGAGATAATAAAGAAGCTGATCTGTTGTAAAAGCCATCTCAACCCAGGAACCATCTTTATTATTGATTTATTTTTGTAAAAAATATATTCTTTTTTCATAATTTTAGTCCAGAATCATCTGTTAATTCCCCAAATTGTGATTTATTTTTTAAACATAACTTCCTTGTTTTTTTAAAAAAAATAAAAATAAATAAAAGATATTTTAAAATAAAAAATAAAAACTAACAGAAAAGGTAAGAGAGAGAATAGAAAATCCTAATATAGAGAGAATTAGTGAATAGATGTGCAATAAAATAAATGATATAGAAACTAAAAGACAAAAAATGACTACTGACTTCTTTTACAGCAGATATAAATAAAAAGAGTTCCAGCTCTTGTTTTACAATTACAAAGTAATCTTCATTTTTTAAAGTTAATCTATAAATATTACTAATACTAAAATCCTTATGTCATGATTCATTTTGTTCATATTTGGCAAAATGTGCAAAAGAGACTTCCAGTTGGTATTAAATTTATCCAATGTCTTTTTTTTAATCAGGTGAGTTTCGTCATTCCAGGCAACAAAATCACTTTTACCAACCTTCCATTGTGGGTATCGAACTTTTCCAACGTTGGGCATAGAGACGTCTTGTTGCCCTTATCATACACAAGAACAAAATGCCAATCATTTTTCCAAACTACGATTTATTCTTTAAATAACCACTTTTTCATCATTAATAAGAATCTGAAATTTCAACCAGAATTCTTCCATTACAAGAAGATGCAGATGGGCGGATAGTGGAGGATTATCCTTCCATTTTCTCTCCAAGGACTCCTAATCAAAATCAACATCCTCTAAAATCCGTTTTTAACTAGGCCCACCGCTTGAGTCCACTAAGGGGTCAACAGTATTAAGCTAGACAAATGGGCTAAATTACCATAAGGCAACTTTGTATTTTTATAATCTGGTGTTGGTTAATTCCTTTATTTACTTATTTATTTGAAATAATTGATGTACCATTCATGAACAACAGCTCTTGAGCCAGCTGAATAAAATATAAATGAAACAATAACTACAAAAGCCATTTGGGATAAAAGAAATATAACGTTTTCAGTAATAGCAGCAGCAGCATATGGAAAACTATTGCAAAATGTACAGATCTTTAAAATAGCAATAGCAATAGCGCTTAGACTTATATACCACTTCACAGTGCTTTACAGCCTTCTCTGAGCGGTTTACAGAGTCAGCCTATTGCCCCCAATAATCTGGGTCCTCATTTTATCAACCTCAGAAGGATGGAAGGCTTAGTCAACCTTGAGCCGGTGAGACTCAAACTGCCGAACTGCTGGCAGCCGGGAGTCAGCAGAAGCAGCCTGTAGTACTGCATTTAACCACTGCGCCACCATGGCTCATAAAAGAAACCACGTGGAGAAAACTGTTCACGTTAAAAACTATGGAAAACAATGCTGTAAGCTTTTTATCAGGTGCCAAGATGACCTTCAAGATGATGCAAGTGGTTTTCTGTGGGTATTCTCCAACCAGGCACCATCACCAAATGCCTCTCCTTATGGAGTGAAGGAATAGGAAAGAAGCACCACAGAAGATCTTAACGTGGCCTAAACTCTTTAGAATTTTAATATTTTCTTGGCCTGAAACATCTTAGACATGATAAATGAGAAAAACAAGTGAAGACAAAGAGCTGAGGCAGGAGAAGGTTGCCACCTGAGCTGGAATAAAAGGTTTGGAAAAGGCAGAAAAAAAGGAAAGAACAAAGAGATAATCTTGGCTTAAGGCAGGAGAAAAGTTCACAAAGTACCATGAAAGAAAGTTGACAGAAGTATGAGACATGAAAGAGGAAGTGAGTATAAAAGAGCAAAAAAGATATCTAAAAACAGTTCTTCATTCCACTCTTACCCACAGATGAGTATATATAAGAAACAGATCAGTTACTTCTGTAAAACAATTGTGTCTTGATTTTCAAAACACATACTATGCTCTACAAAGCTTTCATGATACAGAGATAGAGATTCCTGATGTCAATCAATTGGCAAGTTGAAAAGGCAGTCTTTACAGTGGTATAAAATTCAAGATGTCAAGAATACAACTACATATCTTTTAACCCTCTGTGTCAAACAAGCAGTTCAGTTTTAAATGACTGCACTTTTCATAGTAACCAGGTAGCACAAAGGTCCCCAACCTTTTGGGCACCAGGGACCGGTTCCGTGGAGAAAGTTTTTTCCATGGACTGGAGAGTTCATGTTTTTCGGTGTTGCCTGCATCCCACGGATGGGGCTTTGCTTGTTTATGCGGACCGGTTGCTGGCATGCCACGGCCCAGTACCGGTCCACAGCCCGGGGGTTGGGGACCCCTGCACTAGCAAATTCTAGTTTGCTACTAAGCTGTACATTGTCTGTTTCAAATAAAAATATCTCTGGCCCAAGCTTTAGCAAAATAATTTTGAATTGACTATAATCAGAATATTAGATTCTATTCAAATCAAACTTTTACTTGGATTTTTCCTACTTAGCATGATCATTTTCATTAGCATAATTTAGCTAGCAAAGTAGTACAATCAACTGGGAGCTACTGTTGTGAAATGTTGTAATATTCTGATATTATTAATGAAGTCTCCCATATTGAGCTTGATTCCTGGTTGCAGCAAGGATACCTTTGTGTAGTTTTCTTGGCAACAAGACCGAAATGGTTCAGTGATCCCTTATTCCAAACTGACTTTTCCCCCACTTTCTCAGGCTAGTCTATAATACTGGGATTTCTCAATGGTCTCCCATCCAAATATTAACCAGATTTAACTAAGCTTGGTTTTTATGAGATCAGTCAAGGTCAGTTACTCATTGCCATTTGCTGTGACCTGTTCCTATTCATTTGTATATATTTATTTATTTACTCATTCCTTAGATTTATACTTTGCCTTTCCTTCAGGAGCTCTAGGTAGTCAACATAATGTTCCCTTCTCCAGTTTTTTCCACAACAATCCTGTGGCAGATTGGGCTTAGAAAATCACTGTCCAATGATTTTCCATGGCTGAGACAAGAACTTGAATCTCCCTATTCCTAGCCCAACACTTTAACCACTATACTATATTAATATTAGAGAGTATTATTATGTTAGAAAGTAGTATTAGTTTGGTGAGAGAGCAGTTTGGTGTAGTGGTTAAGGCACTTGCCTAGAAACTGGGAGACTGTGAGGTCTAGTCTTGCCTTAAGCACAAAGCCAGCTGGTGATCTTGAGCTAATCATTTTCTGTCAACCCTAGGAAAGAAACAATGGCAAACCACTTTTGAAAAACCTTGTCAAGAAAACTGCAGAAACTTGTCCAGGCAGTCTCTGAGAATTGGACACAATTGAACAGAAGGGGGGAAAAACTCCCAGAAATTAAAAAACAGAAAACATCCATGATTTTTACTGTAGTTTATGTTCTTTGGATCTATTCATTGTGGTGTCCTCCCAAGGGCTGGACCTCCTGCTGCCTGAGATATTATAGGAGCCAGCAAGTCCAGGATAGAATAGGCTGAAATAGGCATACTTCCAGCTGAAGGAAGAACCTGGCTACACAACTGAGGAAGTAACCTAGAATCCATGAAAGCACAAGAAATATTATCAGCTCTGCAACATAATGGACTCTTGTTTTTCCACAAAGAGGCAGTTCACCTTTGCAATCATGCACCTAGACCAGCAGATGCAAGAGTTTTCCTCTTCAAGGATGAGAGCCACACACAGAGCGTCTTCCCCATAGGTTAGATCTACGTCCCATCTTTCTTCCAAAATAGAAGACAGAGTGGTATATAGAAGATGCCCTGATAATCTCCTTTAAGGACTAAAAAGTCTTGGTCCTTCATAGGTGATGGCACCCTGAATCTTCAGACTGCTTCTCAGACATTCTTGGAGCATTCTCCTTTCTTCCTCTTCGGAACTTCCACATTTCCATAGTTTTTCTCCAGAGCCCTTTCCCAAAATAAGAGAAACTTCAAACCAACAGACTAGAAAAATTAGCATAGTTATAAGAGGTTAAGGAAGAGGTCCTTTCTTTAAAGAGTTAGTGCCCGGTGGGAGTGGGATGGATTGAAGGGATGTATTCATTAAAATAGTAATAAAGGATAAAGATAAAATCGTTCCAAACCCTACTTGCTCCAAGCCATTTCTAGCAAGGTTGTCTGTTTCACCAGAGAAGAGTTCAAACTGAGCCTCAACTTCTCAGAGCTCTCTGCGAAGCCACCCAGACTGCATGGCCAAAATTGAGGCCTCTTGCAGTCGCCATAGGTGCACAGCATCCTCAGTGGGGACTGGCAGACATACTCCACACGTGGAGGCTGGTAAAGAGCTTTTAATTATTTTGAATTAATGGTTAAGAGAGACAATATCCCTTTATCTTCTCATCATTAATTACTACATCCTTACGATCACTGCAAGTTATTTGAAATGAAGGGGATATCAGAAGTGTTGCACTTGTTTCTTTCTCTTGGCAAGATGTAACTTGATGGGCGCGCTGGTGGTTTGAGTGCTCTTTTTAATTACCCAATATGGGGAGATTATATCTTTGTAATATTTCTCAGGCGCCTAACTCAAGAATATAATTGCATGCCTGAGCTATGGAGAGAGTCTCTCTTTGTATATTAGCTTATGGTTGATTCCCTGCAATCTATGCGGATGTACTCGGAGGTGACTAAAAAGGTACAGTGTGAGCCAGGATTATACCTTTTAAGATTTCTGTCTTCGGCTAAGGATTGCCACAATTTTTCAGTCTCCCAACCAGAATTTTATCTTCCTGGTCTGGTGCCAAAAAAAGAAACTGCAATGGTGGGGAGAAAGAGACTCTCCTGTAGCCCATGTGCCTGCCATTGCCTTACACGCATGTTCTCTCTGTTAAGGCCTTACTGGCTATCAAAACCCCAAGCTATTCCTCATAAAGCAGCATCTCTGACCTCACCACCATACTTGACAACAGGCTGGAAATAAGTTATCAGATAAAGAGTTTCCTCTGCAATCCCACTTCACACAAAAACATTTAGGCATCCTAGCATCCTAGTCAAAGGCACATTCTGGTTACAATATTTGCACAAAGCAGACATGGCCCCATCTTTGTACTATCCTTCCATGAGCATCAAAATAAAGTTTTGCAGGCTACAAATGGTTATCCTTCCAGTCGATGGTCTATAGCCAATTCTGACTGGCTGCATAGCAAGGTGATACCATAGGACAATCTTAACCAAGGCCACATGAGAAAGAACAAAGAAAATGACTGCAGAACTTAATCTGTCAGTTGACTGCAATATACAGCTGTGAAGTGCCAATCAAGGAGAAATGGGAGACACTTCAGAGTGAGATAGCCTCATATCCTTCAATTTCATCACTTTATTCAAATACTTTCTCAAATGTACTTCATCTCCTTCCACAGAAATCACTTCATTTTGTTTTTTAAAAAAGGAAAGAAACAGAGGAAAGGATGTGTAATAAAATGTAAAGCAAAAGCTCCGAACCAATCAGCTTCCCAGAGGCTGAATTAATTTCTCATGCTAATTTAGCATCAGCCAATGTTAACAGGCCTCCTACAGTCGGTCAGTATTTCTTTTGAAGTGAAACAATATGGTGAAAAGATTCCCCAACTGAAGTTCTTATAAGATGAAAGAGTCTAGACTGCCAGAGTTTATCACTTCAAAGCAACAAATGGGCCATTAACTTAAAGAGTAAATGCTTTGGCAAGGGACAGTATTTGACAAGCATCTCAAATAAGCCTTTTCTAGACAACAGAAAAGGATGATAATTACTGAGGAAATCCACGTCTCCCATGTATATTCAAGCAGGCAAGTTTATACAATGGCACGCATGATTCCATCTGCCAGTCCTTGATGGGAGCAGGATTCCAGAGGGTTTAGCGGGAATGGTAATATATACCCCATTATAAGTAAGTATTGTAAAAAAGGAAAAGGAAAAATAAGTCTGGATCATCTAGGTGGTTTTTTAGTGACATATTGTGCCAAACTGAAAACTGCAATTCAGAGATTCCAATTACAAAAACAGAAAATAGCATTCCCCAAACAGAAATGCTGGAGAGGAAACGAAGAAGCAGCAGCAGCAGACTGGCAAGCTTCTTGTATGTTCTTAAATAACCATGACCTTTCAAAGGCCCTACAGTGCTCACAATTCAAGTCACACTGTGGCTGAGATCACTGGACACAATATCGGCTGCGTTCCTCACCACCACCACCCTTCTTTCCCCCCTCTGCTGCCTAAATATTTACATCCAATCTTGCTTTCTGTCGAATTCCAAATCACTGCTTCCTATTACACCCCTGAGCCTTCCAGTTCATTCCATAAGCTGATTTTGATCCTTGGGGTGGTACTTACAAAAAAGGAAAAGCAACTTTAACCATTAAGATGGATGGGTTTTGCTAAATGAGTACATTACCAAGGCGTACAAGAAGAGACAAGAAGCAATCAGTAGAAAGCAAAGAGTCACCCAAGGAATGATACAGCCATGCCTTGCGACAAAAAGCAATGTCTGCTTAATGTCTGGCAAAGTTACGCATTTTAACTAATCCTACCAAGTGTTGAATATTCATCAGTCAGGGTTAATTTGCTGTAATTAACACAGATGTGAGAGGAAGAAAAAGTGGAACTGGGATTTTTCCAGGTAATGCTTCAGCTTGTTGCCCTGGGGACTGCAACCAGATTAACTGAGAGGCAACCTCTTAGAATTCCCAAAGCCAACATGGTTACTTCTGAACACTCTGGGAGGTGAAGTCCATACCTTTGGGGATCTATCCAGATTCTGAAAAACTGGGTTAGATAGACCGAGAGTCAGGTCTAGTCAGCTTTCTCTGAACCTACTGAAAATCAACACTATTAATACAAACTTTGGGAAATTAATAAGTGAAGAAAGATTCACTAGGTGTTCATCTTATCTAATGCAATATCTGTGGGTTTTTTTGTTTTTGTCCCAGGGCAAGATCTTTCCTTCCCCTTTTCCTTCTTCTTTTTTTAAAAAAAATTCAGTTTCTAGAATAACATTGGAACTCTTTTTTTAAAAAAAGATTAATTATGATTAACCTTATTTATCTCTTCCAAAAGGAATATATAAACATGTTTGGTGCTTGTTCTCAGTGGAATTTTGGGTACATTAATTTTCAATGCAATTTTATAATATACACTGGGAAGTATATTTTACAAAAGCTTGTCAGAAGTGGGAAGTTGCTTTTCAAGAACATGCAAATTGTTGGCATGTCTACACAAAGATCAGAATCAGAGTTCAAGCGCAGAATCCTTAACAAACATTACAATATAGTTAAGCCGCAGCATGCTTATTTGGAGATCGTCCTGGGCTTTTCTTTTATGAAGACATGGATAAATTTGTCCTCCTCTCGCTTTCTCCTATTTTATCTAACCATCCACAATATGGGAGTCATAATGTAGGTGATCGGCCAAAATCTTATGGCCAGGTTGAGCCTGCTCAAGCCAGCTTAAAATTGAGAGAGGTAACATATATTTCACCATCACCAGTTTTGGGATTCATACATGCAGGCAAATATCTCCAGAGCCATTCAGAAAGCTTTGATCATTCTTTTCTGAAAATTATGCTTTTCCAATTGGTGTCTTTCTGCTCCAGTTTACCGATTGGTGGAAATTCAACCAAATCTTGGGGGAAAGGCTTTGTGGCATCACATTCTAATTTGCTTGTATTTTTAGTGCTGAAATTAGAAGAAACAGCAATATATCAACCTCAGGCAGAGTCCTGTCTTTCATCCCACACCATCACAAGTTCATTTATATTTCATGGGGCTTGGGGGGACCTCTTTGCCCTGTCAGCCACGTCCGAATGGAAAACCGTGCAATCACACACTAAATATGAAAGCGAGGGAGGGAGCTTCCCCACCACCACCACCACCACCCCTACTCAGCCACCCAGAGCAAATATCTGTGTTGATTCTCAGCAAGATCTGGAACGAGCCCAGACCATTTTTTTTCTGCAGGGATATAGAATCCTTTCCCACTCTGAGGGTCTGCTGAGTTGTTTTCAGTGGAATCATGCAAACTTGAAAGGGAATAAGGATGCAGAGAAAGAATCTGTTTACTTTAACATCTTTTCCAAATTTCCTCATATGTCAAATGAAGACAAATATTTGTATGTGTGTGGCTTAACTTGAAATAAATGGAGCAAAGAAGCTTTCAGCACCACTTCGAAGGGTGCAGCTGTTTGTCCCAGTAAGCCTTACAAAAAAAAAATCTCTGCTTTTCCCTGGATCTCTCAAGCATTGTCTTGTGAATGGATTGAACTGCTCAGTGCAGCTCTGAGTGAGTCACTGATCTCCTTCCAATCAATCTATGGGACGGGCAGAATTACTTGGTTGAGAATGATCCATACCTTTTCACAAGTCATTCCTCTAAATACATCTGCAGCTAATAAACACATAAGTTGGGTAATTTGCAATATGCTCTTAAACATTCTTCAAGAGCCTTTCCCAGCCTGATGTCCTCCAGCTCCATTGGATTACAATTTCCATCCTTCACAAAATAACTTTTAGCTGTCCTGTCTAAAATCAAACATGTACTGTACACGACAGGAACAGGGAAAGTTTGGCCAATAACAGTATTTTTTTCAGATAAAAAAAGTATTCTATCTTAATTCGTTAAAAAAATGGGTGCACTTTGGCTACAAAAGCTTAAATCCATTGGAGGTGATTGGAGGGGGGGAGGGGAGCATACCTTCTCTATCATTTTACACTCTCCAGACACTTGTAAGCAATCTTTTTAGTCATCATTTAGCCTGTATCTGCCATCCCTTTAGTAATGTACCTCATCAATCCTCTGCGGCCCGTTAATAGCTTCTGCTGCTCTTCTCTAAACTCCTAATTCATCAACAACATTTCTAGGGAATGAGAGACATGCACAATTTAACACAGATACAAGAGACTAGTAGTCAAGAAAGATTTTTAACCTCCTTCTCGGCTGTCCATTTGCTATAAATAATGTAGCCACTAATATTCCCTAGGATTACTCGGAGGTTTTCTTCCTGACTTGCTCTTCAATTGGCCCCTAGCAACTCCCAAACTGGCCCCAGAGCTTTCTTTTTCTTTTTTTCTTTTTCACCTAAATCAAGCTTTTCTACCCACTTTCCCCAGGAATTCCTGAATTTCAGTTCAGTGCTTCTTCTATTCTCCTTCTTCAGCCATAAAAACAGGTTCCGAACAGCTTCTGGGGCCCTTGCCTCTTCTCCTCGCATTCTTACCTTTGCTCCCTTCTTAGAGAAAGCATACAAAATGTCCTTAATTCTCTATAAGTTCCTTTTTCCTCCCCAACTAATTGTTTTCTTTCTTCTGCTAAGGCTGTATTTTTTAGGAACACACACACACACACACACCTCTCTACTAACAACAATAAGTTCCAGAGCAGTTCAGAAAATGGCCTCAGCAAATATAGTACATGTGAACATAGCCTGCCATTGGTTTGTCATATAACCAATGCAAATTTTTATTTATTTATTTAGCAAATGAATATAGTCTATCTTAATCAAATAATTCTGGGCAGCTAGCAAGGCATAAAAACAAATACATATGTAAACAGTAAAAATAACCATGAAAGATGCAAGGGGCAACCAACACACTGTCAAAAACAATGTATGACTGATAAATATTTATGTTGCTTGCTTGGGTTTTTTGTGTTTTTTTTGAATGAAGGATATTTTATAAGTGAGCTGTGCCTGGCAAGAAGATTCTGTTGTATGAGCATTTATTATGAATAGAAAAGGAGCCAGCTGTTATTACTTCAAACTATTGGGTTTGGGGGGAGGGGGGGGGGAAACACAACTGACTACTGGCCATTCAGTTTTTCCTGGCAATCAGATATAGAAACATAATAAAATCAAATCCTACCCCCTTCACTCAATTGGTAACAAACCAATTGACAATTTTTTTGTCATGAATTTGGTGTGCAGTTACCCTGCCTAAAGTCCACATGACTTCAAAACCATTGTTTAGGAACAATGCATATCAGATCAAAGAGAGTTTTGTTAAGCTGTTGTAAAACGCATTGCTAAAATAAAATGTGAAAATGGTTTTGTGGAAGAAAATGGGCAAGATCCAATCAGGTCCAGCAAATGTCTACTTTTTAAAAGCCATGCTTCAAATCAGATGTTATAGGATTTATTGTAAGATATCAGCTGGGAGGCAAGAGTAGCATCACACTCCTTTCTTCCCTATTTCATAAAAAGCTAAACTTTCCGGTTACTGAAATCTGACCAACTATAACAATAAATTATTTCTAACTTTGCAACGGAAGCCATTTTTTCCAAAGGAGTTTCCAACCTGGAGCTGGAGAAAATTATGGTTCAGAAGTAACAACATCATGGCTTAGCAGATGCAACAAGAGGATGAATAAAACCCGAGGAGCGTTAGACAGTGAGAACAAGGACAGAACTGTATGTCCAGTATACTTTGTCAGCCTGATTCATAAAATTTGTGGGAAAATCATCAGTTGGATCATAAATCTTATTATCCCCAGGCTGTATCGCTAGCATGTTTATGGTTATCTAACATATCTGGGTCACTGAAAACAAATTAAGGAATAACAAAGGAGTAAAAAGTTGAAGGGGAGAATATAACAATGTCTGAACTACCTTCACTGTTTGGCTGTTCCATTTCTAATATCCTTCTTTTATCTCCCTAAAAGAATATAGCTTTTCTGTCAGCATAGTTCAGAGTAAAACACGCAAGGCACAGATGGAACCAAATTGACAAAAGAGGTAGGAAAAAAGTCCCCTATAGCAACCTCACCCTGTTCTGCTAAAAAAATTTTCATGAAGGGACAGATTCTGAAAACACCAACAGCCATTTCCTAAATGTACCCAACATTTTCCCATTACCGGCAAACTGCAAGAGATTCTCAATAGCTTTTTAAACATGCTGCTGTTGTAAAATATGGATTAGCAGTGTGTTCAGGTGTTGATGAGCAAGCCCATTACCATTGATTTTTCTGCCTTGTCATGAGCATCTACCTAACAACATACTGAGTATCTGAATCAGTCAGCCTCCTGAGCACAGATCATTCACGCAGGTCCTTCCCACCTGTCAGGAAGAGCAGCAAAGAGATTGTTAAGCACTTTGTTTAATAAATTGTTGATGTTTCCTAACAAAAGCGAAGAAAATTTCCTTATTTTATTTAATACTTTAGTATTATCCTTCAGTAGGATAAAATGAAAAAGCACAAACAAACTTGCATACTCCTGAATCCACTGGAGTTCTTCACTGGGCAATATATTATTGGAGGAGGAGAGGAAAAAATCCCCCAAATTAGTTTTCTAAGCCATGAGGTCCACATTTTTAAGAGTCCCAAGACAGAGACGGTAAACCAAATACAAACTGCATATTGGGTGTTTGCCATAGCAGACTACAACTACTGTAGTCTTTGGGAGCAAAGAAAATGGACTTTCATTTCTTCTCATTTTTAACTTATTTCTCAAAGCAACTCAGCTACAATTATATTTGTGTGTAGAAGTCAAGTTTTGAGCCAAGTGAAACAACTGAGCATAAGGTAGCATATTTAGCTACAAGGGAGGAAACTGGAAATAAGCACTTAAGGGGGCACCATTTTTAGAGATCTACTGCAAACTTGCATACGTTCTCCCCTGTAAGCATACATGATCCAATTACAAATATACAAGCTCAAAAAGATATGAAAATCCAAATAAATAAACATTTCAGTTTTTATAACAAGACTATATAAAATACTGGCATTTTCTAGCAGAGTCTGACCATTTCCCTTTTAATGTAGGCCTCATTTTAGAGCTGCTCCAGCAATTTGTGGGTCCTGAATGTTGTTTGTCCTTCCATTTTTTTTAATCCATTCACAATATTTCAGAATCCCACATGATCTAGAAATATAGATAAGCACAAATAAGTGCAATTTAATGTTAATTTTTCCCTCATATAGGGGTGTCTTCAGAGAAAGGATCAAAAATCGATTGAGCTTTGATCACATAGTTGTAGCTACCTTCATTTTTTTTTTTAAATACGAGGAACTCCACCCTTGTATTAACGGCATAACAGTTGGTGACTGTTCTTGGCAATTCTCCAATGGTCAACATTAAGATGTCCATATTGTTCCATATGGTTTCTACACCTGTTACAGGAGTCTATTTGCTTTTAGCTCCTTTTTTCCTTGCCTATTTATAATTTAAAAAGCATTTCATAAAGCAAAAAAAGTCATTTCATTCCACCTATGACCAGATACCTCTTACATGGACACTGAATTAAGGACAAATTAGAGCTCCTTTGAAATTAAACTTAGCTATCACGGAGTAGAAGGAAAGAGCACTGAAGGAGATGTGAGATAATTTGGTTGTTATATTTTAACGGCCACAGGATCCCAAATAAAACAAGAGTGCTCTTAATTTTCTGATAAACTGATGAAAATTTCTCCCCAACAATCAATCAAGGAAAGATGTAGCTGGCCAAACCTACCCAGTCAAGCTTGCAGAGATATAAGGATAGATAAAATGACCCACATATTTAGATACTGAGTACTTTACAGTGACACAGCCTTGAGGTCTCAGGGTTAACTAGGAAGCCAGAACTGTGCATTAATAATTGCCACAGGATGGATTTCCGCTGGAAGACTTAGGAAAGAGGTAAAGACGAGTGCACAAATGGCAGTGCCTGTTCAGAATGACTGAGGCTCAGAAGGGAAAGCAAGAAGGATGGCAGGGAAGGTGTAATGAGCAGGTGCTGTTTAAAAAAACGTGTTGGAGCAATCTTGCCCTGCATCATTTCTGTGTGACCTTCCCAGATGGGGAACACACAGAGAAGGAGGGAAGAAGGGAGAGGATGTGAAAAGCCAGAGGAGGTTAACAAGCTACAGGCAGCCGAGTTTCTCAGACAAAGAAGTGATGGAAAGGGAACAGTACAGAGCAGCATTTTGTGTACAGGAGGAGGGGGGGGGAAATCTTTGCAGGGACATGTGTAAACGGATAAGCAGGTGTCCCTTTGGAATCACAAGCAGCTCTCTGACAAAGCCATTTACACCTCATCAATTAGCAAGACCCCCTTCAAGGCTTAATACAAGAGAAGAGCCCGCCTGTGTAAGGGCCACTTCATACAATCAGATGAATCAACTGGTAAAGCTTCTGCTAGGCTGCGCTCCTTTTCAACCTGCAGGCAAGAAAAGTGTCTCTGCAACACTGTACAATTCTCTCCCAGTGCAGGGAATTTATCCCAGCACAACAGCCAGGAACTGTGAGACACACTGTGATCTGTGACAGCATTTTTAAAAAGTCATCTGCAATTTAAGGGTTCATTTGCAAAAGATCAATATTCCAAAAATACTGCAGTTTTTTTAAAAAAAATAATTAATAGTTGTTGGGCTTTTTTTTCCAAAATGAAAAAAAAATCCTACCACTTGTTGTTGTTGTTGTTGTTATTGTTTGGGGAGACAGAATCTCAGGGCTGCCTGGTGAATACAAACTGAGAAATCTCATTTTGAAACTCTAACATGGCTAGGGATGCAATGGATCTGTATTGTTTTTGTTTGCTGGATTGAAAACGGCAAATCTGTAGAAGTTTCTCAAGTACATCTAACAACAAATTTCTGGATGGTTATTGCAAGGTTCTTCTCAATTCTATCTCTTTGGCAGGCAAAAAACGCCCACAGGCAAGCTCACTTTTTGTCAAAAGGACTCCTTCTTGATTAGAGAGAACAACTGTTTTTTGATCCAATAGCTATATTCTGTCTTGTGCAGAGCGCAAACAAGGGCAGTAAGAATAGTTCAGTGAAGCGAAGATGAAAGTAAGCAGAGCCAGATTTTTTTTAAAAAAAAAAATCCAACGCTGTAGTTAATCAAACAAATGAATGAAATCGTAAAATAAATATTTTGCTTCCAGAAGTGCCAGCCAGATGCTCCCACCACGTGCAGAAAGAACGTGTATAAGCTTTAGCAGACAGTACAACACAGATGCGTAACTATTTTTTGCCATATTTTTTCTTAAACTGCTTCTACAAGAACTGCATATATTTAAACATCATCATCATCTTTGCTTTGGTCTTTGACCGGCTTATATTTTAACAATAACAAAAGCCCACATTTAGTGTTTTTTGTCATTCAGAGGCTTTTGAAAAGACAAAAAATAGTTTAAAAAGTAAACCGTTCAATTCCAAAATACTTCTGAGTTTTAAATGTATATAATCATATCAAGCTGGATAATTTCAGAGATTATTAGACTGTGACACAATCGTTAAGTAACTGCACTGGTACTGGAGACACCCAAGTTCAAATTCGCCCTCAGATGCTCCCTGGGGGATTTTGGGCCAATCATTCTCTCTCAGACCAGCCTACCTCACTTTTTTGTGTGTTGTGTCTTTGAGTCAGTTTTTTATTCCTGGCAACTGCCCAGACAAAAGTACCTGCAGTTTTCTCAGAAGTCATTTGCCATTGCCGTCTTACTAGGGCTAAGAAAGAGTGACTGACCCAAGGTCACCTAGTTGGCTTTCCATCTAAGGTTGGACTAGAACTCACAGTCTCCTGGTTTCTAGGCCAGCACCTTAATCTCTACACCAAACTGGATCCCTACGTCAACTTACTTCATAGGATGGTTGCTGTGGGGGAAAATGGGAGAAGGGATTACTATATTCTATCTTGACCTCCTAAAAGGAAAGCAACATATACATCAAACACATTATTGCTATTTCCTTTTGCCTTCGGAAATTCAGTAGTGTAGTTTGCTATCAAACTACAATAAATGACGAGCAGCTCCAGCAATAAATGACGAGCAGCTCCAGGAGCTGCATCAATCCATCTCTCTTCTAATCCATGAATTTCTCTCCTTTTGCCACCTTATTGTAGAAGTTGCCAATTACTAGCTGTGCCCACATACCATTTTTTACTTGGGTCTTGATAATGAATCACATGTCTTGTTTGGATTCAGCATGAAAATATCTAAATTGCATCTGTTTAGAAACAGTGCCATGGACTGGGTCAACCAATCATCCAAACCAAGGAAGATTACAAGCAAGCCTTCCTATATTTCGGGTTCACCTTATGGAATAGAGAGTAAGGCTTTTTGTCTCTTCCCCATCCCTTATACCCTAGGCAGCATATACATCTGAGAGGGATTTACACACTTAGATATCTAGGGGAACAGGATTCCCATAGAAATGGGGTGTCAAACTCAATGTCATTGAGGGCCGCATCAGCATTGTGGTTATCCTGGGCAGGCTTGGGGTGTGTGGATGGGTAGGTGCGGCCGACTGGGTAGGTGCAGCCAGGTGGGCATGGCCAGCGCACGTGCAGGTGATGAACCACAGGGTCCAGTGTCCCGGGTGAAAGGGAAGCGCTCGAGGGCTGCGAGGCTGGGCAGGCCATGGAGGTGCTGGTGGCAGGTGCAACACCGATCTACAACTTTGGAGCCGCGTTCTGAGCACTTCCCTTTCACCCGGGATGCCAGACCCCACTACTCATCACCTCCTGTGTCTGTGGGGACAGGGCCGAGACAGCAGGGGCGGCCTCTCGCTGTCTCCAGGGCAGGTCACGGACCACAACTAACCACATGGCGGGCTGATGTGGCCCGCGGGCCTTTTGTTTGACATGTTTGCCATAGAAGCTCAGGCAGATGTGTTTTCCTTTCCTGAACATGCATATACAATCATATGGACACTAAAAGGCAGTGCTGGGGAGATGTACAAACTTACCAGTGGAACTCAAAGCCCAGTCCTGCTTTCCCATTCATTAAGCTCATGAGTCTAGTAAAAGAAGATGTGCTGATTTGGATCGATCTGTAATATTGCATATCAATCTCTATTGTGCAACAGACCTCTATTGAACACATGTTGAAAATTGCAATATGCAAGGAATTCACATATGTGCCTGAAACAGCTCTTAAAACACATCTGTTCAAAGGAATTAAAAAATATAAAAAGTTGGCTTAGTTTTTCACAAAAGAAAGAGTGATCATAGTATTCCAAATTTATAAATTTTAATCTGCTGTCTTTCCTGTGATAGACAGATATCCCCTCCAGGAAACCAGATAGAGAATTTTTTTCTTTGCTTCCTCTGCCTTGCATCTGTTATAAGTATGTGCAGATGGAAACAAAGCAAAATTGTTGATTTATAAATGACAGGTACTTATATGCAAGCCTGTCTCCCAAGGGAATGAAATCCATTATTATTAAGTGTTTACAGATTACCCTCTTAGAGAATGTTTTCGTGGCAGCTTCCAACAAAGTA
This sequence comes from Azemiops feae, assembly GCA_023970755.1. Taxonomy (NCBI): domain Eukaryota; kingdom Metazoa; phylum Chordata; class Lepidosauria; order Squamata; family Viperidae; genus Azemiops; species Azemiops feae. The sequence continues at coordinate 494,158 of JALGBA010000031.1, forward strand.
TAAATTCAAAAAAGTAACATGGTAATATATAAGGCCTTAAAAACTGATTATATATATGTATATGTGGGGAAAATTAATTCTACAAGTCCCACAGCTCCAAACTGTGAAGTTCACAACCAGGTTTGCTTTTTTTTTTTTTTTTTAATTGGGCCTGGAAATATATTAGAAGCTACTGAGGAATAACTAAATTAGACAGATTTGGTAGCTTAACTTTGGTGAGTGGCAAAACTAGTTTAAATAATCCTACATAATCATTACTAATGGACAATATGGTTTGTATGACAGATATCTCAGACTAAAACCGTGTAATTTCCCCCTTTGATAATTTATTGGAAAATAGTATCCAGAAATCAATATATAATCAAATATTATAAATCCTTGCTGAATCAAACAGTGTGCGTGTATGTGACTATTATACTTGGGCCCACAAAAATACAGCGATTTGGCAGTGTACAATGTGTTTTTAATTGCACAAAGTTTAGCTTTCTCTGAGAAGAAGAGGTTCTTGAAGATGTAAAGGTTTTTAAAATCAAGAACCAAGATTTTCCATGACCAAAATAGACACTTTCTTTCCCACTCCAAAATCAGCACAAGCTGTCTAGTAAAATTAGCATTATGGATTATGGAACAGACAAACAATGTGAGTTTGCATAATTTATAAGGCTTCAAAATTCAGTATTCTTGGCAGAATTGGGATTGCAGCCACACAGAATTTCACTTATAGCCCAGACTGCATAGAATATGGCAACCAGTTTAGTAGTTGGGGAGGGCATTAGAGGCTTCAATTATGTAAGACAAAGCGGTGGGGTCTCATCACATACATCTATGGTTCTGACTTTCTAGATGGAGATGGGATTTTTGCTTTATTGTAAACTATATGAAGCCTATTTTAGCCTTCTACTACAGCAATCATGTGTTTTGTTGACAATGAGGTCAAAGAGGATCCAGGTGATACAAGAAAAAAATGGGGGTAGCAGATTGCCTACACTGGCATGTATCCTTGGCCATCATCAACCAGAGCCATCCCTATCAAATACACTTCATGTCAGTGTTATACCCTTCTGTAAACAGCTGTTCATGATAGAATGCGTCCAAGAAACCCAGGTTAGGAGCAGCCCTGGCACATTAAGGCCATCACAGTGTTGACATACGTAGAAGCGTTTCTGGTGAGACCATAACATGAAAATCAAGTAGCCTACCAAACATCACTGAAAAATTTGAATTCAATGTTGGTTCAATAATTCTGATACTGAATCTGGAATGTGCTTTGTTTCTAGAAGGTTCTATAAAAATACTGGAGAGAAAAACTGGAGGCAGGTTTGAAACTACAAGCAACCGCTAAATTTGGAGCGTTGTTGTGCTATTAGTAGTAATTGGGGATGTCCAATAACAGTCAGTAGACCATCTGCGTTTCACAGGACAGTTTTATTTAATATGATTCCATTCTTCAGAGGGTTAGCATTTCAATACTGATAGAGAATCCACAGTTCGATTAATTAAAAAAAAACCTGATTTTTTTTTATCAAGATTACTTGCATTGGGACTTCAGTCTACAATATAGCACCCCGGCCAAAAGCTATGCAAATCAGAGGAAACAGGATAAGTTGTGTTATAAAACATATTTTTGGTCTTTGGCTCAAGTGTACAGAGAATAAATACCAATACACACAAAATGCAAAACTTTTTGAGCTTCTCTGAAGCATCAAACTACCATTTTGGAAAACAATGATGAAAACAGACAAAATAAGAGGGTTTTTTTTCTGATCCAGCAAGATTCCTGTTTTAATCTGGCAATATCTCTATTACAATCACAAGATATACTATCTAAGCAACTTAGTATTTGAATGGGAAATCCTCTAAGAAATCCAAGTAGGCTAGCCTAGGGTTTGTCAACCTCAACAATCTCAAGATATGTGGACTTTAACTCCCAGAATTCCCTAGCATGCTGAGAGTTGAAGTCCATACATCTTAAGATGGAGAAATACTTGGCTAAATCCATATCATGACAAGAACATAAGTGATCAAGAATCAAGTTCAACTCAGAGAAGACTAATTTATCTCTTTAGGGAAAACAGTGCAAGAATAAGTTCACAGGGGCAAAACACAGGGAACAGCAATCTCATTACAGCTTGGCAGAAAAAGTGGCCTCTGTTGGAGATCTGGGGTCAACTGAGGAAGCTCTACCAGCCAATGTAGGGAGCAGACTTTGCTGTCAGTAAGAGCAGCAAAGTGTGATAAAGAAAGAGAGAGAGTTTGCATGCACATAGATCATCTAACAGGGAAATCCACTTGCACAAGCACCATTAGGATGAACAGGATGTTAAATGTGCCTAGCAAAAGTGAGATCATCCAATCTAAGATCAGAAGGTAAGGAAAAAGGTTATGATCACAGCAATACTTTGGCAAAAAATTGGAAAAGAGATTAAGAAAGCCTATATCCCAAAGGTGTTTTCTCATAAAACAGCTGGACTTTGTTTTTCCTTGAAGACGTTTCGCTTCTCATTCAAGAAGCTTCTTCAGTTCTCAAAACTGAAACAAGCTTCTTGGAGGAGAACTGAAAAGGCTTCTTGGATGAGAAGCGAAACATCTTCAAGGAAAACCAAAGTCCAGTTGCCTTTTGAAAAAGCACCTTTGGAACAACCATGGCCTGGATAATTGAGAATCTCCATAGGCAAAGAAAGCCTATATTAACACTTGTTTCAACATCTAAAATATTTCTGAAAGGAGAAATATATTCTCAATGGCCCATCAACAGAAGAATGCAAGCAACTTGCTCAGGTAAACACCAAACTGATTGGAGCGAGGCAATGAAATGTGTCTAAGTATAACTGGACAGCTGGGTTGACCAATGCAAGTTGTCAGTTGTGTGTGCTTTGGTAGAGGAACTTCATAAGAGGCAGAAAGAGCGTCACCTCAAGGATAGTTTTAAGTTAGCAGCTGTGGAGAGCTCAGCTGGATTCATCTGCCTGCACACCCCAGTTCTGGAACATTTTACAATTCTATCCATTCATATCAAAATACAGGAGTGTCTTGAACATGGAAATATACAGCAAAAAGTCCAAAAGCTGAATGGCAGGAAGAGGTGCCAAATGGAACCCAGCATGTCACTGTATGTTCTGCACTACCGCACATAAGGCTGCAATCTTATAAACAGATTCAGGGTTCAACTGTTCCCTGACTGTATAAATTATGTAAATTGAGAGCGCTGAAAGAGGCAGCCCTTTTCAAGCTACACAGAACATATATTTGTTCCACTATTACCTCTGGTTCAAACTGGTTTGGCAGATTTTTGAAAGTATAGAAATCTGCTTAACAGAGTTGAAAGGGGATTAATAGATACAAAACTACCAATGGTTCTTCTTTCAAACCTCCTTCTAGTCATTCTCTGAAAAATATTCTCATTTGTTACATAAATGTACACCCTAATCTTAGGTTACCACAGAATGTTCATCTTAGGCTATGGCTGTGAGGGCTGGATCCTGCAAGCTTCAGCATTTGCAGCTACAACATAGTAAGCCTTGCTCCGTCAGAAACAATTCCTCCCTATCACAATGCATGGAAAACTGGACACCGAAACCAGAGGAAACACAGAAAAGCAGCTCACACAAACACCACTGGGTTGTATAAAAAAGGCCAATAGCCACCACAGCCCTATCTAGCAATCCAAACGCATGGTAGCAGATCATACTAGCTTTCCATTGGATTAACAAATCCATGTCTGTGTGGTTCCCACTGCCTTTGTAAATGCAATGCATAATCTGTGCAAAGACAGGAAAAATCATTCATTGTGTATCCCACATAATAGAGAGCAGGGGAGCCAGTCTGGACCAGCCTAGCAGGGGGAGCGGATTAGCTGTGATTTAAGAAAGCTTTTGACAAGTTTCATGTTTTGACTCGTGTTCCTAATAAGAAGGGGGTTCTCCCTCCCCTTCCCCTTCAGGCCAGGGCAAATGGAGAGGGGGAATTCCAGGTGATGTAAGTAATACTGTCTCGAATATCCCTTTGCTTTTTCTTTTCAGGCAAAGGGAGCTGCAAATGAAATATTGCAACGGGGTTGAGAAGAATCTCTTTTTCGAGAAGAGCGAGAGATGCAAGCAAGCTGACCTATGCTGTGAAAAAGAGCCCACAGATGTTTGCAAATCTCTCTTCTCTCTAGGAATTCAAAATATATTAGCAGAGCAATAAAGACACAAGGTGAGGCAGCCCTCAAAGGGCATTCCTCTGCTCTGCTCAGAGACCCTCAACCCCCACTGCACCTCCAATTCTCCCCAGGCTCTTTTTGCCCTGCACACAAAGGAATATGAATTTATCCAACAGGATGCAATTTTCCCCAACAGACACAGATCTCATCCTGGTGGCGGAGTGGAGGAAAACAAGTCAAGCACAGCTCAACAGATGCTCTTCATAAACCCTCCAGAAATTTTGAGGGGTTGGGGGGGTGGGGTGAAAAGAGAGAGGGAGAAGATTACAGCTACAGAAGTGTATCCAACAACAATAAAGCACAGCAAAAAGGGCTGCCTCTTTGCTGAACACGGAACAGCCACGAGCCAGCTGTGCAGCAGTTTGAAATCATGACCTGATTTTTCAATTATGGCTCTTCTCCCCACTTCCCTCCCTCTTTAGCCAAGCCATCTGACACAAGAATGAAGCGTGATCTGTAAAAAGGGGAAGGGGGAAGGGGGGGGAGAGAGAAGCAGAACGAGAGCCTCGATGGATTCAGCCTCCTGGGGCCACACTTCCAGGGTCTCCAATGGGCCCCAGGCCCCCTTTCCCCAAGCCGGAAGGCGGGCAGCGATATCGAGCAGTTTGCGGCTCAACTCTGTTCCAAAGTACCTACCTGGCTGGTGCGGCCGGGATGCTCTATCCGAGTGGGAGGATCTCTCTGGGGAAAAGAAAAGCGGAGAAGCGTCGCTCAGATCTGTGCTGGAGATGAGATCCTGGGAAAGTGCTCCTCCGATCGCTCTTTTCTTGCTGCTCCCCCCTTTCTCTTTCTTGCTCAGACATATATATTGTTGTGGGATCCCTGAAAGGGATCCATGATCCACTCACCGGGATCTCGCTAGCAGCAACCTTTCCACAGCGCCTCCGCCAGACGGGAACCTGCCAGCCGGCCGCCCGGCCAGCCTGTTGTCTGGGCTCCTAAAGCAATCCTCGGAGAGAGTTCTCATAGCCCAACGCAGGGATTCCTTTTCTGGCCCGGCTTTTCCCACTCGCCAGTCCGGAGTCTCTCGGCCAGTCCAGATCTTCGGCTTGGGACGGGAGGTGTCTTGTGGCTACCAGCTTTCTTTTTTTTTTTTTCTGTCAAAGCGCCTTTCTGCCAGCCAGCTAGCCAGGTTTCTTTCCACAAACGCTCCTGCTTGGCGCTTCTTCTCGGGACTTCGCTCCCCTGGCAGACGATCCCTGTTCCGAGCGGATTGGGAGGATCCCGCGATTCGAAGCTGCGGGGGCTCCCGAGCTGATCCTCTTGCAAGCAGACCCCGCGAGGGCAGCCGTGGTCTTTTCCCCCTCGCTTCGCACCGGCTTCGTCGGCCCCAAGCGGAGCAGCCCAGCGTCCTTGAAGGCGGAGCTCCAGGCGGAGGCCCTGCCCTGCCTTCCGCGCTTCCAACCAGCAGCAGCAATCTTGCGAGGAATCCGCAAAGTTGTTGCCGTGCACCCTTCCCGGCTGCTGGCAAAAGGCTCCTTCAGCCGATTCCTCCCCCCCCCCCCAAGGCTGGAGCTCTAAGCCAAAAGGTACCTGGACTCAGCCGGGCTCTTGCGCCGCCACCTGCGCTGCGCCGTAAACTCGTCACGGACTTCCGTCTCGCCCCGCTTCAGGCTGCAGCAGGACCGGGGACCGCGAAGGTTCTTGCTGCCCGCAGGGCGTAAGAAACGGTGGGAATACCTGTGGAACCGCTGAGACGACTCCCAGCAGGAAGCCCTTCATAAATGCTCGGTGTGAAGTGTTGTTTTTTTTTCTGGTAAAGTTAAGGCTGCCAGTTAATTAAGCAATTGTCTTCAACATAAGTAATTTTGGCCCCTGGCCAGGACGTTAGCGTAGATTCCATGTTGGAGTATTGGAGGAAGTCTAAAATAGTTTACCACTGAACAAAAAAGGCAACTGCTCTTTTTATTTTTGAATACTTTCGTTCTCTCTTGCTGAGAGGTTCCAGAAGCAGCAGAGAGACTTCAGATACTCGTTTTCAACTCCACCAATTACATTTGCGAAAGATTAAATTGTTGTTGTTGTTAGTTGCGAAGTCGTGTCCGACCCATCGCGACCCCATGGACAACTTTCCTCCAGGCCTTCCTGTCCTCTACCATCTTCTGGAGTCCATTTAAGCTCATAAGATTAAATTAGCTGCCTGCGATTAGCTATAGTTGAATAATCCACCAATTAAATCTGTATATTCAGCTTTCTCAGTTATGACAGAACGGTATACTACTACACAATTTTCAAGGCTGCTTGTAGAATATCAAAACCTGAACTTCCTAAAATGTACTTTTCCAAACAATTTAGAAAATGTATACCTCTTGGGATATTTGCCATTGAGTTAAGCAATCACAGCTCTCATATAGTTTAATATTTCCCAGACTTTAAAACTGAAAATGCGTTTGAACTACTTTTGCTTGATCGGGCCAAACAGCGGGTATTTTACCAGCCAAATGGTGCACAAAAGATAAACATACTTCAGGAATCCTATGGGGAAGGGAAAGAGTAGCTAGAGAAAAACCATAGACAGTGAGAGAGTTAAACACATATACACTCCCCACATGTTTGGATCCAAATTGCCCCCTTCTGAAATAACTTTTCTCTAACAAAAGCAGCCATCTGGATTTTGTTACATTTGCTTAAAGGCTAAATTGCATGAGACCATGTTTCAGAATTAGGTACAAATTCACTGTACCACAGCTAGCACATGTGGTAAAGAAAATAGGTTGATTAAATAGTCATGCAGGCAAATGCTCTATCAGGAGATCCAACAGGGAATGGGACAATTTGCCACAGCCAACTTGTTGCGGCCAACTCACCACAGCCAACTTGCCATTGGGACAACTCACTGTGGAACAATTTAACAATTCTATGTAATTATTTAAAATAAATAAAAAAAATATTTTAATTTTTTTGATCACATTTCATTCTGTCCCTCCTTTTGCATCCTTTCTTTAATGATTCTACTCTACCATTTCTTTGTTATTAGTGTAACTTTTGTCCAGCAATGAGTTGTCCTGTGGCGAGTTGTCCTACAGTGAGTTGGCCATGGCGAGTTGGACGTGGTGAGTTGGCCATGGCGAGTTGGACGTGGTGAGTTGGCCATGGCGAGCTGGTCAGGGTGAATTGTCATAGACCCGATCCAACAAGCCAACAACAAAGTCGGACAAGTTCTCATGACCAATCTGTGACACAAGTAGCGATGCCATTTTATCTCATTTATAACTTTTCCTCGCAGTCTCCCTCCATTTCTCCTAACTATAGTTGTTGGTGCTGAGGTTACCCTGAAAGATTAAGACTTGGATCACAGTTGTAATCTGAGTGATGATTTGGATCTGGATCTCCCCAGCCCTCAAATCTGACACTATAAATCACTACATTGTACACATCTCCCATTCCAGTTTGGTATCCAAGGGACAAATGAAGCAGGACAAGAAGGATGAGCATGTTAGATCTGCCATGTCTTCCCACACCATTCTGCTTGTTTTTAGGGTAAATTTCTATAATAGCCAGTCTTTTCCCTCCTCAGTAGGTCATGACAGGAGGGCCATGGACTTCTCAGTGTCATTGATTCAAAGCCGTAGTCCTCTCTGTTTCTCCATGGTAGCTCAGTGAACGCACAGCCTCTGAAAGCAGCAATCTCCCACCAAGGTTCCTGCTATAAAATACCCATTGCTCATGGAAAGATTTCAAGAACCAGATATGCTTAGCATAATTAAAGCCATTTAACCCTGGACTAAATCAGGAGTTGTTAGATTATGTTCCTTGGAAGTTAGGCATAGGATTATGCATTTGAAAAGCCTACTGTTCCCACAATTTGCCTTTGTGTAGCCACAAGGTAACATTGGGTAGCATATTTAGTTGGTTAACATAGATCACAATCTACACAAACTCACAACAGAATAAGAAAAGCAGGATTGCAACCAAAACGAGAAACACAGAACCACAATGCAAAATGCAGATGGATTCTATTAATCGCTCTCAAAATGCCCTCCGGAACAAGTCAGTTTTTACTAATCACTGCAAAGCCAAGGGCAAACTATTTCAAAGGAAAGGGACTGCCACAGAGCAACTGCCTCCGCACTCTTCACTCCTTCAAATTAGTGTCACTAATTTGTTTTGTTGAGATAGGATGATTCTGTATGAAAAGGGCAGTCTGGCAGATACCTTAGACCAGGGGTGCCCAATCCCCGGTCCGTGGACCAGCACCGGTCCGCAGCATGCCAGCAACCGGTCCATATAAACAAGCGAAGCCCCATCTGCAGGATGCAGGCAGCACGCAAAACCACGCTCCCTCTGGTCCATGGAAAAACCTTTCTCTACAGCACCGGTCCTTGGTGCTCAAAACGTTGGTGGCCTCTGCCTTACACCAGTGTTTTTCAACTTCAGCCATTTTAAGATGTGCGGACTTCAATTTTCAGAATTTCCCAACAGCATGGCTGAATAGGGAATTCTGGGAGTTGGTCCAGACATCTTAAAATATCTGAAGTTGGGAAACAATGCCTTAGATCAGTGATCCCCAACCTTTTGGGCAGTAGGGACTAGTTCAGTGGGAAAACAATTTTTCCACAGACCGGGGTGTGTGGTTTTGTGCGCTATCTAGACCCTGCACATGCGCAGCCCGGTTCCTAATGGGTCGTCGACTGGTACTGGTCCACAGCCTGGGGGTTGGGGATTCCTGCCTTAAATCCTTTATAAAATTAAACCAGCAGCAGAAAACCTTGAAGACCAAGTGACAGCCATGACCCAGGGGTTTGCCCAGATTCATCTAATGTGCCAATTGCACCCATTCCTGGACCAGGAGTTCTGCTGTCATTTATATTTTAATCCCAATTGGATTGTGGCAGTAGTTCATATAAAGGTTTGCCCTTGAAAAACACTCCGAAGCCATCTGGTTCAGAATATAGTAGTTTTAGGTGTTCCAAAGTTTACCTGTGCAACACCACTGCTGCACACATTATACTGGCTTCCAGTGTGCAATTCAAGGTCCCGATTATTATATTTAAATTCCTGCATGACATGGAACCAAGTTATCTGTGAGGTCATCTGAGGATTATTGCCCATTCCCTGGATGCAACAGTTAAATAATGTCAGCTTGCATGACCAAGGAGATGTGCCTTCTCACTGCTGAAGGGAACAGTCTCTTCACTGAGATTTGAAGGACCACAACTCCCTTCGCCTTCCAGAAGGTTGTTAAGACCCAGCTTTTCCTGTAGGCATCAGGGCCAGGATGTTAAAGGAACCCAATGGATGCATGTTTGTTTTGTCAAATTGCTATATGGTGCTTTAGTGGCTTTTTTTTAACATTGTTTTGTATTGGATTATTTTTAACTTTGTGTCGGGCCCTGTGGGGCCGACATTCACGGGCGGGCGGGACCTCGCTCGCCAAACCGCCGCCTCCCGTCGCCCTTCCTCACTGTCCGGATCTGCAGCCAGCTGGGAGGCTGTCAGCTGTTCGGCGCTGGAGCTTGTTGGTGCCGCGGCTGGCCGCCACCCTATTCACCGACCAGAGCAGCTGCCGGGGGTGCTGGTGGGCCGGTTTGGGCCGAGCGCCGCTGGGAACGGCGTCGGGATGCCGTTTGCTGTGGGCGTCGGGAGCGCTGAGGAGGGGATTCCCCCCCCCCAGTAAGCTGCAGAAGGGAGTCCCCGCAGACGCTGCCGGGGGAATCCCTGCAGGGCCAGAGGAGGGGGAAACTCTGCAGCAGCCACGGAGCAGGGATGGATGGATTGGTGCCGCGGGAGGCGGCGGGGCGTGGGTGGGGCAGGGACAGAATAGCGAGGGGGAAACAGACCCCCGGCAATACCCACCCGGAGCCTGGCGTCGCAGGAAGAACAACAGCAAACACAGACCTGGGGCTTGCTCTGGCTGGGAGCAGTTCACTCCCAGCGCTGACTTTTTCCAGCGCGGAATAAACACCGTTTGTTGTCATCCGTACCTGCCTCTTTTTGTTGGAGCACCAAGGAGGACGTCCTGACACTTTGGTCATGGGATTCTTTTATATTGTTTTCTTTAATTGGTTATTCAACTTATATATTTAAGATGGGCAGCCTTATGATTTTTCTACATAAATAGTTCCTACATTGCAATCTATACTCTAAGGCAGCTGTAGGTAGCTCAGAAAGTCTGACCACAATCCTCTGCAAATCATTATGTGCACACGTTACGCTATAACTCCAAATGTTTTGCAATGACTTGAGCCATGCAGAGAATCTTCTAGAGATAAGATGATGTGAGAAACTTGAAAGCAATTGCATTGGTTATATTTATAGATGCGTTTTTCCGGTCCTATGAATCTATAAACAGAATGCAAAAGATAAGTTACAAAGGGTCATCTCATCTGTTCCTCCTCAAAGAAAGAGAATATTCCAAATATAGCTATCTAGTAAATTAACACCTCTAGCAATTAACACACAGGTTATGGTTCAACATGCAAAACTGAAAGCAAAAAATACACCATACCACAAAGGCCCTCATAAACAAAAACAGTTGAAACTACAAACCATACTAACTCAAATATTTGGATTCAATGGAAGTGCAGTTTTTAACCCAATTGCTTTCCAGTTCTGGTAGAAGTTTATTGGAATTAAACTTTTGACATTAAACAATTTAAATTGTTAAATCAGTGTTGAATTCTTTGATAAGCCTCAAACTGAAACTTGCTTGCTTCTGCTCTTCTGAGAGAGCCATGTCAAGTTTTACATTGAATTAATTTCTGACTTTCACAAATGGTTATTTTGACATGTACATAATAGAGGTAAAAAGTAGCACAGTGTGGCTAAATTTATATTTCTTTAAATTGAAAAAAGTGCAGAGGATGTCTAAGTGACATATGTTGACAGCTGTTCATCATTGTAGACATGAGAGATTGCTCCTAAATACTGTGGGAATTCTTTCGCCAAATGAGTTACCGTATTTGTTTAGACTCAGAGAATTTCTTTTAAAAAATGATAAAAAGAGTGTGGAAAATACAAAAAAGTGTTGCATACTAATCTATAAAGGGCATAATCCATGTAAATTATCTGAGGAACCATGGGATTGGCCCACCCCACCCGCACCAACCAAAGGGCATGCTGCAAATCCTGTTGGTCAAGGAATTCCAGCTAACAAGTTCAGAAGACCCCTTTCTGCCATGGCTCCAGCCCTCTGGAACATTGTGTTTCCTGAGGTAAAATCCACACAGACCTTTTTGGTCTTTGAAAAGGGCCTGAAGACAGAGCTCTGCCAACTGGCCTGGAGTCCCAATGGGGGTGTGGCATTTTGTAGTTGGTTAATGGACTAAGATAACACCCCGTGTGCATCTTATTCTCTTCCTCCCCATCTTTGTTAAGCCTAGAGTTGCCTTTAGGCAAGATGGGTGGCATAAGATAGAGATAGATAGATAGATAGATAGATAGATAGATAGATAGATAGATAGATAGATAGATAGATAGATAGATAGATAGATAGAGAGAGAGAGAGAGAGAGAGAGAGAGAGAGAGAGAGAGAGAGAGAGAGATAAAGCAAGCTTGATGTTACTGATTGAGAACCAAACATATTTTTCACATGCCTAGCTTTATGCCAGTAGCTAATGAGACATACTTCAGAACTGAGATGCAGCTCAAAAATAAATATGTAGTCTACAGACTACCCTAAATACCTTAAGAAAATAGTCAAAATTCAAATAATGTGTCCCAAAACATCACATGGCATAGCCCTTTCTGTATCACTTTTCGTGGTCCCATGGATCCAACTGCACGATTATAGAAATCTGCTATATCTCAAAAGATATATTTCAAGGTGTTCTTGCAATGGCCTAATTTTTAATGTAGAATAATGTTTTCTTTACATTTGGATAACCATTTGAACTTGGAATTCTTATATGGATTTTGAAAAGATATTTACAAGAGAGCTAAAATGAATTTTATTTCAGAGGATTTGGTCACCAGAGATGATGGTGACTTTTACTTATTTGTTTCCTCTTTAGTCATCTTAGCAGATAGCAGCATGTGGCTGGCCTTGACTGGCTTCAAAAGTTAAGTAGGGACTGACCTGGAGGAGGGATCACACTAAGTTTTTAGGTTTCACTTCATAGTGAAAACACAAAGACAAATAAAAACCTTGAAAAAGCTGCAATGTCAAGTTATGTGTTATTGCCAGGAAAACTTCATGAATGTGAGCATCAAGGGTTATGCTTGATTTGGGGGCACCTGTGCTTTATTAAACACATTACATTTAGAAAACTAATTATATATATGAAGAGATTCTTTTATTTAAATGGGTAGCTCTATGGGAACTTCTGCAACATTTCCTGTATAAAGAAAAAAAGTTAGATATAAAGATTAAAAAAAATAACAAGAATAACAACCTGTGCTTATCAACATTGGGTCAAACATTCATTTTCCATAGCTCTAAAAGGAGTACGACATATCTGAAACCACATAAACACATTTTTTAGGATCTATGACTGGCCAAAATTCCTGGATAGGCATTTATCAATGGAGAAAACCTTTCAAAGCTTACAAAGTTGATCCACACTTGAATAGCTGCGACCTCTATCTACTCTAATATGTACATCAGCAGTAGATATTTTCAGACTTAAAGCAAAAAGGCAGATTGCTATCTTTACCCAGCACATTTTAGAAACAAAAGCGGTAATAAGATGAAGACAGAAAAATGGCACCCTCTCTGGTAAATACTGTATAAAGCTAAGGCCTCATGTCACTTGATTTTACAGCCAGCACAGGATCAGCTAGATTCATACAATGCTACTGATTTTGATAGTTCCATGTATGTAGTACTATAATTCTGAATTAGCCACAGGTGATTCTGAAAAGATAGTCCTTTTATAAAAATACCGTTAAATGTCCTTATGCTATATGATATAATTTTGTATGTAAATAAAAAGAAAGCATCTAATTCTCTTCACCCACTTCCTGTAAATGCTCTACCTTGCATGCTTTAGCATAATAACTGAAGCCATTTCCATTTGGTTATTCCCCTTTCATCTTGTTATCCCTTTCCCTGCTCCTCACATACCCCTTCGCAACTTCAATGGACTTCAGATTTTCAGTTTTTGGGGATTTCCAGCTCTTTCAGGAGATTTATAGCTTGGGCCACAGACATGGATTACTGAAATGGTAAACTTTACATGGAGTTGCCCTTGAAGAACCTTCAGAAGCAGCAGCTGACCCAGAATGCAGTGGCATGGACAGTTTTCGGCATCTCCCATTACATACATATGTAATACCTATGCATGCTCCATGAGCTCCCAGAAGGCTTCCAGGTGCGATTCAAGGCACTGGTTGTCATCTATAAAGCCCTGCATGACATAGGGCTTTATGGGACTGATTTATTTCATTGTTCCTGCTCCCCCTCACAAGATCTAAGGCTGTGCTCCAGGTCCCTTCAATTAAACAATGTCATTTTGTTCAATCCAGAGAAGTTGTGCCTCGTGAAATAGCATCCCACAGAGATTCAGATGGCCCTAACCTCTTAACCTTTTGTAAGGCTCTCAAGACCTGGTTATCTCCCCCAGTGTTTGGGCCAGGTTACTCAAGCTTTGTTGTAGACGGGATTTTAGGACTGGAATTGATCATTTACTTTGGGCAACATGGGTTATTGTTTTGAATTGTTGGGGTCTTCAATCTTTGTATGCCACCTAGAGCTACTTCTGTGAGATGGGCAGCCCCATAGATTATCTGAATAAATAAGTAGAATCTGTTGAAAAGATCCTACGATACCCACAATAAAGGAATGGTTAATAAAGACGACAGAACTGGCAATGATACAACAATGGCTATGTCAACAATCTCTTGTGGGAGAAAAATCACTGAAGAAATTCATCTATAATTGGAAGCTTTTTGTGGATTTTTTGCAGGAGATGGAGAAACATCACATTTTGACATATGAATTTGATGATTGTTAAAATTTAATTCCCCTTTTTGGGGGGGAGGAGAAATGGACATTTTCTTATAGTTTTAAACTACCAGTCAAAAGTGTTTTTTATATCCTTGGAAGAAGAAGCCAGAAGTCACAGTATATACACAGTATATTTGTGTTTTCCTTTCTTTTTCTTTATAATTTTTCACATTTCTATCCCTACTCTCTTTTTACTCTTTATCATTTCCCTTGATAATTAGTTTATGTTGTTTTTATGTGTATCCTTGGTAATAATGTAATAAAATTATTTTACGGAAAATAGATAGATGATAGATAGATAGATAGATAGATAGATAGATAGATAGATAGATAGATAGATAGATAGATAGATAGATAGATAGATAGATAGATAGATAGATAGATAGATAGATAGATAGATAGATAGATAGATAGATAGATAGATAGATAGATGATGCTGGATCACCCACTGCATTTTCTCATGAGTCAGGCCTGTGACTTCTACAGCTTTGAATGGAAGCTGGGGTTCCCAACTCTGAGCTTAAATATTATTTAATTATTAAGATTTTTTTTAAAAAACTGCCTTTATTACATTCTAAGCAACTCAAGGCAGTTGAGTTTCCCCACAACAACCCTGTGAGTAGTTTGTGATGAGAGACACTGTCCAAAGTCACCCAGATGGCTTTCATGCCTAAAACGGGACTAGAACTCACAGTCTCCTGGTTTCTAGGCAACACCTTAACCCTGCACCAAACTGGCTCTTTTTTGGCTCTAGTTACTAACCTATCTGGTGTTATTCTCTCAGGCTTGGTAAAATGGCTGAATAAAACCTCTATAGTGTTCCCTGACCTGCCAGAGTACTAAGTGACATCCCATGGCCTGTCAAAACAACCTGCACTAAGCTCAGTTATTGCACATCCTAGGTTTTATCCACAGACTTGGGATCTTTAGGCCACTGGTTGCCCACTCAGTGGAAGCAACACTATATGGGTTCCGGAGTCTTCCACTACACAGCCAGTGATCCTTAATCCCTCTCTGTGGGATTTGAGTCACAGCCATTTACTATGAAGCTGGCACTCCACCCCCACCCTCTCTGTTCCATTCTCACGGCTGGATAACTTGACACATATTAAATAGGGTCTGATTCTGACAGCTGCTCAAACAAAGGAAATTGGATGAGCTTTTGCAATTAAACTAGAGCTACAGGCATTCAGCTTGTCTCAGGATCAGTGCCTTTGGTACAACATACGTAGTAAATTTCTTCACGTCTCATTCCCCTTTTCTGCTCCATTTTTTACTACAAAGAGGAGCAGCTGACCCATACAGAAGAGCATGGGCTTCACCACTGCATCAGAGGTAGGGAAAGGAGATGTGGCTGATTCAGCCAACTGATTATCACAACGTTTCTCCCCTTCGGTGCTTAATGGAATGGCCAGCAGTTCCCCTTATCTCCCCCTTCTCACAAAAGCAAAGGCTGAAAACCTACTGTTTTGAATGAAAGTTTGAGTAAAGTTCCTATAGCCATAGAGGTACATCGTCATGTGTGTTGTCAAGCTTTTCCTTTGAATTTTATTCCAAGGCATTTCTACTGATCTCTGTTTACCCCATCATTAAACATAGCTGGGCATGCATGCTAATGCAAGATTTGCCTCTCTTGCTGTAAACTTTCAAATTTGCCATGTTCAGAGAATACAAACCTCACTGCAGCTAATGATATAGATTGAAATATATCATCCCAATATTCCAGTTGTCTGCTTCCTAAATTTAATATATATTTTTTATTTGCTGCTAGACAGCAGTATTCAGTTTCTCACATTTCTGGCCTGTATAAATTACATGGGTTGTCTGAAATATGTACACACACAAAAATAGTACACACATGAGCCTAAAATGCCAGTGCATTATTTTGTTTCTTGACTATTAAAAAGGGAAATGTTATTGAATGGATTTGGGTTGCAGCTATTCTGTAGTTAATCCAGGCAGTTTCACTGAGAGATTACAGCATTCTCTTCAGCATAATATACACTCTGCTTCAGGAACCAGTGATGGACATCTTCTGTAGAGTGAGTGAAGGCACCGTATAGCTGGCTGGTTGAGAAAAGTAGTGTATTTTTCTGTCTCTCTTTCTCTCTCTCTCTTCCTAAGCACAGAGAAGACACACACACACACACACACACATGCACAGATGAAACACTGGAATATAAGGGCCTAACCTTATGTAGCTATGGAGTAGTGGAAAATGAGTTAGCTTGTGTGTGAAATTGGTAAAGAAATTCAATCCAAAAACACTCATGGAATCACATATGTCAGAAATACCAGAAAAGCTTCAAAATATGTGTATTGTGAAGTTGGTATATCTGAGAAACAAGGAGCAAGAGGGGGAAAGGGGGGGGTTGAGATTTTTGAAAACAAAGCCAGAATGAAAAGCATAATCCATGTGATAAATCCCCTTTCTGTGGGGAACATGTCAGGTCCTGAGGAGAAAAAGAACTGGAATGTACAGGGCAGACCACACAAACCAGTGAGACAAAACCACCCGTGAGGGAGAAGGGAAGGGAGGGGGTGAGCCAGACGAGGGGAATGGAGCTGAAAGAGAAAGAATGAACAAGACAAGCACAAAGAGGCCAAGTGGCACAAGGATGTACAGAAAGGGAACGAGAACTGCATACCATCAGAGGATGAAGGACTGCATGGAGGAGGAGGAGGAGGAGGAGGAGAATGTAGCAAGGCATAAACTTTGGTAGGATGGGAAATGAAGGAATTCAGAACATCTAGGAGTCTGACCTTTCCAACCATTTTGTGAAAATGTGGTTCACATCTCACTCTTGGCCATGATTGGTTGGCAAAGTCACAATTTATTTATATTTATTTATTTAAAACATTTATATAGCTGCTCATCATGTAACAAACTCTGGACAGCTGCCAATCAAAAATTAAAAAAACATAACAATCATATTAAAACTATAACAACCCAACATATTAAAAACAAAAAACTTGGTGCCAAGTCAAGCTTCAGATATGCAATCACATCACCTTATCCCATTGCTTGGGGGAAAAGCCAGGTTTTCAGTGGTTTATGGAAGGATTATTTATGTAGCACAATGGGCTGTAGCCACATATTTTTAGCTAAGCTAAAAATAATGGCGTATGTGGCAAAGGAACTCATTTAGACATTGCATTAAGCTTCAGTCAAACTAAAATGGCTTGCAGCAACATCTGTCTACGCTGTGGATTTCTGTAGCAATGTACAGAAGTTCTAGCATAAATTTGAATGTATGGTTTCTCCTGCTTCATATTGCTACAGGGCTGTTTTCCCACAACTCAGAAAATACACAGAATTTTGAATACTCACAAACCTAAGAATGCCTAAAAGGGAAAATCTAAGTTTTATACCAGTAAATTTAAATTTGAACTTCTTTTGAAAAAACTTTCTTGATTGATTCAGAAGTTGCCTCTATCATATTGAAAATTAGGAAAAATCTTGTTTAAAAAACAGAGAACAATTGTCCTAACCTCAAAGTTTCTCTTATCTTTTCTGCAGTGATTTTGACATGGACAATCAATCATACTGTATAC
The DNA here is from genome assembly GCA_023970755.1 of Azemiops feae. NCBI lineage: Eukaryota > Metazoa > Chordata > Lepidosauria > Squamata > Viperidae > Azemiops > Azemiops feae. The sequence continues at coordinate 511,800 of JALGBA010000031.1, forward strand.
TGGATTTAGAAAGTGATCATAACCAGGGCAATTCCAGGCTGTCTTTAACCACAGTTTCGCTATCTAAAAGAATAGCTTGCTGCCTGCAAGTGTCATTAATTGCTTGTCTTGAGCAACCAAATATGCCCTTCTGGTAGCAAATTGGAAAACACCAATAACTAGAAGAACCAAAATCCTGCCCTCCACTCTTCAAATCACCAGGTAGGCTTTCTACAGCCAAAGAGCAGGGAAACATTAGCCTCCACTCCTACTGGTGGAGACCAGCAAAAGTATTTCAAATTCAGTGCAGAAGGATAAAGGAAGAAGGTAACATGTGTTAGCTCTTGGCTTCTGGAAGGAAGGATCTGAAGAAATCCCAGGAGGACAAACTGAAAGTTCTCTCTAATGAAGCTATCCCACCTTGTAATTCTAGAAGTGTGGGGGGAAAAAAACCCTGCCATTGCAGCATTTTCTCTGCACTGAGCTGAGACTTCATCAGCACAACTTCCATTGCACTTTTGAAGCCCCTGCAGAACCACTGGGACTTGTAAGAATAGCTTTCATCAGTGGCTCCCTCTGTGTATGTGGAAAGGCCTGAGGGTAACTGAAGTGGTCATCTCTTACTTGTTTAACTGCAAAATACTGTGGTGCTACCTGAGCAATTTGAAAATAAAGAAATAGGTCATATTAATAATATCCTCTGAAAAAGATCCTTTAAATATCTGAAGTCAAACCTTTTTTAGTGATTAAAATGGGAGAATTCTGTAATCGCTGTTGTTTCATTACCTCTGAACTGGTGAAAGCACAAAGAGATCATGTGGTATTGAGAGGTCTTCTGGACGATCGATGTATTGTGCTGGCAGAATGCTCCATTTACCCAGAATTTACTGATTGTCCTGTTGATGCTGAATCATCCATTTTGTAGCTTTAGTATTTGCATGACCTTCCCTCACCCCACTGGGAAGTCTGGTTTACCTCAGAAAAAGCATCCTGTTGTTCATATTGTTCGGATGGTTGAATGTTTCACAATATTTCTAAAGTTTTACATCTTTGTCACATCGCTTCCACCCAAAAGTTTCTCTTCACAGTTGCTGTTTTGAACCCTACAGAATTAAGTTTTCTAGAATGCCCATTGCTATGGCATTGGCAGTTTTTTAGGCCTTAGGGAGGGACCTCTTACACATAAATGTATAGGAGAAATCTGCATGCTGCAATGATTATGTTAGATTAAAAGGAAAGCTACAAGTGAAATGGCAGGCACTGATAATGAATTTTATGGATTTTGTTTCTAAAACACTATCTCTCATGTGTAAATGATCAGAAGAAAGCAAGGGTAGATGCCTACCATTATGAGAATTTAGAAGGAACACAAATTGAACAAGCTGGGGAATCCTATCAAGACCCTTATTGATTCATGGAATGGGGAACTAGAATGGACTATGGACACAATTCCCCTAAGTGTCCTCCCCAGTTCTGTGGAAACCTGGTTTCTCCACAATTTTTAAAGATCTCTGTGCCCTGAAACAAGCAAGTTAGATTGCAAGTCACCTCAGGAGAACAACTGGACAGGTTTATATGCATATGAACATGCCTAGTGGGTGATGATGAAGGCTCCAAAGAAGATGCATTTTATGGCCTCCATGATTTCCTCATATGTTTATCCAGGAGAGCTCATTGGGTGATGAAGCTCTTATTGTCCTCTCCCCCAGAAAACTCATTAATGGGGCCCAGGAAGACCTGCTATGATAGGTTTGCAAAGCACCTGAAGGATAAAACAGCATGGGTTTATTGTGGCATAATAAATTCCTTATTTTTGATAAGGAATATATTGAGATATTCAGTACATCATCTGGTCCAATTATATGGGATATTTTAAAGTTTACAATGCCTGCAACATGGAAAAGATAATTGCAGCTGTTTATCTACTTCATGCTCTCTTAGCCTAATTGGTCTGCCTAATAAAATCTCAGAAAACAATGGGTTGATTTGAGTAAGGCTTCAGAAGGTCACAAGGGGCAAGAGAAAGTTTCAGTACCCTGCAGAACTTCATTCCTTCTTTTCTTTTCCTCTCCTGGTCCCTCAGGAAATTAAAAAAAAAAAACACAGAATTTCTTATCACAAAATGAAGTTATACTGAAAACACCCTGATGAACTTGACACGAACTTATTATGAACTTATGAAAAAAGCCTTTAAAACAAAATAAGGTTGAACAGAATGATTGGCTAATAGAGACGGGTGAGTGAGAAACATTACAGGTTTCATCTTAGGCCAATTACAAGCTGGTGTAGGCCATCATCTGACTGAGACCAGCAAAGAAAAACACTTGGCTACTTGCAGTCCTTGAAGATGCTTTCTTGATATTAATACTGAACATGATTTGAAACAAATTGTTTCAGTTTGTTTTTATGCTTTATGATGTACACTGCCCAGAATCATTTGTTCAGATGGGCAACTAAAGAAATCAAATAAATACATTTTCAAAATGATATTGAAAAGAGGAAACACACTTTTTGTAAATTGGAACAATGCACATTAATTTAAGATGCCTGAAAGATCATTAAAGTATCTGGGATTGCATCTGTCTTTTTACCATTCTTAGGTCATCTTGACAACTAGGTATAAGAACAGTTTTAGATTAGAATTCACTTGGAGGACTGCAGTTTCACGAACAACTATTTGCCAGAAAGAACAATGTATGTAAAAGAAGCAAAAACCTTTGTTCACTCATTTCAGTACATTTTATTTATTTGTTTATCTATTAAATTAAGGTACCATCCAACTCATTCTTGGTCTCACTCTCACATCCTGGTGAGAAAATTAGGATATGGTTTTTCTTTCCAAGTAAATTGATAAGTCTAATCAATGGGAGCACCATCCAGTCCAATTATACTGGAGACAGACAGTGGAGTGAGTTAGGGTTTGGGAATCAAGGTGGCATACTTAATCTGCCTCTTCTAATTTTTCTCTACGACCAACAGACCTGCAACATAGGCTGGTTGAGGGTGGATTTGAACTTGGTCTTCCTGGTACCGGTCTAACACCATACTCTTGTATAGTCAATCTTCTGTACCTGTGAATGTACAGAAAGTAGACTTACAAAAGCTGATTTAAACATCATTTGCAACAATGTCTTTAAACAGATTTTTTTTTTCTTCCTATCTCAAAGACCAATTTAACACTAGAGGTACCAGTGTGCTGTGTCTGAACATGAACTTGTTTACAAACTTTTAACTTTCCATCGGCCAGATAGATACAGAGAAGTAACTTTGGAGCAGGGATCTTCATTTTTCCATCCTGATGACAGCTTGCATAAGTCCAAGGTAAGGTGAAATAGCCTGGTTGCTGTAACAGAAAATAGAGAGACCATTTCAAAGAAGAAAATGTTGCTTTTAGCACAGCAAAAGACTCCATATGAGTCAGCATTATTGCAATGCTTTTTTTTTCTTTTGTTTTGGTGGAGACAGGTCAAAAGCCAGAAATCAGGGCTTAGAGATCTAAAGGTCTTCAATTTTTAAGGAAACCCCAATGGAAAAAAAGACTATTATGCTATCCAATTTCCCCTAAAGTTTCTGGAATAGACTTCCTGTTCCTGACAGATATATCATTTGTGTCTGTTAAATGTAGACCTATCAGTTCTTTAAACCATATTGATATTCAACAAAAGTAAGGTCTCAAATATAATTTGATTGCTAAATTATTTCCTCACTTTCCAAAATCTAAGAGATGCCCTGATCCAAGTGTTCAAATTTTTATTTCCGAATCTCTTTAAAATATCTGAGATGTATATGGAAACTTAAGAGATTTGGAGGCCTCAAAGGATGAATAAATATATATGTGTGTGTCTGTAAGTACAGTATGTATATCCAAAGTGTGTTTTGCTTTATCTGTTTTTAATCTACCTTTTGTTCCCTGCAGTTCCTCAAGGTAATTTATAGCAGAAATAAAAATGCCTAAAAGTTAAATGAAGGACAGAGTTCCTATTATCTGCTTAGCAGAGGAACAGAATTTAAAAGCTTCCCTGCTCTTCCTGCCTTCAAAACAAAACACCTCACTAATTTTATGACACTGCTGTGGTAGAGTCATGGACCTCAAATGACAAACAAGAAGAAGTTTTAAAGTCTCTTATGTCAATTTAGTGGAGATAAAAGCCCCTTCAGTCCTTTATTGCATTACACGTATTTTAAAAAAAAGAGAGAGAGAAAAGTTTACAATCACTCTTCAAACAAAGTAGAACAAAGAATATATCAATATACCCTTTCAGCTAAGGTTTTCAGTAATTGCCAGGTCTGGTTTATAACTTTTTTAAAAAAATGCACTGCAAACAGGGGTGTCTGTAAGGTGTAATCAAAATAGTCGAGATGGAGGCTGATGCAATTGAAGATCTAACCATTCCACAAATAATTGGAATTATTTTTTAACCAGCATTTGGTTCCAAGTACACATTTCCCAAGGTTTCTGGCTGAGCTTCCCCCTCCCTACCCTTTTTGCACTCCTTTTGAGTAGAAGACATTTGGCCTCTGGAGAAAGAAGCTTGGAGATTTGACATGTATATACCTGTATTTCTAGAATAAAATTGCTCTTCCCAAGGTCTGAATGTATACCTATCTATTATACCACTAAAGCAAACACTCTGATCACTTTGTATGAGATTTCAGGCATTTTTGAATATATCCTAAAGCGATACCCTACAGTACATAACACAGCAACACCCATTGCTTTAACCATTTCTTTTCCCTTAACTGATATTTGAAAGCTCTGCTAAAAAGCTAGGTATTAATACTCAGACCTGTATTTTTAACAACACTATATCATCTTCCCACATATTTATCACAAAACACTTTTCCTAGCATGGAGAGGAAATTATATGCTTGCATAATTTCACCATAAGCAGAGGATACATCATTGGGATGGAGATAACCATCCGCGAATCAACACTGAAAGGTCTCCCAGAAAGAAACCAGATTTTCCAGCAGTACAGTTTGCTACTCTACTTACAGAAAATAGACTAGCACCTGCTCCAAAGCTTTGCAACTTCCTCATAAGCAGGGGCTTTTTAACAGTTTCTCTGAAACTGGGCCTTTAAAAGTGTTGACATTAATCACTCTACTATGAAGACATGGTAGTATTACCTGCTTTCCTTTGATCCAGCTGATGAAAAAAAAAACACCATTAAAATATTCCAGCTTATTTTCCCATTAGTTGGCAACTTTAATGAATATTTTTATATCAGAAAAAAGTGTGACAAGCCTTCTTACAAGCACAGCAGGGTTCTTCCAAAAGCATTAAAATGCCTGCTATGTCAGACTGAGACCAGTCAAGATTAACTAAACACTCTTAACGTTTAGACCCGAGGAAGTTCCAGACAACCAGTTTTACCTCTCTAAATTCTGATTTGGCTCTAAAAATGCTCTTTAGTTTCTACAGGCATAGACATATTTAGATGATCGTGACTACAATGCTCACAGTGTACTCACAATCAGCACCCACTCTTTCTGCTAATAACTGTGTAGCCAAACAGTGCTGGCCTCCTTGCCAGACACTTCTTCTGTTTTGCACCAAAATGCCGCATTTCACTTCCCCATCGGAAAAAAAATAAACAGATTAAACACTGATGTTCCAGTGCTGACCATGCCCACAGTGAAATATCTCCATTGTTTCTTAGGTTCTTACTGCCATGAAGGCTTATCTATATTTAGGGTTCCTTTCCAAGGAATGAGGTACTCCAATTTTACTTTGAGATTGCTTTGTAAATATACTACTGTATGAATTATATCAGCCTTTTTCAGTCCAATACTAAAACTCATAGAATTCACAAAGATTAAGGCTTAGTCTTAATATTAAGACGTAGGAAAGGCAGCAAGGTGGAAGTTGGGCTACCATATCGGGGTTACCTAACTGGTTCTTCCTCAAGCATTGGGATCAGGCGAAACTGGAATGTTTCACTGCTGTTATTGCTATTCTGGAGTATTATCCTCTCTCTCTCTCTCTCTCTCTCTCTCTCTCTCTCTCTCTCTCTCTCTCTCTCTCTCTCTCTCTCTCCACCTAGTCACATGGGGCTACACTAGGGAGCTTACTACAATAAAAAGGAAGAAATGAAATGAGTGTAAACAGAAGTAAAATAACAGAATAAAATAAACAATGAAAAAGAACATAATGAGAATACCTCAATATGATAAAAAAGATGGATGGGTTATTTGTTGGTGTAAGACACAGTTTGGCTTTGGATTTTTTTTTTTCATTGTTTCTATGTGGTTTTCTTGTTGCTATGAGCCATTTGGTATGTAAGATCAATAGCTATACAGTATACATTTTCTAAAATAAATAATAGATAAATACCCCATCACCACTAGATGGGCAGCAAAGTGAAACAGAAACTTCTTTGTTCTGATCTAGGAACTGCAACCCAGATTTGGTAACTCTTATTATATATTCACTGTACCCAAAGCATTATGAATTAAAGATCTTTGGGGTAGGATTTCCATATCATATTAAACCTAAATGTAATTTATTAGTTTAAGGTTAACACACATAACTATGACCTCTTCAATATGCTAAATATACTAAGCACACTAAGTATAATGCTGAAAAATTGATGCTAAGAAATTGAACCAGATCAGTCTTGAAAGAAAAAAAGCAAGGCTATTATACTAAAACTTACAAACCACTACTACCCCCTCTTTCTCTCTCTTTGGTGTGCTGAAGTGGAACATTCCTTTGAGTCTTATTGCCTCTGTAAGGAAGAGACTCATCTTCTGATTTTTTTAGTTGCGGAAGGCTCACATGAAAGGTTTAGAAGAAGGGCTGAACAAGAAGAGGTAGCCAACCTGTGCTAAAGATACAGACATTCTATACCCATGGCAAAGCAGCTTCAAGTTAATTTTCAAATATAGTTCATCGCAAGATTTATATCCTGCCTTTCAGTGTGGGCTAAAAACACTTGATGCAGCTTGGGCAGCTGTTCAAAGAATGAAGAATTACAGACTGAGAGAGAACCATGCTTGGTCCACACATATATAAAAAAAGTAGGAAAAGATTCCCAATCCTTATAATCTCCGAAGAATAATCCCTGGTTGCATTGAACATTCTAAACTAGGGAGCCCTTCTACCCTAAGAAGAGCTATCATTCTTCTGGGGACTAGGGAGAGAAATTATTAAGCCATTGAATGTTGCTTATGTCCATGGTAATCTGCTTTTCTTCAATGGCAGGCTCCCCTAGATGACTTCACATCTTCAAATATTAGCGCAGAGCACTGCGGCAGCATCCCTCTTTCCTATCCTATTTCTATTCCTTCAAGAGTTTACACAGCAATGGGGTGATTGATTTAGATTATGTACCAACAAGTTGTTTTTGACTCTTCGCGACCACATAGATTTTTTTTCCAAGGCAATCCAACCCAACTTGTTATTTCAGGTCTCCCAATGGTGCAGTCACCACCTCTGTAACTGAATCCATCCATCCTGCTGCTGATCATCCTCTTCTTCTTCTCTTTCCTTCTACCTTTCCCAACATTAGAGCCTTTTCCACAGAGCTGGGTCTTCGTATGGTATAATATGCCCGAAGTAGGTTAATTTGAGCCTGGTCCTTTGTGCCTCAAGTGAGAACTCTTGAGTTGATTTGTTCGATGACCCGTCGGTATGTTTTCTTGCTGTCCATGATATTCTCAGGGGTCTTTTTCAACACCAAAGTTCAAAAGTGTCAATACTCTTCCTATCCTGTTTCTTAAAAATCCAGGAAAGAGATAAAGCACTTTTAAATGTTGCTGAAAGGGGAAAACAAAAAACAAAAAAGGGAAAGGAACGCATATACATACATAGAATAAACTTCATATTAGAGCAAAGATTAAAGTGAAAATATGATGTTAAAAAAGGAAAAAATTAAAAAGGGGAAACAAAAAAGGGAAAAAGAAAACTTTACATGAAAAGGAGTTCTAGTACCCTCATTTCTTTTCCCATTCCTGAATTTTTCCCCAACTGCTAATTGCTGTTTAAATATTTTTATACTATGCTTTACAATTTTTATACTATGAACCATAATGTGATTGTTGTTCATTTTTATTTGGATTGTTTTAATTATTTTTTAAAGTTTCTTTTTTTTTCTTCAAAAACCATATTCTAAGTGTTTTAGCTTGCTGATTTTTTTTTAGTGGTGTGTCCCTTTGCAGTTAATGGTAGCCTGAAACCCATGTGTATAAAAGAGAACTTTTTAAACTTCTTGCCAGGAAGCCAGGATTTTAATCATTTATATACAGTAGATAATATAGTCCCAATTTACATTAGACTATATTGAACCCTAATATATAAAAATATCAAGGGAGAGATGTTGTGTTATTGTATCAAGTGTACGCTTAAACATACAACATATGAATTCAAAATTTCTGCATGCAAACAGATGAAAAATGCAACTGAATATTCTTTAACTGTTATGTGTATTAAGATATTTGAGAGAGGGAGGAAGGGATAAAAAGATGATACAAGATAGATAGATAGATAGATAGATAGATAGATAGATAGATAGATAGATAGATAGATAGATAGATAGATAGATAGATAGATAGATAGATAGATAGATAGATAGATAGATAGATAGATAGATAGATAGATAGATAGATAGATAGATAGATAGATAGATAAACAGAGAAGATAAACATTTTCACTAGTTTCAGCTATGTTTCAGCAGAGATAGGCTAAAATAACAAGGACAATAAACATGCACTCAATAGTGCACTTACTTGATCTTTGAAAGCTCGGAGCTAGAAAATACATCATCCCAAACTATTTGCATCTATTTAAAAGCCAATATTCATTTAATCATTCATAACCATAATATTCAAGTTTCATTCAGGTTAAACTCAATTCTTGTTATCTATCAGGTTTTCTTGGCAACAACACAAAAGTGGGTTGCCATTTCCCGCTTTCGGATTTTTTTTCCCATTTCCCACTTCAGGTCATAGCTCTGATATTCCAGGGTGATTTCTCTTCCAAGTAATGATCTGGATTGTTCCTGTGCTATTTCCAAGACCAGACACGTGCCATCATTTGCTGAGGCTTCCTAACTCCATTTTTACCTAAAATCAGCAACAAAAACCACTTTGTCAAGGTCAATAAAATCTTAGTTTTACAAACTAATTGGAGGAAAGGGGTTCAGTAAAGCCAAATGGCTATTAAATCCAAATTTACCCAATGTGTGTGTAAATTTTATGTATTTTACATTAACATACTGTATATCACGTTTACATAATTTACATTGCTGTTTCATAAATTATCCAGCATGCATTAACCTGATCCAGATTGATTGACCATACAACAGGCAAGCCTTTTGTTTGGCAAAGCAATCTGACATCAGCCTTTGTGTGCTACAGCCAAAGTCAGCTGAATGCTAGCTTATAAAAGTGAAGTTTTTCTGCAGCACTGCTCCAGTTTTAGCCACTGCCTAAAGCAATTCTGTCCTCCTTTTCTCCCTTCAGTATTCCTTTCTTTCCCTTTCCTTCACCACCTCTCTGAGTAATAGCCCTGTGTGGACTTATGTTGTAATATTCCTTTCCCAAGGAATACTGCAAGCATCAGATGTTGCAAGCTGTGATTCACGAAAGCTCATGCAGAAGCAAATGTGTTTGTCTTTAAGATGACACTGGATTCCTGGTTGTATTTGCTGCAGATGACATAACCTCTCTAGAAAATGTTAGCCCTTCCCAATGCACTGTGCTTTATTGTTTAATGAAGCTGATGCTCCAAATACATATTTTCACTCCCTGTCACGTATAGGGCCTGCTTGTTGTATTGCACCTATGAAGCAAATACAGAGAGGGTGTGTGCGTGAGAGAGAAAGAGAATTAGAGACACTGCTTCTTTTTGCTCCAGGTCTGAATGTCTCTGCTGGATCAGTGGGAAGGAAGAAAATCAGCCACTTCTGCAGAAAAATCTATAGGCCAGATGGGTGTGTTCCTTAACAGCTGCTGGCTCTGTGCATACCTGAATGCCCAGTCTCAGCAGATTTGTTCAAATCTCCAGCACTAGAAAACACTGCAGGGTTACTGTAGGTACAGCAGAAGTAAAGCATGTTTTATCCACCAAGGAATGGAAACCTGACATTTAAAGCTGGGAGGTGGAAAACTATGTCTGTAAGGTTTACTGCATCTTTCAAAACTTTGGATTGTGTTCGCTTGGCTGGCTAATGGAACAGTGGTTTATTGAATTAACCCAATGTCCAGATTCATACAACACACTACAAAACACACACATTCATCTAGTAGATGTGTGCAGACCCAGCTCTAGAGAAGCAAAAGTTCGTTGGTCTTCTAGTCATCTTCCCATCTTTTTTTTTTTAACTAATCCATTCCCCATTCTTTGCTACTTATGGATCCTTAAAAAATTTTTATTATTAAGATTTTCCCCTGCTGCAATTTCTTCGCTCTCTTTCATTTGCTTCCCTCTACAATGAAAATTGTCCTTTGAGCGATCACCACCAATAGTTACTACAGTACCAAAATCTCATCTATTGAAACCCTAGTTGTCCTTCCTTGCTAGTTTGCTTATGCTTATTATTATTCTATGCCTATACTATGTTTGCACAAAAATATGTATGTATATCATCTCAAAATTTAATATTCTGATGCATTATGCATGGAATCAGATTTGTTTCTTCCACAAATCTGATCCCCAAATATACAGTAGTTCAGTCAGTTCAATTAAATGAATAATCTTGGCCAGATGTATTCATTAAACAGGGCTAATTTGAATGAGCCCTGCCCCATATAAATTTCATAGATTTTGACTCCTCTCATCACAGAGACATTTTTGCCATGCAGATTCTAGAACAGGGGTGTCAAACTCGCCACCTCACATGTCGTGTCATGACATAGTGCGACTTTTTCACCATTGCCGGAGTTGGGGTGGGCGTGGTTTCAGCATGACGCATCCAGCCCGCGGGCCGGCAGTTTGACACCCCTGTTCTAGAACTACATCATGCCCTTGCTTGAAAGAAATTGTTGAGGATCTTTGTAAAAAAAAAAGTCATTGATGCTTATTAGTCTGGAAAAAATTACAAAACTAAGGTTCTATTGGTCCAATCATACATAGTCAGGGATGTAATCTTGATATTGATAGTATCTTGATAGTAATCTTCTCAAAACCAGTCCAAGAGTTCCTGCATAAAAGCATGCAGGAACTCCCAATGTGTAACAAAATAGTATCCAGGGATCTGCAGGCACTGTGTGTGTGCATGTGTGTGTGTGCATGTGTGATTCATTGGTTCTAGAAGTTGCTCATTTCAATTTAGCCTAACTTGAAGCTTCTTTCCCAATAGCCTAAATCTCTTCCCTTCCTGCCATCTCTCTCTCTCTCTCTCTCTCTCTCTCTCTCTCTCTCTCTCTCTATCTATCTATCTATCTATCTATCTATCTATCTATCTATCTATCTATCTATCTATCTATCTATCTATCTATCTATCTATCTATCTATCTATCTATCTATCTGTGTCTGTGTGTGTGCCTTCAAATCAGTGTTGACTCCTGGCGACTGTCTGGACAAGTCCCTGCAGATTTCTTAGCAAGGTTTTTTTGAAAGTTGTTTGGCATTGTCTGCTTCCTAGGGCTGAGAAAGAGTGACTGGCATAGATAGGTAAATCAGCTGGGTTTGGACCTAAAATAGGACTAGGGTTCTCTTCTAGTTTGTAGCCTTAACCACTACACCAAACTGGACCTTTTGTACAGGCCCCATTTAGGTTGGCTAAAATCAGTATTCATGATTCCACCCTTAGAAAAACTCTGATTGATCTCTGAAAAATGAGAGAATAGTATGGCATATTCCATGGCTTGCTGAGAAGGACATTGATGCTCATTTCAGATGTGCTAAAAAGCAACTGGGTGACCTTCCAGACTTTTGGCAAAATGTTCTATGCACAGATAAATCAAAAGTGAAACAGGGGAAGAGGGCAGGGGCAGGCTACATAGGTGTCATTTTGTATGGTGGAAACCAAGCACCACATTACACAACAATAGCCTCTTTTCACCTGTCAAACATGGAGTGACACTGTCGTAGTTTATGGATGCTTTGATTCCTGAGTACCTGGAAGACTTGCTATCATTGAAGGAAGCATGAATTCTCTTTTGTATCAGAGAATTCTGCAGAACACTTTCGAACTATCAGATGAACCTGAAGCAGGCATGGAGACAGGTAAAAACACAGTGATTCCAAAAGAATGAACGAAGAATAAATCCAATCGTTTACAATGGCCAAATCAAAATCTTGGTCTAAATGCTACAAAAATTCATACTATAAAGCAACATTTTACTGAAATCAAGCAATGGAGGAATATGCAAAAATTTCTACACAGTGATATTAGGGACTGATCCCCTAATATTTGGCTGAAGTTTTTGCAGCCAAAATATGATAAAATCAGTTATTGGATCTAAGGGATTAGCTACTTTTTTACACTGGCACATCATGTCAGACAATTTAGTTAGGAAATAAATGAGACAAAGGCTAAACTTGCAATTTCTTTATATATTAGCTCCATACAAAGCTCTAATAACACCCAGTGGCAAAGATATGCAAAATGTCTAGAAACTGGAAAGGAAGGATATTTTCCCCATGTCTTTTGTTTTTCTCTAATTAGCACTGCAGTCTAACCTTGCCCATTCCCATTAAGGATGTCATTGAAACTTTATTTCAGTGATTGACTAACACAAAATAACATTAATATTACTAAAAATTACAACCAGTCCAATAAATGTGATCTAGTCTTTAGGTTATGGAGAAATAATGTTCAAATTATTAATACAGAGCTATCGTATGACTGACTGTACCACTAAAATTTACATATACAATTTTAAATTTTAATTAATATTTATATTGGCATCTTAATTGCAGCATGGTGGCCTAGTGGTGAAGTCACTTGCCTCCACTCAGAAGGTTGAGAGTTCAATCCTAGGTAGCGGTAGGTGTTACTCTCCTGAGGCACAAAGAAAAAAATATCTGCTGTGAACCTTGCATGGTGCCAGGAAGGGCATCCAGCAGTAATGCTCAGCTCCAGCCAGTTGTCCTGACTCTACCCCAAATTAAGGGAGTTTTTATTGATGTAGTCTTAATTATGGGAGCCAGTTTGGTGTAGCCATGAAATCATCAGGCTAGAAACGGGAGATTGTGAGTTCTAGTCCTGCCTTGAGCACAGAGCCAGCGGGGTGACTTTGGTCAGTCCCTTTCTTTCAGCCCTAGGAATGGAGG